>CM064485.1:64902332-64942161 GCA_032716605.1 Paralithodes platypus
ATAGCGAGCCAGCATTATATGAAGAAATCCGGCTTCGCCGGGGACATTTTTCTATCGAAAAATGTACAAATTTAGCCTGCTGTCAAACAAAAATAAAAAATATGCTGGCTCGCTACCGCTCACCAGTAAAAAATGTACACCTGGATGGGGATAAACGTCTTAAAACAGTAGGCTGAATGGGGCCAAATGGATACAAGCCAGAGAAAGATAGAAAAGGACAGAACAAAAACAGGTGACCCCCCTTAAAAGACGTCGCCGATACATACGGGGTTAATTGATTGGTTTGCTTACGTCTTTTACCTCGTCATAACTTACGGCATCTTTGAGTATCTAGGCCCTGGAGGATGCTAGAAAAACTACCACTGCCATTGTAAGCTTAATGATAACGAGGCACTATTAGACTCAAGGTCATTACATTGAGCGTATTTATCAATACCAAATCAATATCAATATCAATATCAAAGGCCTTAACCTTGGGATCGCTCATTACATTGAGCGTATTTATCAATACCAAATCATAACATAAATACATAACGGTACATAAATACATACCGGTACATAAATATATACCGGTACATAAATACATACCGGTACATAAATACATACCGGTACATAAATACATACCGGTACATAAATACATACCGGTACATAAATATATACCGGTACATAAATATATACCGGTACATAAATACATACCGGTACATAAATACATACCGGTACATAAATACATACCGGTACATAAATATATACCAGTACATAAATACATACCGGTACATAAATACATACCGGTACATAAATACATACCGGTACATAAATACATACCGGTACATAAATATATACCGGTACATAAATACATTACATACCGGTACATAAATACATTACATACCGGTACATAAATACATACCGGTACATAAATATATACCAGTACATAAATATATACTGGTACATATAAATACATACCGGTACATAAATACATACCGGTACATAAATATATACCGGTACATAAATACATACCAGTACATAAATATATACCGGTACATAAATACAGTATATGAGAAAAACAAATATATGTAAATCTCCCTATAAGCTTGTTGTAAGTTAGTCTGGGGAAGGGATCAGTCTTGACATCAACCTTGTAAGTGAAACCCTTAAATAGCCTTACAGGGAAAAAGAGGGGGGGGGGGGGAGGGGAGAACACGTGGAGGGCTTCATCTTAATACATACAGTACAGACAGACACACACACACTAACACACACACACACTCTCGCTCTCTCTCACACGTACACACACACACAATCACAGTAACTCGCACTCCCTCTCACTCTCACTCACTCTCTCTCTCTCAGACACACACACACACACCCTCTGGACGACGATACAAAGTTGGACTAAGGAACACCCATTCTAATATTTAATTGTCTAACACTAAAAACTGGAATATAATATATTTTTACTACCACCAAATTCTAACCTTAAACTCCCATACATCCTTCTTAAGCTGAATAAAAACGCCTGATAGTAACTAGATAATAATATAGGATCGCTACCACCAAATTCCATCCTTTAACCCGTACAGCCCCAGCGACGCGCCTGACGCGTCGGCGATGTATGTAACGCACAGCCCCAGAGACGCGCCTGGCGCGTCACCCTAATTGCGCCGACCGTAACCTCAGGTGTAGCCACTCAAGAGGGCTCAGATTTGTATGGGAACTGTGTACGTATCCCACGCAACCGTGCCGATGGTTGAAAATTCTCAAAGTCCACGTGCGTGCGCGCGAGCGCGCAAAAACAATTTTTTTTGGGATAATTGCCTTCAATTTTTTACTCTTATAAATTCCGTTTTCGGGGGCTCTGTAGGACCATTTTTTAAGCTTTTTGAGCGGTTTTTCGTGGTTTTTCCTTCATTCCTAACCCATTCGCTATTGTTTCTGGAATAAAACCATTTTTTGAAAACCGGCCGGGTTCTGGTGCGCAAACATTACAAAACTAGCCGGGGCTCCACGGGTTAAGCTCCCATACATCCTTCCTAAGCTGAATAAAAATAATAAAAGGTTACTAACACCATATTCCGACTCCAAATACAACCTTCCTAAGCTGAACAAAAACCACCTGATGATAACTATAGAACACAATAAAGGATGACTAGCACCAAATGCCAAGCTATACATCCTTCCTAAGCTGAATAAAATGAACTGATGATAAGAATAAACTAAAGGATTACTACTACCAAATTCCACCTTTTAAAACTCCCATACAGCCGTCCTAAGCTGAATAAAACTACCTGATAGTAACTAGATAATAAAATAGGATCGGTACCACCAAATTCCAACCCTTTAAACTCCCATACACCCTTCCTAAGCTAAATCAAAATAATAACGGGTTACTACCACCATATAACACCCAATACAACCTTCCTAAGCTGAATAAAAACACCTGATGATAACCAAAATATTATATAGGATCACTACCACTATATTCCAACCCTTACACTCCCATACATCCTTCCTAAGCTGACACAAATGTTCTGGTGGCGCGGATAAACTGCGTCGTCACTTGCGTTAAGCCTATGACGTAGTTATGACGTCACTACATGGAGGGGGAGGCGTTACAGGTCAATAGTCTCTCTCTCTCTCCTACGTAACTTTTTCTTGTGTATGTATTTTCTGATAATTAAACTGCTCTTATATTTTACTACCCCCCCCCCCCCTCCCTCTCTCTCTCTCTCTCTCTCTCTACTACGTCATATTTGTTCGACTATATATTTTCTGACAATAATAAAACTGCTCTTATATTTGATTAAACCTTCTCTCTCTCTCCTTTAAACGTTTCTTTTTTTCTCGTATATTTACTTTCTGATAATTTTGAAACGCATCTATTTCACTACTACTACTACTACTACTACTATTCTCTCTCTCTCTCTCTCTCTCTCTCTCTCTCTCTCACACACACACACACACCATCTCTCTCTCTCTACACTATGGTCTTGATTATTGACTTCCATCCATCACAGTTGCAGCCATTGCGTGCGACTTGGGGGGAGGGGCGGGGGAGGGCGTATTTATTTGTTCATATATGTATCTATTTATTATTATGTATCTATTATATGTATATATTTATTACGTATCTATTTATTATGTATATATTTATTATTATGTATCTATTAATTATGTATCTATTTATTATTATGTATCTATTATATGTATCTATTTATATATGTATCTATTTATATATGTATCTATTTATATATGTATCTATTTATTATATGTATCTATTTATATATGTATCTATTTATTATTATGTATCTATTATATGTATCTATTTATTATGTATCTATTTATTATTATATATCTATTGTATTTTTTTTTTTTTTTTTTTTTTTTTTTCCATATTCCAACTTACTTCCTCTCGGGCATAGGCTGAGAGCCTTAACATTCACCGCTTTATTACAATGAACAGTGAAGCCCGTGAGGTCTTGTTCCAGTCTAGGGAGTGAGACATGTGAAGCACGTAGAGCACAACGAGCACCTGCCATCTTGCCTTCACATGAGGCACGGTGCTCACTCATGGCCCGAAACGACCCCATCCCTGAAGCCATCTCGTTCCCGTGCTTCACTGTCTCACCCACTACACTCGGACTCTCACACTTACACACACACAACGCCACCTGTTGAGCAGATAACTCACCATGTATCTATTTATTATTATGTATCTATTATATGTATCTATTTATTATTATGTATCTATTTATCTATTTATTATTATGTATCTATTATATGTATCTATTTATTATTATGTATCTATTATATGTATCTATTTATTATTATGTATCTATTATTATGTATCTATTATTATCTATCCATTTATTATTATGTATCTATTTATTATCTATCTATCTATCTATTACTATGTATCTGTTTATCTATCTATTTATTATTATGTATCTATTTAGTATCTATCTATTTATTATGTATCTATTTATTATTATGTATCTATTATATGTATCTATTTATTATTATGTATCTATTATATGTATCTATTTATTATGTATCTATTTATTATTATGTATCTATTTATTATTATGTATCTATTATATGTATCTATTTATTATGTATCTATTTATTATTATGTATCTATTAAATGTATCTATTTATTATGTATCTATTTATTATGTACCGGTATCTATTTATTATTATTTATTAGTTTCCTCCCTAAACCTCCATCAAGCTTAAAATTGTACCCCCTAGACCCCCTTTCAAGATAAATTTGGAAATTTTTCGCTAGAAAAATATACCAGCCGAAGGCCGGTTCCTCCTGAATTGCAGGCTCGCTATCGCTCGCTAGGAAAAAAATCGACACCTAAATGGCACGAAAGGTCTTCAAATTGACATAAATGGGGCGTTTTTTTTTAAATTGCCAAACTAATGGGGAGACGTATTCAAATTTCACAACTAATGGGGCTAAACATGTGGGAGAGAGGGGTCCAGAAAAAAATCCCTCTAGCGAAAACCTCCCCTAAGTGATAAATAGTTTCATATAATGCACAATTGATTACCAAGGCCATCCCCAAAAGTCTACACAGTTGCTCAACGAGGCCATCGAAGAGCAACAGATAGAAACGGTTTGATAATTTAAGGGGCTGTTATTTCTGGACTCCCTTCTCCCTCATGTTGAGCCCTATTAGTTTTGACATTTTAAGACGTTTGCCCCATTAGACGATATAAAGAAGAAGAGAAAGAATGGAGTACCGGAGACGTGTACATTATTTGATTTCAGCTTTTCTTAGACGATTTTGTGAAGCTTAGTAAGGACATATGGTAGCTAAAAGAAATGATTGAGATAGTATGTAGCTTTTACATTGGTAAACGCACTTCCTAAGCTGAATAAAAAGCGTTTACTATATTGCCAAAACATAATGAACAAAATGTCAACGGTACAGTAGGGGTTAAACATATATAAAACACAAAATAATGATAATGATTAAAACCAAGCAGCGGCGACACACACACCAAAAAAAAAAAAGTATCAGGGACCCGAGTGTCAAACGAAAGGCGAGTCCATTATTTATAGTCTTTATTATTGTATAATTATGCAAGGATACGATTATGGTAGGCCTATATATTTCAAATTCTGTCTTTGGAAGTGATAAAATGTCCTAAGACAATGCTATTTCGTATTAAATTTGTATGTATTTCTTCTCATATACAGTACATCCAAGTCTGCAAACAAAATGTCTCCGGTTTGACACCCTGATTAGGGAGGAACACAACAGCAATAAAGAGTGTTGCAGCCACTCTAAACACCCCCTTCCTGTTGCACACAAAGATGGAATACTAGGGAGGAGTTCAGATTACTCTAGAGTGGTCAACTACCTTACCTTTGGATGTGTTCGGTTTAAGTGATCAAATTGGGTCGAGTGAATGGACGATTTTGGACCCAACAGTCGAATTGGGCGGAGCAAGTGGGTCAAGGGGTCGAGTCTGAACCAACCAAATCAATTAATCAATCTTCTCTCTCTCTCTCTTCAAAAATCTATGTTGAACCATGTCTCACAATAATCCCTTATCCAGTCCAACAAGAAGAACAAGCTGAGTGAGCCGAGGATCCATAAGCCATTTGCTATTATGCATGACGGAGAGGTAACAAAGGTAGGACAAGGAGATTATGAAGAAAAAGAAGACGGAGGAGGATGAGGAGTAAGAGGAGGAGGAAGAAGCAGCAGGAGGATGAGGAAGAGGAAGAAGCAGGAGGAAGAGTAGGAAGAGGAAGAGGAGGAAGAGGAAGAAGCAGGAAGAGGAGGAGGAAGAAGAAGCAGGAGGAGGAAGAGGAAGAAGCAGGAGGAGGAAGAGGAGGAGGAAGAAGCAGCAGGAGGATGAGGAAGAGGAAGAAGCAGGATGAGGAAGAGGAAGAAGCAGGAGGAAGATGAGGAATAGGAAGAGGAAGAAGCAGGAAGAGGAGGAGGAAGAAGAAGCAGGAGGAGGAGGAGGAAGAGGAAGAAGCAGGAGGAGGAGGAGGAGAGAGAGAGAGAGGGGGGAAGAAGAAGCATTAGGAGGAGGAGGAGAGAGAGGGGAAGAAGCAGGAGGAGAGAGAGGGGGGAAGGTCAGATAGAGAAGAAGAAGAAGGAGAACAGATAGAGGGGAAGAAGGAGGAGGACAGGAGTAAGAGGAAGAAGACTGATTGTGAAGGTGGTGGTATCCAGAATCATCACGTTCCTTGCTTCACTGGATAATACCAACACAAAAGTGGAGGACAAGGAGAAGAGGAGGGAAATGAAAGAGGAAAAAGAAATAGAAGAGAAGGAAGAAGAATATGAGAAAGACAGAATCGTCACGCTCCTTGCTTCAATGGATAATACAAACATAAAGGACAATGATACGAGGAAAAATAGAAGAGGAAGAAGAAATAGAAGAGTACAAAGGAGAACAAAGGAAATCAAGCAACAGCAGATCCAGCGACCCCTCAAGGCTGCTTGCCCTCCAAAACACTGACGGTCAAGAGTCCAAACAGTGGTTTAGAGTGGGTTAGGGGAAAAAAGAAAGGGCAGACTGCCCTGGGACAAATGTCCGTGGCAGGATTAGGAGATGCTAGTTAGAAGAGTAGGAGGAAGGAGAAGAAAATGAGGAAGAAGACAGTAAGACTGTGGAGAAAGAGGTGGTGGTGGTGGTGGTGGTATCAAGTGTTGTGACGTTGTTGGATTCACTGGATAAAGGTCGGTTCACAAGAGCGTCGTGTTCTTTCCAGTAGAGGTGGTCTTGGTTCTTTCCAGTCAACCGCTGGAATCTCATTTTCCCTGGAAAATTCAGGGAACCGACATGTTGGTTTCTCGAAATTCCTGTGTTCCGTTCTTGGCGTATTTTTTCCGATCCAAAGACTTGGTCGCCTCTTCTACGAATCGAGAAACTAAAGTCGTATCGTAATGCGTTTGTTTACATCCACCCCTCACAGCCCACGTTCATTCCTACGAGTATCCTAAGCACAAGTTAGCAGGGTTATCTTCGTCTTTTCTTAACTATGTCTGTCAAAGCACAACGCATCTGATCTTATGAGTGTCACAAAGATACACTAATATCACTACCGGTAGGCTACTTGAATTGATAAGCGATCGCAGAGTAATATGGGACGCCAGGGACCCACTGTATTATAAACATAAAAGTACGGCATAAAGGCTTTGATTCGGCTCCCCCGTGTGAACACTTTAAACGTTCGTCGGAAAATTCGCGGCAAATGTTTACCGCTTTCATCGGGAAGGAAGTCTATAAGGAAAAGTAGGTGGGGGGAGGAAGACGAAAGGAAGAAGGGGAGGAGCAAAAAGAAGGAAGAGGGAGAAGAGGAGGAGGAAGACAAAAGGAAAAAGGGGAGGAGGAGGAAGGCAAAAGGAAACAGGGGAGAAGGAGGAAGGCAAAAGAAAAAAGAGGAGGAAGGCAAAAGGAAGAAGAGGAGGAAGGAAATGAGGAGGAAGACAACAGGAAGAAGGGGAGGAGGTGGAGCAAGAGGAAGACAAAAGGAAGGAAAGAGAGGAGGAGGAAGACAAGAGGAAGAAGACTGATTGTAGTGGCGGTGGTATCCAGTGTCGTGACGTTGTTTGGTTGACTGGCCAAGCGATCACTACCACTACTATCCTGTCTTTTATACTACTACTACTACGTCTTCATTCATCTTATTCTCTCTCTTTCTCTCTCTACCATTACAACAAAGCCACACCACCACTTAAATAAACCATTACAACCACAACATTGCTACCATTCCACCCACTAACCACAATACACCACCACAAAAACAACCCCCACACCACCACATACAGCAATCAACCACTACCACAATCACCAACAACAACCACACCACTACTTCAACCACACACAACATAAAGATAAACAGACCCACAAACACACACAGAACAATATAGCTTATGGCATTCACACTTCCTGCACTAAACCATTAATAACAACATAACTGATGGAACACACACACACACACACACACACACACACACACACACACACACACACACACACACACACACACACACACACACACACACAACACACACACACACAGCCCGTAGCCTAGTAGGTAGAGCTCTCGTCTCACACACGAGGGGTCGGGGGTTCAATCCCCGGCCGGGCGGAGACAAATTGGGCTTGTCTCCTTTCATGTGTTAGCCTCAGTTCACCTAGCTGTAAATAGGTACCTGGAATAAGTGGACGACGTTGTGACGTCCCATCTGGGGTTGGCAAAAATGGTACAAGGCGAGATGGGTATCATATGGTTCACCTAAGCTGATGGCTACCTAAGCCTTCGGGCGAGACGGTACCGTCTATAGTGAGAATGGTACCATACAGATCCAACCCTAAGCCTTCGTTTCCGATGTCGCCAATTGGCTAAAATACAGACTACACACACATCCACAGCCATTCCAACAGTACATAAAACACTTAACATGCATTTCACGCAATACATTCCCAGTTAAGGAGGCGCGATAATAATGAGCTTAGCTCGCATTGCGTGGATTCCCCTTGACGAACAAGTAACTGAGTAACACACACACACACACAACTTCCTGCAGTAAACCACTAATAACATAGCTGATAAAACACATAAACAAGACACACACACACACACACACACACACACACACTTCCTGTTCATACACTCACACACACACATAACAACATGACCTCCCTCACCCCCCACACACTTCCTCTTCCTCTGTGAGTATACAATAATAATGAATGGAGTCTACGCCCATTCATAAAACTCAGGAATACGTGAATGAAAGGATGTTTGGGATTACCTCCGTCGCTCTCTCTTGTATTAACCTTTCCTTTCATTAATGGACCGGTAGTATACTTGTTTACATTGATGCAACTAAATAACCGGATCATACCGTAGGGACTGACTGGTCTGTGCGGTTTGTGTAGATGCAACTCTCCCTCTCATCTATCTATCTATCTATCTATCTATCTATCTATCTATCTATCTATCTATCTATATATATATATATATACTTAGTAACATATTATTTTTACCAGTATGTTTAAAACCGGATCACCTAGGATGGTACCACCTGGTCTGTGAGGTCTCTGCAGCCATGTAACTCACTCACTCACTCACTCTCTCTGCCCCTTTGAAGTATGAGTGTAAATAAAGGCTGCATGTATTACAGAGCGGTATTGCTATTTGTTTTGTGCGTGTCATTATATATATCACACACGCACACACACACACAATCACTCACTATATCTCTCTCACTCTATCGCTCGCTTGCTCTCCCCCCCCCCCTTCTCTCGCTCGCTCTCTCTCTCTCTCTCTCTCTCTCTCTCTCTCTCTCTCTCTCTCTCTCTCTCTCTCTCTCTCTCTCTCTCTCTCTCACACACATACAACACTCGGGCAATCCAATACATAACCGACCATGAGACTCCCTGTTTACACATAATGGCCCCTATACAATCACATCGGTGCAGTGGAGTGCATATTACATGGAGGCGCACCCATTCCAAGCAGTATCGAACGATAACAAGACACTACAATGCTTTATTATAACAGAGGTGCTTCTCTCTCTCTATCTCTATCTCTCTCTCTCTCTCTCTCTCTCTCTCTCTCTCTCTCTCTCTCTCTCTCTCTCTCTCTCTCACACACATACAACACTCGGGCAATCCAATACATAACCGACCATGAGACTCCCTGTTTACACATAATGGCCCCTATACAATCACATCGGTGCAGTGGAGTGCATATTACATGGAGGCGCACCCATTCCAAGCAGTATCGAGCGATAACAAGACACTACAATGCTTTATTATAACAGAGGTGCTTCTCTCTCTCTCTCTCTCTCTCTCTCTCTCTCTCTCTCTCTCTCTCTCTCTCTCTCTCACACAACCATTAAACAAAGCCATTTGAGTTATCTTATATATGGTCACGACTGTACATTACCAGTAAAATATAGACTATACAATTACAGTACGACGTATACAGACTAATAAACACACACAACAAAGCCATTCCAACAGCTTCCTCTATCTACAACACTCCTTCTCTGCTATTTAAGGGGAGATTTCCACCTGGAGGATTTTTTTCTCAACCTCTTTCTCCCTCATGTTTAGCCCCATTGTTTGTGAGATTTAAAGACGCTTGCCCCATTAGTTTGGCGATTTTAAGAACCCTCGCCCCATTTTGTCAATTTTAAGACCATTCGTGCCATTTAGATTTCGAGGTTTTCCTTGCGAGCGATAGCGAGCCTGTAATTTAAGGGGCACCGGCCTTCGGCCGGGAAATTTTCTACCAAAAATGTACACATTTATCTTGAAAAGGGGTCAAGGGGGAGTAATTTTAAGCTTGATGGAAGTCTAGGGAATCAACTAAAAACCTCCCCTTAAACTTTCCCAGCCGTATGGTCCTAGTGTACTTACTGTCTGATGGCGTAATGGGATTCCAATTGTAAGAGTATATCAGCCAGTATTTACCCAAACTTTGTGTTTTAACATATCTATTTGGTTTTTTCTGCTGTAGGCCTATGTAATTATTCTCGAATACATATCAAGCGAATTTTCTGATGGTAGAACTTGTATAAATCAATCCTTCCTTAAGGGGAGTGATCTGTTTGTGTTTATTTCTCTCGTTTCTCTGTTTCCCTTGATTGTATCCATTCTGCCCCATTCAGCCAACTATTTAAAGAAGTTTATCCCCATCTAGGTGTCGATTTCTTCCTGGCGAGCGACAGCGAGTCAGCATTCTATGAAGAAATCCGGCTTCGCCGGAGAAATTTTTCTATCGAAAAATGTACAAATTGAGCCTGCTGTCAAAAACATTTAAAAGATATGCTGGTTCGCTACAGCTCACCAGTAAAAAATTGACACCTGGATGGGGATAAACGTCTTAAAACAGTAGGCTGAATGGGGCCAAATGGATACAAGGCAGAGAAAGAAAGAAAATGAGAGAAAAACAAGCAGGTCAACCCCCTTAATTAAGCAAGTCCCTAATTTGCTCGAAAAAAATTAAAATGCGTCAATTTCACCTCGACCATAAAAAACATTCCCAGTACCGTAGTCCAGCACTTAAGGGGCAGGTGTTAATTGTTGGTATATTTATTGGTATTTATTTGTCATGTTTAGTTTACTTGCTAGGCCTCCATCGAGCTTAACCCCTTCTGTACCGGGCCGTCTTTTTCATTTAATTCTAGCAACACTTAGATGATTTTGTGATGCTTAAAAAGGATCTGTGGTAGTAAAAAGGGGTAAGTGAGACGGTTCCAAGCCTGTGAATTACTGTAGGGCCTTATTAAGCTGAATAAAATCGTCTAATAGTAGTCAGAATGAAGCTAAAAAGACGTCCCCGGTAAAGACGGGGTTAATAAAACACCCGCAAAATCCCCCTTTAGAATATCATAAAGTGATACTGAGATTATTATATTCAGGTCACACGCACACACGCACACACCACCACCACACACACAGACACACACACCACATACAGACACACACACTCACACAAAACACACACACTCACTCACTCACTCTCTCTCCAATCATTATTTTGTCCTTCCTCTTGAGTATCTACCTGGATTGAACTGCAAGGACTTATGAGATACTAACTATTGTGCTCTCTCTCTCTCTCTCTCTCTATCTCTCTCAACTTGGCGTTCAACTCGTCTTCAACATTACAGCCACTTCAGGGGATGTTGGTAGTTGTGGTGATTGTGGTAATGATGGTAGTTGTGGTGATTGTGGTAATGTTGGTAGTTGTGGTAATGTTGGTGATTGTGGTGATGGTGGTAGTTGTGGTGATGATTATAGTAATGTTGGTAATTGTGGTGATGTTGGTAGTTGTGGTAATGTTGATAGTTGTGTGGTGATTGTGGTAATGTTGATAGTTGTGTGGTGATTGTAGTAATGTTGGTAGTTGTGGTGATTGTGGTAATGTTGGTAGTTGTGGTGATTGTAGTAATGTTGGTAGTTGTGGTAATGTTGGTAGTTGTGGTGATTGTAGTAATATTGGTGGTAATGGTTGTAGTTGTTGTAGTGGAACAGGTGGCGGGCAGACTGTGTTGCAATGTTTATAGTTTTGGTCGTAAATGTTGTGATATATAGTATAGTTGTGGTAGTGAGCAGACAGTGATAGTTGTGATGGTGGTGGTCGTGGTGGTTAGGAATGGTGGGAGTTGTGGTAGTTAGTAGATAGTGGTAGTGATGGTAGTGCAGACAGTGGTAGTTGTGATGGTGGTGGTCGTGATGGTTAGGAATGGTGGGAGTTGTGGTAGTTAGAAGATAGTGGTAGTTATTAGGAATGGTGGTAGTTGTGGTCGTGAGTAGACGGTGGTAGTTGTGATGGTGGTGGTCGTGGTGGTTAGGAATGTTTGTAGTAACTGTTGTGGTAGTGAGCAGATGGTAGTAGTGGTTAGGAATGTTGGTAGTTGTGGCAGTGAGCAGACAGTGGTAGTTGTGGTGGTGGTACTAGTGATTAGACATGTTGGTAGTTGTGGTAGTGAACAAACGGTGGTAGGGGTTAGGAATGTTGGTAATTTATGTAGAGACTAGGAATGCTGGTAATTGTGGTAGTGGTTAGGTATATTGGTAGTCGTGGTATTGGTTAACCTCTGCTCTACCGTCGACATCTCTTTGACTTCATTCTGGATACTATTAATACATTTTATTCAGTTTAGGAAGGATCTCTAGCAATTATAAGGCTTCGAACTATCTCAATCAACCCTATTAACGACCACAGATCCTTCCCAAGCTGCATAAAATCGTTCAAATTTAACTAGAATAAATCATAACAGACATCGCTAGTACAGGAAGGGTTAGGAATGTTGGTAGATGAGATATTTAGCAGGCGGTGGTAGTGGCTTGGAATGTTGGTAGCTCAGAGATGTGGTAGTGGTTTGGAATGTTGGTACTTGTGGTAGTCAATGGTGGTAGCTGTGTTAGTAGACATGTGGTATATAGTTTATATTTATCTAGTTGTGATTTCCAATGTTGGTAGTTGTGGTAGCTAACAGGGGGTGGTGGTAGTTGTGGTAGTTGACAGGTGGTGGTGGTACAGGTAGATAACAGGATGGTAGTGGACATATGGTGTACTAATAATGATAGTTGTGGTAGTGGACAGATGATGGTAATACTCGTAACTAACAGGGGGTGGTAGTTGTAGGTATCTCGTAGTACTTGTGGTAGGTAATGTTGGTAGTAGTGGTAGTGGACCGATGGTGGTAGTACTGGTAGCTAACAGGGGTGGTGGTAGTAGTGGTAATAGGGGTTTGGGGGTATAAGCTGGTTAAATCCGGTATACTGTAGGTAGTTATGTTAGTAGTACTGTAGTGGTAGTGGACATCTGATGGTAGTACTGGTAGCTAACAGGGGGTGGGGGTGGTAGTGGTAGTAGTAGTAGTAGTAGTAGTAGTAGTAGTAGTAGTAGTAGTAGTAGTAGTAGTAGTAGCAGTAGCAGTAGTAGTAGTAGTGTTGTGATAGTAGTGTTGTGATAGTAATGTTAGTAATATGTTCGTGGACATCTGGGGGTTGTTGTGGTAGAACTGGTAGCTAACATTAGTGATAGTAGTAATGGTAGTGGTGGTGGTGGTAGTAGTGGTAGTGTTGTGGTAGTAATGTTAGTAATATGTTAGTGGATAGCTGGTGGTTGTTGAGGTAGTAGTAGTGGTAGTAGTAGTGGTGGTAGTAGTGGTGGTAGTAGTGGTAGTAGTAGTGGTAGTAGTACTTCTATTCAAGGCTTGCAGAGATCATCGCAGAGAAGAAGAAACAGCCCAGGAGCCACGTTGTAGATGGATGAGGTGCCGTCTATCTTTCTCGTTGCTCAGATCAGCACTACTATGCCTGCGGGGAACAAGACGGTCTGCACCACAACCCGTGACGGTGGCAGAAGTGGACTACGAGGCAGCAGTGGCAGAGGGTCGCATAGGAAGGAGACTGGATTGAAGTTGCATGGTGTTGAATAGTAATATCTGATGCTTGTAAAATAAAATGTATGAACAATATTAAACAAAAATCAATGTAGTAGTAGTAATCCACGATGATGAGTCTGAGTGCTGACCCCGGAATAGTAAGAACATAAGAACATAAGAAAATGGGAGTCTGCAGAAAGCCGATTGGCCTAAGCAAGGCAGATCCCTGTCCCACACAACCCCAGTTCAATTACAAAGCCCAATTATAGGCTCAACACTCTAATACCCTGAGGATCATCTTACCAAAACGGTTAGAGATTAACGCAGGATTATGGGGGTATGCAGAGTGCTGATTGGCCCAACCCGGCTGATCCCCCTTCACACCCAACCCTTCTCGTCCATATGCTTATCCAATTTTATCTTAAAGCTCCCTACCGTTTTAGACCCCACTATAGCACTTGGTAGTCCATTCCACCCATCTACAACTCTGTTACCAAACCAATATTTGCCTATATCTTTTCTGAAACGAAATTTATTCTAATTTGAAACCATTGGTACGAGTTCTTTCGCTATCACTGAGCTTTAGTACATTTGTCATGTCCCCTTTGTTAATCCCACTAACCCACTTGAACACCTCTATCATATCCCCTCTAACTCTGCGTCTCTCTAACGAATGTAACCTAATTTCTTCAACCTTTCTTCATACGAAAGATTTCTAATATTATGGATCATTTTTGTCATTCTACGCTGTACTCTCTCCAATGAATCTATGTCCATTCTGTAATAAGGACACAGTAAGTAGGTGAATGACTACCAAGTCGGACGCTTTGATGACTGTTCTGACCTGGTTTAGGGTCCAAAGAGGGGATGCACAGGCTGAGTGGTTTAAAAAAAAAAAAAAAAAAAAAAAAAGTAGTAGTAGTAGTAGTAGTAGTAGTAGTAGGGGGTTGGGGGTTAGGGGGTATGAAAGCTGGTTAGGTCCGGCACAAGCGCCTCACAGACCGGTTTTAAAACACCGTTAAGGGGAGATGGGCCGTTTTTCTGGTCCCTTTTCTCCCTAATGTTAAGCCCCACGTTCGGTCCATTAGTTTGGCGATTTTAACACGTTTCGCCCCATTTCATTGTCAATTTAATGACCTTTCGTGCCATTTAGGTGTCGTTTTTTTTCCTGGCGAGCGATAGCGAGCCTGAAATTTTAAGAGGGACCGGCCTTTGACCAGGACATTTTTCTACCGAAAAATGTACAAATTTATCTTGAAGGGGGGTCTACGGGGTGTTTTTCTAAGCTTGATGGAGGTCTAGGAAGGAAACTAAAAGAAATATATGAATACATGAATTAACAGACCAAACAAACGGTCAGTCTCCCCTTAAGGCCAACCAAATGACCAACACATTATGGCTGGAATGTCTGTTATTAGAGCGTCTGTTGGTTTAGGGAACATATGTAAAGGTCATTTAAAGGTCATGTAGGGTTTGTTTGTATGTTAATACAGGCTATAATATGCCGAGTAGTTACTGGGAATGCGCTACTGGTTTTTTAAATGTTAGGTTTTGTGCCGTCATTTGTTTGTCTTCTGTTTAATTGTTTATGACGCTTATGATTATTAATATTTGAATTTACTCACCACGATTTATTTTGGATTAAAACCAGTATACTACATGCCAAAGTGACACAGGGACGACATAGAATTATTAAGGGGGGGTCACCGGCTTTTTTTTTTATCTTTCTCTCTTTCTCTCTTTTCCTGGCTTGTATCCATTCGGCCCCATGCAGCCAACTGTTTTAAGACGTTTATCCCCATCCAGGTGTAGATTTCTTCGTGGCGAGCGATAGCGAGCCAGCATTGTATGGAGAAATCCGGCTTCGCCGGAGACATTTTTCTATCGAAAAATTTACAAATTTAGCTTGCTGTCAAAACAAAAATATATATACCGGTATGCTGGATCGCTACTGCTCGCCAGGAAAGTATTGACACCTGGATGGGGGTAAACGTCTTAAAACAGTAAGCTGAATGGGGCAGAATGAATAAAAGCCAATGAGAGGGAGAGAAAGAAACAAAGAAGCGAGGTGGGCTCCCTTAACATACCATAATACTGACACCCCTTCTCCCCTCTCAACACTCTTCTCTGAGCTAGTGCCGATACAAATGGCCAGTCCTGTATAGAATCGTGAGGTTCAGAGTCGTAAAGATTCCAGGACGAGCTCCATAGAAAATGAAATGAATTAATGAAAATGTACGCTTTCCTTTATTGTATTTTACCGATTACTCCTCTATATTGTGTTCATCCCTAAACACGAGTATGTCTGTCCGTCTGCCTTCCAAAATATCTCCAGAACGTAAGAGCAGATGTTGACAAAACTTGGTCAGCACTTTCATTAGGCCCTTGGATAACTCATTATTAACCCTTTCAGGAGCCCATGACGCACATTTTTATTTTGATCTTATTCTGACTATTATAAAACGATTTTATCAAGATTACAAAGGACATGTATACCCTGTTCATTGTACAGTAGGTAGGCCACACACCTCGACTCCAACTTCAATTAACTTGAAAAAGGACTTAGGTAATTGAGCTAACATTTCTACAATTTGGGACGAGTCAGCCAAGGAATAGATGTGGAAATGTACAGCCCATTTGCTCTAGCTGTAAACAAACATCAAAGGTATTAACCCCTTCAGCACCATGACGCCTTTTTACCTTTGATTCTGGTTATAATTAGATGATTGTATGCAGTTTAAGAAGGACCTGTGTTACTAAGAGGGTTTATTGAGACCGTATTTACCCATTTGAGTCGGATAGGTAGAATACAAACTAAAGAAAATGGTCGAATTGTAACCAGAATAGGATGCAACTTACGTCATGGTGGTGAAAGGGTTAAAGGGTAAACAAACTAACACTGGTTATATATAGATAGTGATATAAGATACCCAACATCATTCTATACGTATATTAGATGAGTTTGTCAATGTATCTTTATATGTAAATTATAATAGAAACTTTGATTGTATTTTACATACCTTCTGTAAACACTTATATATTTGTTTTAATAGTTACAACACACGGAAGATTGAATTAATGAATGAGAGAGAGAGAGAGAGAGAGAGAGAGAGAGAGAGAGAGAGAGAGAGAGAGAGAGAGAGAGAGAGAGAGAGAGAGAGAGAGAGAGAGCGAGTGAGAGAGAGAGAGAGAGAGGAGAGAGAGAGAGAGAGAGAGAGAGAGAGAGAGAGAGAGAGAGAGAGAGAGAGAGAGAGAGAGAGAGAGAGAGAGAGAGAGAGAGAGAGAGAGAGAGAGAGAGAGAGAGAGATTCACCTCAAGGTCAGAAGGTTGCAGTGCGGTATTGACAAGACCAATAGATATACAGTATATATAGGCTACATGGATAGATAGATACAACCTCACCAGATGGAGATACACTAATATACAGACACACCTATGATATCGATAGATAAACAGACATTTTTCAACCGACAAATGTACAAATACATCTTGAAAGGGGGTCTAGGGGGTGTAATTTGTTTAGCTTGATGGAGGTCTAGGGAACAAACTAAAGACTTCCCCTTAAGAGGAACGAAGTACAAACTAATATAATACGCCTTTAAACTCCCACCTTTGATAATAAACTGCTGAAAATCGTCTACTGAAAACCAGAATAACATTAAGGCGTCCTAATTCAGAAAGGGTTAACTCAAGGTCGGGGTACCAGAGATCAATGTACTGCCCACCACCACCACCCCTGCACGCACACACGCAATTACGCACACACACAACACAGGCACATAATTATGCACACACACACACATAAACCTTTGGGAGAGATAAACAGACATACAGACAAACCTGAACTCCAAGGTCGGGGGTATGTGAGAGAGCAATGTACTACCCCCAATCCCCCAACCCTCCTCCCCCCACACATACTTCCTCCCTCCCTCCCTCCCTCCCTCCACACAAACTTCCACCCTCCTACTCCTCCTCCTCTTCCTCCTCCACACACACACACACACACACACACACACACACACACACCTCAGACACAGAAACATACACAATTTAATTCAATATACCATCCTTCCTCGTACACATACACATACTTACATGTAAAAAAAAAAAAACACCACACACACAACATACACTGCACAGAAACATACACGCACATACGTACACATAGACAGAAGACATACATACACTACACAGAAATATACATACACACATACAAGACTGACTGATACACATAAACAATGCAACATGCAACACACATACCAGACACATTGATTAATAATATACAACACACAAACATACATACAATACACACACCAGACAGATTGATACACATGCAAGCACATACGCACAAAATACACACATACCAGACTGTTAACCATACAATACACAGTAACATACACGCACACATACACACACATAGAACACATACTGATACACATACACAGCACATACAGTATACGCAGTCACAAAAACATACACGCACATACAGTATACACACACAGACACATACACGCACATACCGTACACACACACACAAAACCATACACGCACATGCAGTATACACACACAGACACAAACACATACAGTATACACACACACAGACACAAGAAACATACTCACACATACAGTATACACACACACAGACACAAGAAACATACTCACACATACAGTATACACACACACACAACCATGGACTACATAGAAACAGACATATCATCCCATCCTTCCTCCCTTCTTTTAATACAACCTTCACCCTCCTCTTCCTCCTTTACTTCTTAACATGTTAAGGCCAGACAGCCTTGAAGGGTCTGCAAGGTCTGTGTATCTAGGAGAGCGAGAGAGAGAGAGCGAGAGAGAGAGAGCGAGAGAGAGAGAGCGAGAGAGAGAGAGAAATAGAGAGGGGGGGGGGGGGGGGGGGGAGATGGAGAGAGCGCACTATTAACTCCCACGAACTTAACGATGTATACAACTGGTTTTATTTAATGTCTTTAAATCTAGTTTTATCACTTATCAGCTCTGCAATCTCTCTCTCTCTCTCTCTCTCTCTCTCTCTCTCTCTATATATTTTTTTATATATATATTTATATTTATATTTATATATATATATATATATTTATATTTTATATATATATATATAGATATATAGATATATATATATATATATATATATATATATAGTGACAGGTAGGAGATAATAATACAAAGGTCACCACTCTTAATAAGGGCAGGGTTGTAGGCATTAATATATGTGTCTGGCCTTCAATAAATATATCACACTCTTTATAGTCCTCTCTACCTGTCAATCTAACCTATTTAATTGATCAATTCATTTGTTTGTAACTAATCTAGTTTTAATAAATAACTTTTGTTGGACATACTACCTGTACTCCACTACTTTATTTGTAACCCATTCAGAACCGATGGCATTCTTAATTATATTCCGGCAATTATTAGAGATTATATTCAGCTTAGGACGGACGTGTAGCAATTAAGCGGCTACAGACTATCTCAACTAATCCTTTCAACTACCACAATTCCTTTTAAAGCTGCATAACATCGCATAATGATGAACCAATAAAACAGATAACTCCGGAAGTGAAAGGCTAAATAATTGAAGTACAAACTAACAAACAACCGTGTGTGTGTATGTGTGTCAGAGAAAGCAGTATGTGTGTGTGTATTTGACCCCGTGGTATTTGACCTGTACATTATATATATATATATATATATATGCCTGAGGCCTTCTCTAAAGTTGATACAGCCTTCCAGTACACACCACAACAGTACATGTATATTGTTGATGAATGGGAGTTACATATGTGCGTGTGTGTATCTGTATGTATAGTTATCTGCAGTATATGTTAAGCAGTTTTATCTGGTTATCTATAAGACTGTCTACAGGTTCTATTTAGTTCGTCAGTTCTTTTCTATCTATCTATATATATCTATATCTATAAGCTATATATATATATATATATATATACTCACACACACACTCTTGTGTGTGTGTGTGTGTGTGTGTGTGTGTGTGTGTGTGTGTGTGTGTGTGTGTGTGTATTTATGTGTATAACCCCGTGTTATTTAATCAGTGTATATATACCACCGTGTCTCTAAAGTTGACCTAACCTTGTCGGATATAGCTAACTTGTCGATGAATGGAGAGGAATATAGCCTCTCCCATCCCCCCCCCCCCATGCTTCTTCCTCCCTCTCTCTCTCTCTCTCTCTCTCTCTCTCTCTCTCTCTCTCTCTCTCTCTCTCTCTCTCTCTCTCCTACTACGTTTTTTCTCGTTTATATATTTTCTGATAATAAAACTACTCTTATAATATATATATATATGATATATATATGATATATATGTAGGATATATATCCTACTACGTTTTTTCTCGTTTATATATTTTCTGATAATAAAACTACTCTTATAATATATATATATGAGAGAGAGTACAAAGGAGTACAAAGGAAATCAAGCAACAACAGATCTAGTGACCCTTCTAGGTTGCTTGTCCTCCAAAACACTGAGGATCAAGTGTCCAAACAGTGGTTTAGAGTGGGTAAGGGAACATTGGAAAGGGAACTACTGCCCTGCCACTAACGTGGCAGGACTAGGAAGTTAGTAGGGGACATATGGGTTAGTAACTGAGGGGAGGATAAAGTTATTCATTTACAAACGCAGTCAGTCGCGGGTTTGATGCGAGATATTTGTCTAGGCGGAATTTAAATGAATCAACGGTGCTGCAGTCTATAACGTCTCGGGGAAGCCCATTCCACAAGTTGACAACTCGATTGAAGAAGAAATTCTTAGATTCGTGCGAGTTAAAAGATTTACCAATAATTTTGCAACCGTTTCCCCGCGTGTAATTAGATTGGTCGATAGTGAAGTACTTACTACAGTTCATATTGTCGATGCCTTTGATGATTTTGAACACTTGAATTAAGTCGCCTCTTAATCTGCGCTGGGTTAAAGGAAATAGATTTAATTCTCTAAGACGCTCTTTGTATGGTTTGTTCTTTAGGCTAGGTATCATTTTGGTAACTCTACGTTGAACTCGTTCTAGCTTGTTTATATCTTTTTGGTAATAAGGGCACCAGGATTGAACGCAGTATTCCAGAAGAGGGCGGACTAAGGAATTGTAAAGGGTTAGGATAACTTCTTTGGATTTATGCTCAAATGACCTGCCTATAAAGCCAATTATTTTGTTTGCCTTCTTAACAACTTCTGAACATTGTTGCCTCGGTTCTAGGTTACTCGATATTGTTACTCCCAGATCAGTTTCTCTGTTTACATTCTTAAGCTGAGTGCCATTCATCGAATAGTTTGCTTTCTCATTTAGGTATCCGACATGTAGTACTTTACATTTATCCGCATTGAAACTCATTTGCCAAATTTGGGCCCAACATGACAATTTATCTAGATTGTGTTGCATATCGTCAACTTGTTCTTTTGAGAGTACGCTATTTGCAATTTTTGTATCGTCAGCAAATTTTGAGATTGTGCAGGTGAGACCCTCATCTATGTCGTTGATGTAAATTAGAAAGAGAATTGGTCCTAGTACCGATCCCTGGGGTACCCCGCTACTTACATTGGTCCATTTAGATGCCTTACCGTTTATGACTACCCTTTGCTTTCTGTTGCTGAGCCAATTTTCTATCCATTTCAACACACCGTCTTGTATTCCATGCGCTTTTAGTTTTAGCAGTAAACGTTTGTGGGGAACTTTGTCAAAGGCCTTTTGAAAATCAAGGTATATAATATCTACAGCTTTACTCTCATCGTAGAGGTTGAGGATATCGTGGAAGAAGTCTAAGAGGTTTGTTAAACATGAACGTTTTTTTACGAAAGCCGTGTTGAGTATCTTTAAGTATGTTATTTTCCTCTAAGTGATTTACGAGTCTGTCTCATATGACAGTTCCTAGCATTTTACATACAACTGAGGTTAAGCTAATTGGACGATAGTTACTGGGTAGGGATTTGCTGCCTTTTTTGAATATCGGTGTTACGTTGGAGAGAGAGAGAGAGAGAGAGAGAGAGAGAGAGAGAGAGAGAGAGAGAGAGAGAGAGAGAGAGAGAGAGAGAGAGAGAGAGAGAGAGAGAGAGAGAGAGAGAGGAAAAGAGAGAGAGAGAGAGAGAGAGAGAGAGAGAGAGAGAGAGAGAGAGAGAGAGAGAGAGAGAGAGAGAGAGAGAGAGAGGTGTTAGTGGTGTAGGTGGCTAAGTGACACCTCATAAGTGGAAGAGGGATGCAGCCAGATAATTATATACACACGCACATACATACAAACACCCTGTGACCTTACAATACTGCACTCACACACAGACACACACACACACACAATCACACACATACACCCTGTGACCTTCCAATAATGCACACACGCACACATGCAATAACCTGTTACCTTACAATACTGCACACGCACATACTGTAGAGCCACACACATACACACTTACACAGGCAAGATAATAGACCCCCCCCCCCCACACACAGGTAAAATAATAGATGCCCCCCCCTCCCCCCCCTCACACACACAAACACACATCCATTAACTTGACAACCAACACACACACACACTCCATATCGGGCGCGTCTCCCACCATCTTTTCCATCTTTGTCACTACTGCACACACACACACACACACACTTACAATCACAAAAACACACTCTCTCTCTGCCTATCCCCCTCTCCTCTCCTCTCTCTCTCTCTCTCTCTTTATCCCTTTCGCCTCTCCTCTCTCTATCCCCTCTCTCTCTCTCTCTCGTGTTGACAGTAATGCATATTAATCTTCCACCGCCACATCGCACATTTGACACACATACACACTCTCTCTCTCTCTCTTTTATCTTCCCCCCTCAACACTATTTTCACGTTCTTATGCCGCAACATAATTTACCATAATTTAATGATATTTTAATTTGTATCATCAATATACAGTATCTATCCAATTTGTATCACCCATATATTTGTATGAACATATTGAAGTCACCATTTATGCACCACTATTTTCAGTCAGTAGCCAGCCCTTACTCCCACAAGGGGTAGAGAGGATCACCAAAAGATTCGAGAAAGGAAAACAAAAATGAGGTGACAGGAGAAGAACACACACAACCAGTCTGCCCACAACAAGCAAGCTCACAAGCATTCAGAAGCACCAATCACTCATCACATTCAGAAGCACCAATCACTCATCACATTCAGAAGCACCAATCACTCATCACATTCAGAAGCACCAATCACTCATCACATTCAGAAGCACCAATCACACTCATCACATTCAGAAGCACCAATCACTCATCACATTCAGAAGCGCCAATCACTCATCACATTCAGAAGCGCCAATCACTCATCACATTCAGAAGCGCCAATCACTCATCACATTCAGAAGCACCAATCACTCATCACATTCAGAAGCGCCAATCATCACATTCAGAAGCGCCAATCACTCATCACATTCAGAAGCACCAATCACTCATCACATTCAGAAGCACCAATCACTCATCACATTCAGAAGCACCAATCACTCATCACATTCAGAAGCACCAATCACTCATCACATTCAGAAGCACCAATCACTCATCACATTCAGAAGCACCAATCACTCATCACATTCAGAAGCACCAATCACTCATCACATTCAGAAGCACCAATCACTCATCAGCCCCCGAAATCACAGGCTTTTACCTCAGAACCATTATCAACTATTAGGTTATAGCCTGGTTTAGACCTATAAGAGTCATCTGATGCGGGGTAAAGAAACCTAGACAAACTACTAAAGCCGCCACATAGAGTATACAGTATAGCATGTCTGCCTTTTGTCTCAATACACAGAAAAAACAAAAAAAACAAAAAATGCATACTCAAGATCACACTGCACGCACTCCTGATAGTGATTACGCTCCATGGTATTAAGGGGAGGTTTCCACTTGAGGGATATTTTTTCGAACTTCCTTCTCCCTCATGTTTAGTCCCATTGCTTTTGAGATTTTAAGACGTTTGCCCCATTAGTTTGGCGATTTTAATAACTTTCGCCCCATTTCTGTCAATTTTAAGACCTTTCGTGCCATTTAGGTGTCGATTTTTTCCTGGCGAGCGATAGCGAGCCTGTAACTTAAGAGGAATCGGCCTTCGGCCGGGACATTTTTCTACCGAAAAATTTACATATTTATCTTGAAAGGGGGTCTAGGGGGTGTAATTTTAAGTTTGATGGAGGTCTAAGAAACACACTAGAAACCTCCCCTTAACGATGACTGCGACTTTATGGTGTATTAAGGGAGGTGTCATTATGATTGCTCGGTCGTGAACCTCTTACCAATGATGACAACATTTCAACATGGGAAGACTGACAAAACCGATCTATGTAATATATTACGCGGATATGAATTCACCCATACAAAAGTGTTCCCTATCCTTCGCTTCCAACAACATAATAACAACTGTGCAGCATTAATTTATCTCTGTGTATTCTTCGCTTCCAACAACATAATAACAACTGTGCAGCATTAATTTATCTCTGTGTATTCTTCGCTTCCAACAACATAATGACAACTGTGCAGCATTAATTTATCTCTGTGTATTCTTCGCTTCCAACAACATAATAACAACTGTGCAGCATTAATTTATCTCTGTGTATTCTTCGCTTCCAACAACATAATGACAACTGTGCAGCATTAATTTATCTCTGTGTATTCTTCGCTTCCAACAACATAATAACAACTGTGCAGCATTAATTTATCTCTGTGTATTCTTCGCTTCCAACAACATAATAACAACTGTGCAGCATTAATTTATCTCTGTGTATTCTTCGCTTCCAACAACATAATAACAACTGTGCAGCATTAATTTATCTCTGTGTATTCTTCGCTTCCAACAACATAACAACAACTGTGCAGCATTAATTTATCTCTGTGTATTCTTCGCTTCCAACAACATAATAACAACTGTGCAGCATTAATTTATCTGTGTATTCTTCGCTTCCAACAACATAATAACAACTGTGCAGCATTAATTTATCTCTGTGTATTCTTCGCTTCCAACAACATAATAACAACTGTGCAGCATTAATTTATCTCTGTGTATTCTTCGCTTCCAACAACATAATAACAACTGTGCAGCATTAATTTATCTCTGTGTATTCTTCGCTTCCAACAACATAATAACAACTGTGCAGCATTAATTTATCTCTGTGTATTCTTCGCTTCCAACAACATAATAACAAATGTGCAGCATTAATTTATCTCTGTGTATTCTTCGCTTCCAACAACATAATAACAACTGTGCAGCATTAATTTATCTCTGTGTATTTAGTCAAGACCAATAATATACTACTGTTATTGTACTATTGGTATTGTATTTAGTAATGATGACGAAAACATAGGAAAAGATCTCTGGCTTGACACCCTACACATCTATCTCTATCTATCTATTGCCGGACGCCTTACTCCCCTTAAAGAGGGTGGCCATACACAGAATGCCCCCAAGCTGACCTATTCCCCGTGAGAGGGACAACCCGAGCCAGTTTACTGAAGGACTTACAGGATTGACCATTCAACTTAGGGTCCGTCCGACTCCGAGGCCCTCTATGTATCTTGTTAGCAATATTTTGCTATAGTGGTGTTCGGCTAGTCCACCCACTAACCTGCCTTACCCTTAGGTAAACAGTACGGATTGCTATCAGGTTTATTCCCCTAGACAGGTTGCCGACCAAGGCTGACGAGTCCCATCCACCCGGATTTTTATAAGGTTGTCTCCCCTAGATGGGTTGCCGACCAAGGCTAACAAGTCCCATCCACCCTACACAACCACTTATAATTTCGACCCATAGCTAATGTGACTAGGCTACTCTCTAGGAAAACAAATGCTACCATTCACTTTCGAGCACATGTTGTATTCAGAGGATCAGTATATAAATCTGGCGTTGGGTATATAGCAAGAGACTGAGCCAACTGTACCACGAACGTACCACACGTGCACCGCTACAATTGATCCTGACGAGCCTAAATGTAGTATAAAGAACTTGAGTGACTTGTAGTAAGTCAAGGTGCATTATAGTGAGCTCTTCACCGCGTGTGTGTGTGTGTATATAATATAGTATGTACCTTTTTATACACAGTATAATACTGTATATCATACAATATACGCTGGCTGCAATGTCGTAACTTTTCTTTCCTTTTGGTTAATATAAAGCGATTTTAATGAGTCTGACGGGCCTAAATGCAGTGTAAATAGATTGAGTGACGTGTAGTAAGCCAAAGTGTGCCCTATACTAGTCACTCCAGCCTGGGTTTATATGTATCATAATCTACCCAATGCTTAAGTATAAACATATCGTAATTAATGATCTGGACTAGCCTAAATACAGTATAAAGAACCTCCATTTCAGATTGCATGTCCTGAAGTAAGCCAAGGTGCCCTATACACTCCAGCGTGTATGTGTACAGTTATTATGTGATAACCCACCCTGTGTTCAGATATCACATTCATCATAACCTAAGGCAATATTAGGCATCTGTCAAACGGCTTTTAGGGGATAAAAGCAAAACACTCAAAAGTCGACCACATCTTTCCCAAGACACTCTATATTTGTGTTAAGGGGAGGTCTCCACTTGAGGGATTTTTTTCTTGACCCCTTTCTCCCTCATGTTTAGCCCCATTGATTTTGATATTATAAAACGTTTGCCCCATTAGTTTAGCGATTTTAAGAACTTTCACCCCATATTAAGACCTTTCGTGCAATTCAGGTGTCGATTTTATCCTGGCGAGCGATAGCGAGCCTGTAATATAAGAGGAATCGGCCTTCGGCCGGGACATTTTTCTACCGAAAAATGTACAAATTTATCTTGAAAGGGACTCAAGGGGGTGTAATTTTAAGCTTGATGGAGGTCTAGGGAACAAACTAAATACCTCCCCTTAAAAAACACTACGCATCAAATAAATGGGGATGTTGTGTATTACCTTACATAGACGGTTCATATAAGACACAGTCGATATGCACTACGAGTCAGAGTTTAAGATATAACTAAACATTAACCCCTTCTGTGCCGTCCACGTCATTTATATTCCGGCTTCTATTAGATGATTGTATTCAGTTTAAAAGGGCCTATAGCAATCAACAGCCTTGGAACTATCTCCCGTAACACTTTATACTACCATAGATACTTCTTATACTCTACAAAAGTGTCAAAATATAGCAAGACTAAAAGGACAAAGACGTCGCCGGTACAGAAGGGGTGAATATAGATGACAAGCTAGAGAGCTCAGTATAGCATGTATCGCGTGCAATTCTTTACAACAGTGTTAGAAGGACATTATAACCAATTCTTTACAACAGTGTTAGAAGGACATTATAACTAATTCTTTACAACAGTGTTAGAAGGACATTATAACTAATTCTTTACAACAGTGTTAGAAGGACATTATAACTAATTCTTTACAACAGTGTTAGAAGGACATTATAACTAATTCTTTAGAACAGTGTTAGAAGGAAATTATAACTAATTCTTTACAACAGTGTTAGAAGGACATTATAACTAATTCTTTACACCAGTGTTAGTACATTATAACTAATTCTTTAAAACAGTGTTAGAAGGAAATTATAACTAATTCTTTACAACAGTGTTAGGACATTATAACTAATTCTTTAGAACAGTGTTAGAAGGACATTATAACTAATTCTTTAGAACAGTGTTAGGACATTATAACTAATTCTTTAGAACAGTGTTAGGACATTATAACTAATTATTTAGAACAGTGTTAGGACATTATAACTAATTCTTTAGAACAGTGTTAGAAGGACATTATAACTAATTCTTTAGAACAGTGTTAGAAGGACATTATAACTAATTCTTTAGAACAGTGTTAGGACATTATAACTAATTATTTAGAACAGTGTTAGAAGGATATTATAAATAATTCTTTAGAACAGTGTTAGGACATTATAACTAATTCTTTAGAACAGTGTTAGGACATTATAACTAATTCTTTAGAACAGTGTTAGGACATTATAACTAATTCTTTACAACAGTGTTAGAAGGACATTATAACTAATTCTTTAGAACAGTGTTAGGACATTACAACTAATTATTTAGAACAGTGTTAGGACATTATAACTAATTCTTTAGAACATTGTTAGAAGGACATTATAACTAATTCTTTAGAACAGTGTTAGGACATTATAACTAATTCTTTAGAACAGTGTTAGAAGGACATTATAACTAATTCTTTAGAACAGTGTTAGGACATTATAACTCATTCTTTAGAACAGTGTTAGAAGGACATTATAACTAATTCTTTAGAACAGTGTTAGGACATTATAACTAATTCTTTAGAACAGTGTTAGGACATTATAACTGATTCTTTAGAACAGTGTTAGAAGGACAGTATAACTAATTCTTTAGAACAGTGTTAGGACATTATAACTAATTCTTTAGAACAGTGTTAGAAGGACATTATAACTAATTCTTTAGAACAGTGTTAGGACATTATAACTAATTCTTTAGAACAGTGTTAGGACATTATAACTAATTCTTTAGAACAGTGCTAGGACATTATAACTAATTCTTTATAACAGTGTTAGGACATTATAACTAATTCTTTAGAACAGTGTTAGGACATTATAACTGATTCTTTAGAACAGTGTTAGAAGGACATTATAACTAATTATTTACAACAGTGTTAGGACATTTTAACTAATTTTTTACAACAGTGTTAGGACATTATAACTAATCATCAATGTTTTTGTGAATTCCTTAGTAAATTAAAATGTATCAAATTGAGTATGCTAAAAATCGAGCAAAAAGTGTCAGTGTTATAAGGACATTATAACTAATCATCATTTTTTGTGAATTCCTTAGTAAATTAAAATGTATCACATTGAGTATGCTAAAAATCGAGCAAAAAGTGTTTATGTTCATTTATTTAGATTAATTTTGATATTTAATAGTTTTACTAAGTATCATTTGTTTTTAAATTAATTTTAATGTACTATTATTACTGTTAAAATTATATTTTGGGGGGTGGGGTGGGGGTATAATTGGGTAGGTAGGCGACTGGTAGTGCCACAATTGACAGGCACTATGCATAAGTTATAGTCCATTGTTGAAGCATAGTTAGTGGTAGTGCTCTCGCTCTCTCTCTCTCTCTCTCTCTCTCTCTCTCTCTCTCTCTCTCATCTTCTGTCTCTCTTCTCTCTCTCTCTCTCTCACTCTCTCTCTCTCTCTCTCTAACACCACTTACTCTCTCCTCTACTGTTATCTCTCTCTCTCTTTCTCTCTGTCTGCCTCGCTCTCTCTCTCTCTCTCTCTCTCTCTCTCTCTCTCTCTCTCTCTCTCACACACACACAAACCTCTTAGACTTCTTCCACGATATCCTCAACCTCTACGATGAGAGTAAAGCTGTAGATATTATATGCCTTGATTTTCAAAGGTCCCCTTTGACAAAGTTCCCCACAAACGTTTACTGCTAAAAACTAAAAGCGCATGGAATACAAGATGGTGTGTGAAATGGATTAGAAATTGCTCAGCGACAGAAAGCAAAGAGTAGTCATAAACGGTAAGGCATCTAAATGGACCAATGTAAGTAGCGGGGTACCCCAGGGATCGGTACTAGGACCAATTATCTTTCTAATTTACATCAACGACATAGATGAGGGTCTCACCTGTACAATCTCAAAATTTGCTGACGATACAAAAATTGCAAATAGCGTACTCTCAAAAGAACACTTTGACGATATGCAACACAATCTAGATAAATTGTCATGTTGGGCCCAAATTTGGCAAATGAGTTTCAATGCGGATAAATGTAAAGTATTACATATCGGATACCAAAATGAGAAAGCAAACTATTCGATGAATGGCACTCAGCTTAAGAATGTAAACAGAGAAACCGATCTGGGAGTAACAATATCGAGTAACCTAAAACCGAGCCAACAATGTTCAGAAGTTGTTAAGAAGGCAAACAAAATAATTGGCTAAGGCAGGTCATTTGAGCATAAATCCAAAGACGTTATCCTAACCCTTTACAATTCCTTAGTCCGCCCTCTTCTGGAATACTGCGTTCAATCCTGGTGCCCTTATTACCAAAAAGATATAGACAAGCTAGAACGAATTCAACGTAGAGTTACCAAAATGATACCTAGCCTAAAGAACAAACCATACGAGGAGCGTCTTAGAGAATTAAATCTATTTCCTTTAACCCAGCGCAGATTAAGAGGCGACTTAATTCAAGTGTTCAAGATCATCAAAGGCATCGACAATATGAACTGTAGTAAGTACTTCACTATCGACCAATCTAATTACACACGGGGAAACGGTTGCAAAATTATTGGTAAATCTTTTAACTCACACGAAGCTAAAAATTTCTTCTTCAATCGAGTTGTCAACTTATGGAATGGGCTTCCCGAGATGTCATAGACTGCAGCACCGTTGATTCATTTAAACTTCGCCTAGACAAATATCTCGCATCAAACCCGCGACTGACTGCGTTTGTAAATGAATAACTTTATTTTATCCTCCCATCAGTTAGTAACCCATCTGTCCCCTACTAACTTCCTAAACCTGCCACGGACATTAGTTCCAGGGCAGTAGTTCCCTTTCCAATGTTCCCTTACCCACTCTAAACCACTGTTTGGACACTTGATCCTCAGTGTTTTGGAGGACAAGCAGCCTAGAAGGGTCACTAGATCTGTTGTTGCTTGATTTCCTTTGAACTCCTTTGTACTAACTGGCCCCTTCCTCACCACTAGTTATGGTCGATTGTTGAGGTCTGGTTAGTTACTAGTGCTCTCTCACTCTCTCTCTCTCACACACTCACTCACACACATTATATCTCTTACATTCACTCACACACACTATCTCTCTCTCTCTCACTCACACACACACACACACACACACTCTCTCTCATCGGCTAACATTCTAAGTTCTACCTTTCTCAGAATGCACACTCATCTTTTCGAGTATCTCTTCTAATCGACCTTGACTTTCCTTCCTCAATATCTCTCAATCTATACGTCTGTTGTTCTCTCTTTCTTCTTCCTCTCCAGTTTCTCTTCCTTGACTGTCCTTGATCTCTATATATCTATTTATTATGTTTGTTTCTCTATCTTCCTCAGTTCCTCCTCCCTCTCTTCCTTGACTTTCCTTACTCTCTATCTATCTCCGTCTGTTTTCCTCTCTCTCTCTCTCTTCTAGTCTCTCTTCCTAGACTGTCCGTACTCCTATCTGTCTATTGTATCTATCTATCTATAAGTCTGTTTTCTCTCTTCCTCCTTCTCTCTCTCTCTCTCTCTCTCTCTCTCTCTCTCTCTCTCTCTTTCTCTCTCTCTCTCTCTCTCTCTCTCCTATCTCTCTCTCTCTCTCTCTCTCTCTCTCTCTCTCTCTCTCTCTCTCTCTCTCTCTCTCTCTCTTCCTCGACTTTCTTGGAAAACAAAACACCTGTATACAGTAGTGAGTAAGGCCATAGTCTAGTTAGTTATTCATGGCACCGGATGAGGGAAGAAAGAGTGCACAGCCTTGGACCATAATATGTACAATATAAACACATTTGAATCTTTAATACTTTTTAGGGTAAATTATGAAGAATTGACGATATAGTACAGCATAGTATTGTCTCCTTTAGTTTCCGTACAAATGTAAATGTGTGAGCGACTAATGTGGTTCAAGGCAGCATAGTCGTGGACACAAATATACTTACACACTTAATGCTATGGATTTAAAGCATCTAGAATAAGAGATACCTTTATATTGTCTAGTTTGACGACAATCCACATGACATCACTCTTTCTCCTAATGAACTAATAATAACAAGCACAAAGTATCAATTTAATAGGTTTAGTCATTCACTTGATATATTTAGGCATAGGAGGAGACTAGCGCTACCGGGTAAGGTTAGGTCCGTTTAAAGGGACAGTGGTTAATTTTTGGGTCTATATTAATTAATTTTAAAATTTCCTTCCTAGAACTCCATCAAACTTTAAAAAAACATCTATTAGATCCCCCTTCGAGATTACTTTGTACATTTTTCGGTAGAAACATGTCACGGCCGAAGGCCGCTATCGCTCGCCAGGAAAAAAAAATAAGACACCTACAGGGCACAACAGGTCTTAATACTGACAAAGAAATGGGGCGAAAGTTCTTAAAATCGTCAGACTAATGGGGCAAACGTCTTAAAATTTGAAAACTAATGTGGATATAGCATGAAAAAGAAAGGGGACCAGAAAAACGGTCCATCTCCCCTTAACGATGGATTATCAAATATCCAATTCAGACACATATACAATCCGCGACTCTCTCTGTATATAGTATATAGTCTTCATATAATCATAGTATCTCGTATTTTGATGTAGTCAATAAACTATCTATGTGTGTGTGTGTGTGTGTGTGTGTGTGTGTGTGTGTGTGTGTGTGTGTGTGTGTGTGTGTGTGTGTGTGTGTGTGTGTATGTATGTGCGTGTGTGTGTGTGTGTGTGTGTGTCCCCCCCCGTATGTGTGTGTGTGTGCATGTGTGTGTGTGTGTGTGTGTGTGTGTGTGTGTGTGTATGCCTCCTGTGTAAGTGTCTGGGCCGGTTAAATAATAGTTCTCCCTAATTTTAGAATATGGCGCGAGGTTAAATCTGGCAGTGTGTGTGTGTGTGTGTGTGTGTGTGTGTGTGTGTGTGTGTGTGTGTGTGTGTGTGTGTGTGTGTGTGTGTGTGTGTGTGTGTGTGTGTCGTGCGTGTGTGTTAATATAAGCAATGGAGAACAAGAGATAGAAAATTAGCTACAAAACAGAAGTCATTCCTATTAAATCATAGACTTTTAAGTAAATGAATCCAATAGCACACAGCAATTAAAAAACTATATGGGCAACTCATTAAAAGAAACAAATATATAAATATATTAAAGACTGATAACTAATGGTATACCATAGTCTATCCACATACGAGTATTACCAACTACAAATCAAACAGCATAATGGCAAAGCTGGTTAAAGAAAACAATTAAAATAATATAAACTATATATATATAAAGCTGTAATTTGATATAAGAGCAGAAAACAGCCTTCACAAACTGGGCCAGTGAAAACAGTTAGCATGACAAAAAAATGGCAAAAATAAACACAAACTGGAAAAACCGGTCAAAATAAAGTATATGCAAAATAAAACTTTAACATTTATCAAATGTACATCCAAATAACTGACAAAGCTGGTTAAAATAGCCTATATGAAGCATAAAATAAACTGGAAAAACTCAAATAACTACAAAATATCTGGAAAGAACAGTTTTTACAAATGAAATATAAACTATGACTTAAAACGAACTAACCCCAAAATAACCGGAAAAGCCCCTCACATCCAATTAACGGGGGTGACCTGTTTTTGGTCTGTCCTTTTCGCTCTTTCTCTGGCTTGTATCCATTTGGCCCCATTCAGCCTACTGTTTTAAGACGTTTATCCCCATCCAGGTGTCACTTTTTTACTGGTGAGCGGTAGCGAGCCAGCATATTTTTTTATTTTTGTTTGACAGCAGGCTAAATTTGTAAATTTGTCGATAGAAAAATTTCTCCGGCGAAGCCGGATTTCTTCATATAAGAAATCGACACCTAGATGGGGGTAAACGTCTTAAAATAGTTGGCTGAATGGGGCCGAATGAATACAAGCCAGAGAAAGAGAGAAAAGGACCGAAATAACAAAAAGACCCTCAAATCCAATCAAACAAAACCCCAAGCAAAGCCGGAATGTGAGGCAAGAAGAAAACAACCTCGACAAACAGGGCAAGTGAGAAATCATCTTGTTTTCGCCAGAGAGAAGCAACCAATGACAAAAATAGTGCAATCAAAAGAAAAAGGCAGCAAAAGTTAGAAAGGGGTTAATACGAAAAATAGGGGTAATAGGGGCGGATTTATTAGCTCATTTAGGCTATGTATCGTTTTATTGTTATAATTAATATAATTTATCTATCGTTTTATTATTATAATTATTATCATTTATGTATCATTTTATTGTTATCTTTTGTTTTTGTAAGTTTCCTCCGTAGACCTCCATTAAACTTATACAAACATTTGCCCAAGACCCTCCTTAGAGATGAATGTGTACATTTTTCGATAGAAAAATGTTTCGGCCGGTTCCTCTTAAATTACAGGCTCGCTATCGCTCGTCAGCAAAAATCGACACCTAAATGACACGAAAACTCATAAAACTGACAAAGAAATGAGACGAAAGGTCTTAAAATCGCCAAACTAATGGACCAAACTTCTTAAAATCTCAAAACTAATGGGGCAATAAACATGAGGCAGAAGGGGGACCAGAAAAACGACCCATCTCCCCTTAACCCTATCTAATTCTGGGGGAAGTCCTTCTTTTGGTGCGACCCCTCTCTTGCCTCATTAGTTTGATCTTGTATAAGACGTTTCAAACCATTAGTTCGGCAATTATTATAAGACAGTTCACCCTATGCAAGTGCCGAAAGCCGGTTCCTTCTTAAATTACAGGCTCGTTTCGCTCGCCAGGAAAAAAATCGACACCTAAATGGCACGAAAGGTCTTAATATTGACATAGAAATCAGGCGAAAGGTCTCAAAATCGCTAAACTAAAGGAATGAACTTCTTAAAATCTCAAAACTAATATGCTAAACATGAGGGAGAAGGGGGTCCCGAAAAAGCGACTACCTCCCCCTCCAGAAGCCATAATAGCACAATAAACACCCAGACGTCGGATGGGGGGTAACCCTTTCAATCAGACGAGGCCAATTGACTACTTGCGAGTTTCATTCTATAAGGAAGTTGGAGTTGTAGACATCAATATTTAGCAGAATTACCAGCTAAAATACGGTTGTAGTTCATTTATCTTTACATCAAATCCAATTCAACCTACTCTTTAGCCATCAGAAACCTATATAATTATGCTAGTTCTGTTTACTATCGATGTCTACAGCTCCAACTTCCTTATAGCCTGAAACTCGCAAGTGGCCAATTTGTGTGTCTTATTGACTGCCTAGAGACGATGTTTTGCAACTTGGTAAGATCCTGTCCGAGATAGAGGATTCACCCCTTCTGTATTTTATTCTAGCTATATTTAGACGATTCTGTGCAGTTTAAGAAAGATCTGTGGTAGTAAAAAGGGTTAAGCGAGATGGTTCGAAGCCTGTTAATTGCTGGAGTCCCTTTTTAAACTGAACAAAATCGCCTCTACCTATTCAATACCTAGAGTTACTTCCCAAGTAGACAGAAACAAAAATACAGTTCCTCAATTTCGCAACGTAAAACGAATCAAGTGTGCAATAATACTGATTAAATGAAGAATCAAAGCAATACAATAGGCAAAAAGGCTAAGAAGATCATTTGTTCCAATAGTTACCTAAATACAAAATAAAAAACGAAATATAGCAAAAATAATAACACCAAGAAACAAAACAGGAAGCAACATTAACACAATATAATTAAAATGAAAGCAAGGGGACAAAAGAGATGATGAGAATATATTATGTTTACGAAAAATATTAACTAAAAAAAAAATATATATATACTGTATATATATACAAAAAATACCAATATGGAAAACAGGAAGCAAGATTATATAAAGGCACGTAATTAAGAAGCATAATAAATAAAGTTGAAAACCGAAAAGAGTATGTGATACCGGAATAAAAACAAAACAGAGAAGTTTAAAAAGAGAATAGAAAGCAGAAAAACAAAACAGGGGAAAAGAGAAGGGAACGAGAAAATAACATGGTGGCTTTATAATGAGAGAGATGAGAGAGGAAAGGAAGCTGAGAGAGAAGAGAGAGAGAGATGAGAGAGAGGAGAGAAGAGCAGAGAGAGAGAGAGAGAGAGGAGAGAGAGAGAGAGAGAAAGAGAGAAAGAGAAAGAGAAAGAGAGAGAGAGAGAGAAAGAGAAAGAGAGAGAGAAGAGAGAGAGTGTGAGTGAGTGAGAGTAAGAGTGTGTGAGAGTTTGAGTGAGAAAGTGTGAGTGAGTGAGTGAGTGAGTGAGTGAGAGAGAGAGAGAGAGAGTGAGAGTGAGTGAGAGTGAGAGTGAGAGTGAGCAAGAGAGAGAGTGAGCAAGAGCGAGAGAGAGAGAGATAGTGAGCAAGAGCGAGGACACGGAGACCTGAAGCCTCTGAAGGGAAGGCATTCGTCACAAACAAGCCCAAATGAAAGATCAACTTGTTTTCCAAAGCAACACATGGAAGCAAAGGAAACAGGAAAAATAGGAATATATATATATATATATATAAGAGGAAAATGGACAAAAGGAAAACGTCGGGGTGAGATTAAATATAAGGTGAAAAGCAGAATATACAATTGAAAGATCAGCTGAATTTCCACGTACCGGTAACAACACGGACCCATAAGCACCAAGAAAATAGCACAATGTAGGGAGTTGGGGGGAGGAAGAAAATAAGGAGAGAAATGTAAGCGAATTTTGGAAAGTGGGAAACAAAACAATGTGATAGAAGAAAACAGACAAGAAAAAGGAAAAGGAAAAGAAAAGCGGAAAAAGGTATACAGGGAAAATTGACTTCATGAGAAAGGGTAGGAATGAAAAAATTGTCTGTAAAATGAAATTATCATCACTAACTCGCTCTCTCTCTCTCTTCTTTACTTCCACTTTCCCTTACTCACGGGTTAGCTATCTCTACTAGAATTAAGTCCTGACCACCTCGCTGGGATCGTAAGGGCTGTGTGGTCAGTGTACCTATGTAAAGCTATGTAAATCTCTCTCTGTATCTCTCTCTCTTGTTTTCCACTCACCATACCGAGGCAAGAATTGGGAATAATGAAAACACGTAGGAAATTGAAATAATCGAGTAATAAATTGAAATGTCTGAGTAATAAATTGAAATATCTGAGTAATAAATTGAAATATCTGAGTAATAAATTGAAATATCTGAATAATAAATTGAAATATCTGAGTAATAAATTGAAATATCTGAATAATACATTGAAATATCTGAGTAATAAATTGAAATATCCGAGTAATACATTGAAATATCTGAGTAATAAATTGAAATATCTGAGTAATAAATTGAAATATCTGAATAATAAATTGAAATATCTGAGTAATAAATTTAAATATCTGAATAATACATTGAAATATCTGAGTAATAAATTGAAATATCCGAGTAATACATTGAAATATCTGAGTAATAAATTGATATATCTGAGTAATACATTGAAATATCCGAGTAATAAATTGAAAGACGTGGAATAAAGAGGAATAAGAGTTGGGGAAAAAGTTGAATACTAAAGAGAAAATATGAAGACATTTTAACCCCTTCTGTACCGGCGACGTCTTTTCCATTTGATTTCAGCTACTTTTGGACGATGTTATGAGGCTTAGAAAGATAATGTGGCAGCTAAAAGGATTCATTGAGATAGTATGTAGCCTTTTAATGGGTAGACATCCTTAAGGGGAGGTATTTAGTTTGTTCACTAGACCTCCATCAACCTTAAAATTACACCCCCTTGAGTCCCTTTCAAGATAAATTTGTACATTTTTCGGTAGAAAAATTTCCCGGCCGAAGGCCGGTTCCGCTTAAATTACAGGCTCGCTATCGCTCGCCAGGATAAAATCGACACCTAAATGGCACGAAAGGTCTTAATATGGGGTGAAAGTTCTTAAAATCGCTAAACTAATGGGGATTTTTTTATAATATCACAAGCAATGGGGCTAAACATGAGGGAGAAAGGGGTCAAGAAAAAAATCCCTCAAGTGGAGATCTCCCCTTAATAAGCTAAACAAAAGCGTCTAATAGTTGCCAGAATACAATGCAAAGTACATCACCGGTACAGAAGGGGTTAATACGGGGGAGAAGGAGAGAAGGAGATGGTTTTTGTTTTAATTTAAAAATGTGGAACACCATATAAAGAAGGAATAAAAGAAATATCATATACTGTAAGCATAATACAAAGCATAATACAAATATCATATACTGTAAGCATAATACAAAGCATAATACAAATATCATATACTGTAAGCATAATACAAAGGGATGATGAATATACATGAGTTAATGAATGTCAACATGAATAATGAAGTAAGGAATACAAAAATGAAGAAGTACAGGAATAAAGAACTTCACATACCAAAGAAGTACAGGAATAAAGAACTTCACAAACCAAATGAAGTACAGGAATAAAGAACTTCACAAACCAAATGAAGAAGTACAGGAATAAAGAACTTCACAAACCAAAGAAGTACAGGAATAAAGAACTTCACAAACCAAAGAAGTACAGGAATAAAGAACTTCACAAACCAAAGAAGTACAGGAATACATGAGCTTTCACAAACCAAAGAAGTACAGGAATAAAGAACTTCACAAACCAAAGAAGTACAGGAATAAAGAACTTCACAAACCAAAGAAGTACAGGAATAAAGAACTTCACACCCCCACACCCCCCCCAATCAAAGAAGTACAGGAATAAAGAACTTCACAAACCAAAGAAGTACAGGAATAAAGAACTTCACAAACCAAATGAAGAAGTACAGGAATAAAGAACTTCACAAACCAAAGAAGTACAGGAATAAAGAACTTCACAAACCAAATGAAGAAGTACAGGAATAAAGAACTTCACAAACCAAAGAAGTACAGGAATAAAGAACTTCACAAACCAAAGAAGTACAGGAATAAAGAACTTCACAAACCAAATGAAGAAGTACAGGAATAAAGAACTTCACAAACCAAAGAAGTACAGGAATAAAGAACTTCACAAACCAAAGAAGTACAGGAATAAAGAACTTCACAAACCAAAGAAGTACAGGAATAAAGAACTTCACAAACCAAAGAACTTCACAAACCAAAGAAGTACAGGAATAAAGAACTTCACAAACCAAAGAATACACAAAGATACAAATTATAGATCGAAATAATTAAATCCAGGAGAAAAATAAGATAACACACAAGTAAAATATATTAATATATAAATATATAACATCCAATCAAATGAAAACAAGTGAATCCAGGTAAATCAAATGAAAAATGTGAAAACAGGATGCGATTTTCGAACGAGGGACCTAACAAAAAAACCAGCGTTGTAAATTGAGGTCGAGGAGACGAGGGAGTACCAAAATGTGACGTGGAATGTGAGTGGGCTTGAGTGATGGGAGCATAGATAGATAGAGAGAGAGTGAGATAGAACAGGTGTATTATATATGAAAGGAGGGCAAGAATGACTGAAGGACAGGGAGACCAAAACAACTCCATGACATCCAGAGAGGAGTTACAAGGAATAGTTAGTATCTCAGAGACCTTGCGGTCCATTCCGAAGAGATACTTGAAGTGCAAGGAGAGAGACTGTTTAGTGCACTACACTCATTACAGTGTGCAAAATACTATCTACTCTCTGTTTGAACTGCCTTTACTGAAGCAACTCGTTCACATATTACTGACGGAAAGTTTTGTTTCCAGTAATTAGATTTTAGAACAGATCTTATAGACTATGTGAAAAAGATGTCCAAAAATTACTAGTTGCCTGCATACCTTTTCAATTCCATAATTTCCAGCCATGAGGTATGCGCCGTTGTTGTATTCATCTGGAGGCCTAAACATTTTGCTCTAATTCCACATTGTAGAACCACATTAAGTATTCTAAAATTACTTCCAAAATGAGCTGACCTCGTAGTCTTCTTGTCTCCAACGGAAAGAGATCAAATGCTCTCAACCGGTCCTCATAGCTCAGTCTTCTAAGCGATGGAATAAGCTTTAAGAGAGAGAGAGAGAGAGAGACAGAATAAATTACTATATACGGTACTGTATGTTTCATGTGTGATGTATGTGTTTGTGATAATTGCGGTACGTATGACTGGTGTGTGTGTGTGTGTGGCTGTGTGTGTGTGTATGACCGTGTGTGTGTTATTGAAGGAAGGATGAAGGAAAACGTGAGGTTTCTATAGCTACACTTGCTGGCTACCCCCCCCCCCCCTTCCTATGTTGAAGCTACCACGGTGTATTCATTCAACCTAGCCATTTTTTGCCACCTT
>CM064485.1:64942261-64962261 GCA_032716605.1 Paralithodes platypus
GTCGATGCCTTTGATGATTGTGAGTACACTTGAATTAAGTCCACCTCTTAATCTGCGCTGGTTTAAGGAAATAGATTTAATTCTCTAAGACGCTCTTCGAATGGTTTGTTTCTTTATGGGGCTAGGTATCATTTTGGTAAACTCTACGTTTAACTCGTTCTAGCTTGTTTATATCTTTTGTGGTAATAAGGGGCACCACAGGATTGAACGAAGTATTCCAGTAAGAGGGCGGACTAATTGAATCTGTAAAGGGTTTAGGATAACTTCTTTTTGGATTTATGCCTCAAATGACCTGCCTATAAAGCCAATTTATTTTGTTTGCCTTCTTACAACTTCTGAACATTGTTGACTCGGTTTTAGGTTACTCGATATTGTTACTCCCAGATCGGTTCTTCTCTGTTTACATTCTTAAGCTGAGTGCCATTCATCGAATAGTTTGCTTTCTCTCAGTTTAGGTATCCATATTTAGTACTTTACATTTATCCGCAATTGAAACCTCATTTTGCCAAATTTTTGGGGCCCAACTGAACAAATTTATCTAGATTGTTGTTGCATATGCGTCAACTTGGTTCTTTTGAAAGAGTACGCGTATTTGCAATTTTTGTATCTGTCAGCAAATTTTGAGATTGTACAGGTGAGACCCCTCATCTATGTCGTTGATGTAAATTAGAAAGAGAAAATGGGGGGGGTCCTAGTACCGATCCCTGGGGTACCTCCCGCTACTTACATTGGTCCATGTTTGATACCTTACCGTTATGGACTACTCTTTGCTTTCTGTCGCTGAAAGCGCAATTTTTCTATCCATTGTCAACACACCGTCGGTATTCCATGCGCTTTTTAGTTTTAGCAGTAAAACGTTTGTGGGGAACTTTGTCAAAGGCCTTGTTGAAACTCAAGGTATTATAATATCTACAGCTTTACTCATCATCGTAGATGTTGAGGATATCGTGGAAGAATCTAAGAGGTTTGTTAAACAGGAACGTTTTTTACGAAAGCCGTGTTGAGTATCTTTAAGTATGTTATTTTCCTCTAAGTGATTTACGAGTCTGTCTCGTATGACCGTTTCTAGCATTTTACATACAACTGAGGTTAATCTAATTGGACGATAGTTACTGGGTAGGGATTTGCTGCCTTTTTTGAATATCGGTGTTACGTTGGCTAACTTCCACTGATCGGGCATAGTTCCAGACTGCAAGGATTTATTGAATAGTAATGTCAGTGGTTTAGAGAGCTCATCCTTAGCATCCTTTAGAACTCTAGGCGAGATTGTATCAGGTCCAGGCGTTTTATTTACCTTGAGTTTATCTAAACAATTCAATACTTCTCTCTCTGTAACGGTGATATTGCTTAGAACATCTGAATTATCAATCTGAATCGGCGATGGTGTAGGGATATCACTGAGGTCTTCTGTTGTAAAAACTGATGCAAAGAAGGTATTGAGGGCATTACTCATTTGTTCTTCGTCTTTGGTGTATTCTCCATTTTCATCGACTAACGGTCCAACAGTTGAAGTAACGACTTTTTTCTTTCTGATATAACTATAGAATTCTTTCGGGTTTGTTTTACTTTGATTCGCAATATGTAACTCTAAGGTCTTTTTACTTTGCTTAATTAACTTTTTGGCTTTGCGTCGTAGCTCTACAAATTTTCAGCCGTTCTTCGTCATTTTGTGAGGATTTTAATATATCATTAGCAAATTTGTTAGCAGCAGGCAGTTTGAAATATCTTTATTCCACCATTTGGGCTTATTATTATGGCCTGGACGCCGAGTTTTCGATGGTATGCAGTCTTGCACTGCTTTTAGTGTGTGTGTGTGTGTGTGTGTGTGTGGTTGTGTTTGTGGTGTGTGTGTGGGGTGTGGTGTGTGTGTGTGGTGTGTGTGTGTGTGTGTGGTGTGTGTGTGTGTGTGTGTGTGTGTGTGTTGTGTTTGTGTGTGTTGGTGTGTGTGTGTGTGTGTGTGTGTGTGTGTGTGAAGGAGACAATGGTTGCAAAACTGGAGGGTTGATTAAATTTAAGTTAGCTTTAGCACCATTATTACAAATTATACTCTACCATTTGGTTTCGGATAAGAATATGCAAATGAGAACAAATTATAACATTGGTGATGTTGCAGGGGAAATACAGAACGTTTCCTAACCTACAGAGAGATAGAGGGGGGGGGGGGGTATTAAAAAGTAAGGGGAAAGGGTAGGGTGGGGGTGGGGGGGGTGCTCATGCAAAGGTAACTCCCTAGCTATTGATCCCAGTGGCTACATGCATGGTGAGGGTACACCGAAATGAGAGAGAGAGAGAGAGAGAGAGAGAGAGAGAGAGAGAGAGAGAGAGAGAGAGAGAGAGAGAGAGATAACAACACAACGACAACAATAATAATAATAATACAAATAATAATAATGGTAATAATAGTAATAATAATAATAAAAACAAAAATAATAATACTAATAATAGTGTAATAATAATATATATAATAATCATAAGAATCATAACAATAATAGGTAGGGTATAATGGTAAACCCTACCGTACGCCAGATAAGGAACAGCTGACTGTACTGATATAGCCTAGATCATTGTTATCAGCATGATTTGAAGTGTACACATAACATCAATGGCTCGAGATATGATAGCCAACCAGATTTATATATTATCTCTCTGTATCCAAAGCTATAAATATGTTCCCTCTTATCATACTGTCCTTGCTCATTTGTTTTTACCTTTGCTAGTCTTTTGCTTTCGTTTTAGTTTGTGTTTTACGTCATACGATGTTCCACGCTTCCAGACTTTTTTTCCTCAATGATATACGGTACACCGAGGCTCAGAATATATTGTATACTCGTATGCTATTCCTATAATCATATAACTTGGTTTACTTCTTATTTTGTGTCTTTTATTTTCTCCTTTCACATATCATATACAGTAGCCTAACGCCCTAACCTCTGTTTAGCCTTACCCCAATGGCTCTGTTTAACCCTTCCCTCCCTTCCCCTCTCCTCACCCTCCCCATCTCTTCCTCCTCCCTCTTTCCTCTCCCCCTCTTTCCCCTCCCCGCTTTCCTTCCCCATTTCCCTCTCCCATCTTCCTACCTTCCCTTCCCCCTCTGTTCTGTTGTCCCTTTTACCCCACCACCTGCACTAACACCAGTTCTCGCAGGTGTGTTTACTCTTGCCAATTTGGTTAGTAAGTGTGGAAGTGACTGTGGCAGGGTTTATTGGATCTACCCAAACAGCCCTTTAATGAAGAATCAAGAAGTGTGGAAGTTTGGGAGTATTATTTCATGGTCAGTAGAAGGTATAGGTTATTAACTTGGTCATCCTATTGCTATTAGTTGAGAGTAGAATAGGTTAGGTTAGGTTAGGCAAGGACTTGCTAAACACATATATAATCTCCCCTTCTCACCTCCTTCCTACCTTCCCCCCTTCCCTCTCTCCTCTCCTTTCCTCTCTCCTCTCTTGCCCTCTCTCGCCCTCTCTCCTCTCTTGCCCTCTCTCCTCTCTTTCCCTCTCTCCTCTCCATCCCTCTCCCCTCTCTTTCCCTCTCGCATTTCCTTTCCTATCCACTATCCTTCCCTCCCCATCTTTCTACGTCATCCCTCTCCCTTTCCGCCCCTCTTCCCTTCCCATCTCCCCACCACATCCTTCTCCCACCCCGTCCCGTCCCGACCCCATCCTCCTCCCTCCCTCTTCCCTCTCCATCTCCTCCCCACCCCAGTTCTTTCCCCCCTCCCGTCCCCCTCCACACAGCTGTCACCCCAGCACTAACACCAGCTCTGACAGGTATATACACTGGTGTTTGGGTGTAGGTGTACAGGTCGGTCAGTCCAATTCATGCCCACTAGAATAGCTGCCTTCCCCCTCCTGTGCCCTCTCCTCTTCCCTCTCTTATTATGTTTTAATTTCTCCTCCTTTTCCCTTCTGTACCTCTTTTCTATTAGGCTACTTTGTTTATTTATTCTCCTTTCGTTATCCCTCCCTCTCCTACTTCTCTTCTCTCGCTTCCCCCTCCTCCCCCACACCTGTCACACATGCACCCCCACCAGTTATGACAGGTAAATAATAATTATATTAATGTTTGGTGTGTAAAGATATTGGTTGTTCAGTTTAAATCAAGTAGCCTACCTTAGAAAATAGTTGTCCTGTCAGTCTAGTGTTGGCATTTTAGCTACTTTCCCGCTAGATCTATAGGTATTTACTTCGATAGGCCTATAGAGGCAAATTTTTACTTCTAGTGACATGAATTGTAGCGATATTCTGGAGATTTGAGCCATTTTAGAGTGATAGTCTAGAGATTGTGGTATTATTCTAGCGATTTTCGGCTTTAATTACTATATAGCGGACCCCTGCCTGTCATCTCTCCTCTCCCCTCCCCTTCTAATCCCTTCCTCCCCCCTCTCTCTTCCCTCCCCCCTCTCTCTTCCCTCCCCCTCCCTCCCTCAACCCACACCCACACACACAGCTGTTACCCTTGTACTAACACCAGTTTTCACAGATATATTGGATGTTTGTTTGCGCGTAGGTGTATAGGTCGCTCAGACAACTCCGGATCACTGGAATAGTTGCCTTCATCACCCTCTTGTTTCTCTTTTCTTTCTCTCATCTCTCCTCTTTCTTTGTCCTTCCCCTGCTCCCTCTTCTTCCCATTCTCCTCTTCCCCTTTCCTCACTTTCTGAATTTTTTCCCTCCTTCCCCTTTCTCCTCGCCCCTCCCTTCCTGTATCCTTCCCCTATCCTTTTCTTTCGCCCCCCCCCCCCCCTCTCCTCCCTTTCCGTGTCCATCCCCTTCCCCTTTCTCCTCTCCTCTCCTCTGTCCTCCCATACCAGTTATCATGGGCATACCATTACAGTATAGGCCTGTGCTGCTGTTCATGTGTAGGCCGGTCACTCCCACTAGAATAAATCCATGCTTTCCCTCCTGTTCCATCACATTCTGTTCCTCTTGTCTCATAATATTGTTTATCTTAATAAATATTTTTTTCCTTCTGAATCTGTATTCCTCTTCCCTCTTCTATTTCCTCTATCTCTCTTTATCTAGTTTAATTACTTTTCTTCTCCTTCTTTTTCTCTCCCCATGTAATACTTTTTCCCTTTCCTTTGTCTCTTCCCTTTCCCTGATCTCCCACCGGTCCTCCTACTATATTACTTTCCCTTCTCCTCTCCTCCCCCTCTCCCTCCCCCTTTCCCCCTCTCCCACCATCCCTCCTCCCACTCTATTATTTTGTTTTCCCCCTTTCCTCTCTCCCCCTCCCCCCCCCCCCCCCCCCCCCTCTCCCCCCAGCCCTCCTCCCACTCTATTACATGTTTATTTTCTCCCCCTCTACCTTCCCCCTGTTTCCGCCCCACCAGTCCCTCCTCTGTCCTTTCCCCCCTTTCCTACTCCCCCTCTCCTTCCCCTTTCCCCCTCTCCCCACCAGGCCCTCCTCTATTACTTTCCCTTTATTCCTCTCCTCCCCCTCTCCCTTCCCCCTTTCCCCCTCTCCCCACCAGTCCCTTCTCCCTCTGTATTCCTTTCCCTTCCCCCTTTCCTCTCTCCCCCTTTCCTCTATCCCCCTCTCCCCACCAGTCCCTCCTCCCACTCTATTACTTTCCCTTCCCCCTTTCCTCTCTCCCCCTCTCCCTTCCCCCTTTCCCCCTCTCCCCACCAGTCCCTCCTCCCACTCTATTACTTTCCCTTCCCCCTTTCCTCTCTCCCCCTCTCCCTTCCCCCTTTCCTCTCATCCCCCTCTCCCTTCCCCCTTTCCCCCTCTCACCCGAGTCCCTCCTCCCACTCTATTACTTTCCCTTCCACCTTTCCCTTCTCTCTTTTCTCTTCTCCCCACCCAGTCTCTTCTCCCATTCTTTTCCAATTCCGTTCCCCTCTGTTCACTTTCCCTCTCCCTCCCCCCCCTCTCCCCCCCTCTCTCTCCCCCCCACCCCACTCCTCCGCCCCCTCACTTGTCACATCTGCACTTACACCAATTCCCCTCCGACATAAAATATTAAAATGTGTCTGTGTGTGTGTGTGTGTGTGTGTGTGTGTGTGTGTGTGTGTGTGTAGGTTTGGCTTGGGTCGCTCACTCTAATATTGTCTCTTTAAGGGGACAGTGATCATTTTGCGGGGTCTATTTATTTATATATTCATGTATTATTTAGTTTCCTCGCTAGACCTCCATCAAGCTTTAAAAAAAAAAACACTCCCTAGACCCCCCGACCAAAGGCCGGTTTTCCTTAAAATTACAGGCTCGCTATCGCTCGCCAGGAACAAATCGACACCTAAATGGCACGAAAGGTCTTGATATTGATATAGAAATGGGACGAAAGGTTTTAAAATCGACAAACTAATGGGACGAACGTCTTAAAATCTGAAAACTAATGGGGAAAAGCATAAGGAAGAAGGGGGACCAGAAAAACTACCCCTCTCCCCTTAACCCATTCAGTACCAGGGACGTCCCTTATATCATTTTCTGCCAATTTATGGACCATTTTATTCAGCTTAGGAAGGACCTCTAATTTTAGCCAGTATCAAAGGCAAAAAGGCGTCATGGTCCTAAAAGGGTTAATCTGGTAAATGCCCAATCCGACCGTGTTATCAAGCCATTACATCAGGGGTCATTATAATGGTGGCTTACCGTACCCCTCCTTATCTGGTAGTGTTATCGGCCTCTCTCTCTCTCTCTCTCTCTCTCTCTCTCTCTCTCTCTCTCTCTCTCTCTCTCTCTCTCTCTCTCTCTCAGCCTTGTATAAAATGCTGCACATGGTGGTCGTCTTTCTCGCTCACTGAATTACTGTGTGTGTGTGTGTGTGTGTGTTTGGTAATGTAGGTCAATTTATAACCTCACAACTCATCTATTATGCAAAATGGTGTTCTCTCTATCTAGTTCACTGGCATATGGTTTGTGTTATTGGTGTGTGTGTGTTTGTGTGTATCAGTGTTTGTTGATGTGTATTGTATGTGTTTGTATGACCGGTATGTGATTCTGAGTATGTGTGTGTATTGCATTTTTGTATGTGTGACAGTGTGTGTGTATGTATATATGTGTGTGTGTGTGTGTGATAATGTAGTTGCTAAGCTTATCAACTGTTACGCAATATGGTGTTGTTCTCTATCTCCTTCACTGGATTAGGTTACTGCTGTTGGTTTATTTACTGGTTATATAAACACACACACACACACACACACACACATTCTCTCTCTCTCTCTCCAGCTGACAATGCTGAATAAAATTGTTGTTATTTGCTTTGCATTGTTGTTGACCTTTGTTTACACCTAAGCTGTGTTTGTATACGCCCTGCATTCGTCCTTATAGGCCTACAATACTAATATATCTGTGTGAACAAGCCTCGCCGCAGACAAGTATTCCATGTTTCCCTTTCTTCTTAGTATTTTGCTGCCAGTGTTTGTGAATGTGTGTGTGTGTGAGAGAAAGAGAGAAGAGAGAGAGAGAGAGAGGGCTAGCACGGAAGGATAGATGACTGTCAAATAAGAATAGCTTTGGTAAGGATGCTCACATCCAGGCATGTGTGTGTTGATATTATGTGGTGTTTTTTAGTGTTTAATATTAGTGTATTAGTGGACGTGTAGGATGTGTGTGTGTGCTCTTGATATTTTGTGTTTTTGTGAGTGTTTAATATTAGTGTTTATGTGTACGTGTAGGCTGTGCGTGTGTGTGTGTTACCGTGTGCTCTTGGTATTTTGAGTTTTTGTGAGTGTTTAATATTAGTGTTTTAGTGTACGTGTAGGCTGAGAGAGAGAGAGAGAGAGAGAGAGACGGAGAGAGAGAGCGAGAAGGAGAGAGAGAGGGAGAGATGAGAGAGATGAGAGAGAGAGAGCGAGGAGAGAGAGAGGCTGAGAGACGAGAGGAGAGAGAGGAGAGAGAGAAGAGCGAGAGAGAGAGAGAGAGAGAGAGAGAGAGAGAGAGAGAGAGAGAGAGAGAGAGAGAGAGAGAGAGAGAGAGAGAGAGAGAGAGAGAGAGAGAGAGAGAATTAGTATCCCCAGGGGAGTCATGATAGCAGTATGGTCATAATTGGTTGAACATGCACTACGGTAGGCTATGTGTAAATTAATGGTGCATGTGTGGTTACTTAATAATAGAGACTGGTAACGAGCTGGTCAGATAATTATGCCCGCTATTATTTATTGATAGATAGATAGATATATGGATAGACAGATGGATGGATAGTTGGATTCATGGGTGGGTAGATGAATAGATTGATAGATAGATTAATAGCTAGATAGATAAATAGATATAGATAAATATTAATAGATAGTTTGATTCATGGGTAGATAGAATGATTGATTGATAGATAGCTAGATAGATGGATGGATCGATAATAAACATCATAAAGCTAAATACCTGATAGTTTAGTTATTATATTTAATAGTGTTTTGTACGTGTTCTGCCTTGAGTTCAATAATAATTAGGGTGAGGTTGGGGGGGTAAGCATTCTCTCCACAGGAGGTTAATTTACATTTACAAAGGTAATTGGATTTGTTAAGGAATGATAATTTAGCTTAATATATTAACATAAAGTATATTTGTATTGTATGCTTTCTAACCCTAGATGATTTTATACATATTCGGAATGACATCTAGCAAGCAAATAGACATACATTGCAAATAAATCAGTCAATAGATAAATAGATAAATGAATAAATATATAAGTAATTATATAGATTGAGTGATTGACATATGGACAAAAGAACCCCCCCCCCCCTCCTGTACCTAGCAATATGGAAAACCCCACGGTAAGAGTTAACAATAAAAAGTTGCCGCTGTTGCATTTCTCAGAAGGTTGCAACATCACCACCACCACCACCCTTCACCTGTGTTTCCTAGTGTGTGTGTGTGTGGGAGAGAGAGAGAGAGAGAGAGAGAGAGAGAGAGAGAGAGAGAGAGAGAGAGAGAGAGAGAGAGAGAGGGGGAGAGGGAGAGAGAGAGGTAAAATCTAAGGAGTCACTATCACCCTTTGCATGAATTTAATATAGTGTGGGGGAGGGGGGGGGGCCCTATGGTGATATGTCTAGTCATATCACCTGTTACCTACAGGTACCTCCTATCGTTGTTGTATGTTTCTATGTTATTTCGTACGTTATTGTATGTGTTAATTATGTATTTCCGTGTGTTTTGTATGCATTAGTACCGGTATCTGCATCATGTATATTCCTTATAGTACCGGTATCTGCATTCTCATTTTTCTCTCTCTCTCTCTTTCTCTCACTCTCACACTCTCTCTCTCTCTCTCCTCTCTCTTCTCTCTCTCTCTCTCTCTCTCTCTCTCTCTCTCTCTCTCTCTCTCTCTCTCTCTCTCTTTTTTCTCATTTTTCTCTCCTTATACTTGCGTGTTTGCTTGGGTACGTGGAACCCACCTATTGTGGCTTAATAGTACTTGTAAAGTCCCCAGAGCATGCACTAGGAGGAAACTTGGTAGGGTAGGTAGACACGGTAGAAGTAGGTAGGGAGATACAGTAAGTAGGTACCGGTATAGGCTACTCCGTTTCTTTTCAGCTGACGATAACTTTAATTTCTTAGCAACTAATTTTTCGATATTTAATGGAAAAATGTGAAATACTAAGTCTCTGCATCATGTTAAGACCAAGTTTCTATAAATAGGACCATATTGCACTACAAAATCTTTAAAATAACTGAAATTTTGGTGGGAGCAATTTACCGTCAGTTGAAAAGAAACAGACTAAAGGTGGTTTGTCAGGTAGATATATCAGCACAGATGCTTCAGAACTTGGCTTTAATGGTTCAAATATTCGAAGTCCTGTAACCTTATGAAGTATTTTTGATAGAAAGATGTTAATACTTGAAAAATACTATGTAAGCATGTTTATTGTGAAATGTAATGTGTGTGTGTGTGTGTGTGTGTGTGTGTGTGTGTGTGTGTGTGTGTGTGGACCCAATGTGTCCGTTATCGCACGAGTATTAGACACGCACGCCCACGGACATAACCCCCCCCCCCCCCCTCCCCTCCCCCACACAGCAATAATACAGCAGTGTGAAAATCTGACACTACAACATAACAGATAATGGCAACAGGAACACATAAACCAGTGTATTATGTAGAAAGAATGAGGAAGTGGTGTGTGTGTGTGTGTGTGTGTGAGAGAGAGAGCGAGAGAGAGAGAGAGAGAGAGAGAGAGAGAGAGAGAGAGAGAGAGAGAGAGAGAGAGAGAGGGGGGGGGGGATTGAGGGAGTGTGCAAATGTTATGCCACATTATATTCAATAATGGCAACAGAAGCACATAAACCAGTGTATTATGTAGAAGGAATGAGGAAGTGGTGTGTGTGTGTGTGTGTGTGTGTGTGGAAGGGAGAAGTGGGAGAGTGAAAGTGACTGACCGTGGAATATTATAGGGATGGATGGATGTGGATAGAGGGAATGGATGGATGGATGGATGGAGGGAAGGGATAGTTGGATAGGAGATTGACGGAATATTATAGGGTTGGATGGAGTGGCTGGATGGATGGATGGGTACAGGGAATGGATAGTTTGATAGAGGACTGGCTGTGGAATATTATAGGGATGGATGGATAGAGGGAATGTGGATGGATGGATACAGGGAATGGATAGTTGGATAGGGAACTGACTGGTATATTATAGGGTTGGATGGATGTATATAAGGGATGGATGGATGGTTGGATAGGGGATTGGACATGTGGGAAAAGATGGCATGAGTGGGGTTCTAGAGAAGTTGATGAATGGATAGAAGGGTGTAAATATTATAAGGGGATGGAAGCAAGATCTGAAGACAGTACCGGTATACTGTATATTGAAATGGATAGCTAGTTGGATATATTATTTGACATGTCATAATCACCACCCATAACGAGGGGCGTCGCGCTCCTTGGTGCCGCTAGAAGAGTGGCGAACACATCATAAGGTATAAGGTATGTAGGAATAGAGGGCATGAGTGGGGTTATAGATAATTTGAATGGATATATGGGTGTAAATGTGATAAATGGGTGGAAGTAAGATTTAAAGACAGTACGGTATATAAAAATATATGGATATTGGATGGAACTAAGAGGAGATGAATACATACGGTACCGTAAATACCAGTTCTCTCTCTCTCTCTCTCTCTCTCTCTCTCTCTCTCTCTCTCTCTCTCTCTCTCTCTCTCTCTCTCACACACACATAAATAAATAGATATATAGATAGGTGTGTGTGTTTGTGTGTTTGTGTGTGTTGAACAGGAAGAGTCGCCTGAGGAGTGTGGAAGTAAGAGTGAAGGTTGGTGAGAGTGTGAGGGACAGATGGTAGAGAGGGGGAGGAGAGGGAGTAAGGTGGGGAGGGGGGAGTGGGAGGTGGAGAGTAAGGTGTGGTGGGGGAGAGGAAGGTGTGGTGAAGTGAGGGAGGGGGGAGAAGAAGGTGTGGTGATGTGAGGGACCGATGAGGTAAAAGGGGGGAGGGTGGAAGATGTGGTGGGGGAGGGGGAGAGGGAGAGGGAGAGGAAGATGTGAGGGAGGGGGGAGGTAAAGGGGGAGAGGAAGGGGTGGTGGGGGAAAGGGGGAAGCGAGGAAGGTGTGGGGATATGAGGGAGTGGGTAGGTAAAGGAGGGGGGGGGGGGAAGAGGAAGGTGTGGTGATGTGAGGGAGTGGGGAGGTAAAGGGGGGGGGGGAGAGGAGGGCGTGAGTGAGTGAGATGAGGGAATTTGAAAAAGGAGGAGGAATGAGGAAGAAGTGGAGGAGAGAAAGAAATGAGGGATTATAAAGTGTAGGGAAGGGGTGGTCTGACGTGGAAACTACCATGGTGATAATGATGATCAACACGGGGAGAGAGAGGGAGAGAGATAATGTGTGAGACTGAGAATGAGAGAATGAGTGAGTGGGTGTGTGTGTGTGGGGGGGGGGGGGGAGAGTAAGAGTGAGTGTGAGAGTTAGCGGTTTTATCAAGGTGAAATGCGGTGGATAAATTCACACAGCCTTTGCATAAAATTCGTTAATATCTTCCGGTGTGAGGAAATAAATACTCACGCGAAAATAAAAAATATGTATAAATTAATACGGTAAGTTTTAATAACGGTCTGGGGAAACTATTAAAGTGAATTAAAATTTTGTCCACCGGTAAGCGATTTACCAAAATATATTTTACATTGTAAATACCGGTATTAGTTTAGTGTCTCTTAATATATTTTAATATAATATCCATGCAAGTATATAGGATAAACGAATGTTCCTTTAGGCTACCGGTACTATAAATTGTTCATATTATTGATAGCTACAGTATATATAATTTAATGATTAATACCTATTTTTTTTTCGAAATATATGTTGTATATATTTTAAACGTTATGTATACGGTAAAGGCTAGCCTATTATGCCCTATTATGCCCTCTATGTTTTCATCAATATTTGCCTCAATTTGCCACCTGTGTGCATCTTTCCCATAATATTGGAGCTTTTACTAACGGCCATGACCTAACAATGACTCCTCCTCAATACAGAACTAAAGATTTTCATAATTATATAGTTGAAGCCTCAAACCACCTCCCTCTATAATCAGCCTACCTTCCTCGGGGGGGGGGTGGGGGGGGTGTAAAACAGGAGACTTGAAGGAATATGAGACGCCATACCAGCCTATTAACCCCTTCTGTACCGGTGACGTCTTTTACATTTTATTCTGGCTACTATTAGACGATTATTATTGCCTCCAGCAATCAACCGGCTTCGAACAATCTCATTTAACCCGTTTTGCTACCACAGATCCTTCTTAATCTGTACAAAATTGTCTAAATATAGCTAGAATAATATTTAAAGGACGTCGCCGGTACAGAAGGGGTTAAGAAGGATCTGTGGGAGTAAGAAGGGTTAAGTGAGATAGTTCGAAGCCTGTTAATTGCCGGAGGCCCTTTTTTTAAACTGAATAAAATCTTCTAATAGTAGCCAGGATAAAGTAAAAACACGTCGCCGGTACAGAAGGGGTTAACATGAAATAGCAGTGTGTTGGCCATTGTATATCACTTCCAAACACATAACTTTGAACCATAAACCCCAATATTATCTTTACCTTTTTTTTTTTTTTTTTTTTTCTATGTGATTGAGGGAGGCAAAAGGCAGAACTCCCTATAGCGAGTGCCTCCCCCATAGTTGAAAGAGTGACAGGGCCAAAATCAAGGGACGTTCGAGCCAAAATGCCTGGACACCCGGAGTTTGAAGAAATTTACACTAATATATAGTAGACTAGACATACGTAACGCAATACATAACATTAATACATAGGAAATACATACCGGTATATAAGAAATACATACAATAATACACACTATAATTACAGTAAAGGCCTCGGCTTTCGTTTGACACCCTGCTTTCCACCAACCTTCAATCCCAAACAGTTTAAGAGGAGATGGGCGTATTTATTGGCTCATTTATGTATATTTGTATTATATTATTAGTTTCCTCCCTAGATCTCCATCAAACTTAGCTAACACCCCCCAAGACCCTCCTTTAAGATAAATTTGTAAATTTTTCGATAGAAAAATGTATCGGCCGAAGGCCGGCTTTTCTTAAATTACAGGCTCGCTATCGCTCGCCAGGAAAAAATCGACTCCTAAATTACACGAAAAGTCTGAATATTGACAAAGAAATGGGGCCGAAAGTCTTATAATCTGATAATGGGGTCTAAATATGAGGAAGAAGGGGGGGACCAGAAAAACAGCTCCTCTCCCCTTAAAGGTACGGTAGCCTACAAGCTGTGTCACACGAGAGCTTTTATCGGTAATTTTAGATGGGCAGCTCTTTTTCCGGCAACATTTCGGGGATCTTTTACACTGGTATCGGAACCTAGACTGGAGATAGATTAATTTAAGTGATATATATTTATATGATATATCGTTATGAAGCTGCCAGATCAATGTTGGCGTTAAATGTTGAAGGGAAAAGTGCTCATGTGATAGCTACTGGTTTTTCCCCTTGAGATTAACTGTCTTGGTGGTGTAATGGTTAGAGTGTGTACAAATATGTGTGTGATAACCCAGGTTCGAATCCCGGTGGATCACATACGGTACATGCTTTCATTAATTTCATTGCATGTGTTTGGTGTTGTGGTGAAATTAATTGAATATAGATTAATTGTACACGGTTAACATTTCTCTTTGATGGAGAATATAATCATGCGCATGGATGTTATTTTCATTACATTTGTTTTCTCAATGTATATTATGTCACGTAAACATAATAATAATCGCGTAACTAGTAGGGCACTCGGTAGAGCGCATACCTCCGTCTGCGCTGGTTTTGAATATGATCCGGATTGCCTTCTAAATTGAATAATTTCTCCATTGCTACATATCCTATCTGCCCATCAAATTGCGTAAAAGTCGGCTCATACCTTTGTGAGAAATCTTGTTTTCAGACGAAGAAACGGAGGCGAACACAATGATAATGATTAACTTGGGCCCTTTTGTATGGTTGTGTATATATGTGTTTATATTTACAGTATAGCTGTTTGTAGGGTATACTGTATATATCTGGCCGTTAGTGTGTGAGTGTGTATACAGTAAGTTATGTACCTGACTCACCTACCCACATCAAACCCGCCACTCTCACCTTTCTTCTCCAACACTTAGCTCATACCCCATTTTAATACCCCCTGCCCCCACATTCTCTCTCTCTCTCTCTCTCTCTCTCTCTCTCTCTCTCTCTCTCTCTCTCTCTCTCTCTCTCTCTCTCTCTCTCTCTCTCTCTCTCTCTCTCTCTCTCTCTCTCTCTCTCTCTCTCTCTCTCTCTCTATATATATATATATACATACTGTATATATATATATTTATACTGTACTATATACCTATATACTGTATACAGTATATATATGCTGTATAGTATAGTACTTTTACAAGATGGTACCGGTACCTAAAATATATACAGCCGTATTTTGCACAATTTGCAATGATTGTTTTGTACTGTACGGTACAGTTCATCTTACAAGATGTACCCCTGTAATGGACTGCAAGGTCTTTGAGACACGAGCTGTTTCTTGTTGGTCTCCTTGTGACCCTCAAACCACAGATTGTACCCAAGTTGTTCATAAGAGGAAGATTGCTGGGTTTACTGAGGACCTTTTTTCATCACTCTCTCACCCGCTCTCGCTCTCTCTCTCTCTCTCTCTCTCTCTCTCTCTCTCTCTCTCTCTATCTCTCTCTCTCTCCTCTCTTCTCTCTCTCTCTCTCTCTCTCTCTCTCTCTCTCTCTCTCTCTCTCTCTCTCTCTCTCTCTCTCTCTCTCTCTCTCTCTCTCTCTCTCTCTCTCTCTCTCTCTCTCATTAAAGACCAGCATGATTCACCAGTTAATCGTTTGATGTACCGGTATCTGGTAATTCCGTCAATGCCGTATCACCAACGAATTTCACAAATGACCTAGATTTTCAGATAGGGTAGCTTTGATTTTGCTTCTTGTAAATTAATGTCGGCATCTTTATCAATCTAATTACTAAATGACTTTAGGACGTATTTCAGCTGACAATTTAATAGAGTTTATAAAATGTGATGGTAACACCTAATCAGCATGCTCGAGATGATTACACTGGTTACATACACATCCACAGCCATTCCAACAGCACGGTAGCATTCCACCATTCCACATGCACCTCACACGGTGACCGGTCACTTCAACCAGTAGCTCTCAACCAGTACCAAATCAACCAATACGGTTAGGTTAGTACTATATTTTGGCACTGGTTTGGTTGGTCTGGGTTAATTTGGCACTGGTTGAGAGCTACTGGTTGAAATGGTCTACTGGTTGAAGTGACATGGAACCACCGCACACACTATAATTATACAACTATGGGCTGTTGGGCTTGCAACCCTCCCCCCTAAACAAGTTAGAGAATTGATAAAATTGCCTTGATGGAGGTGATTCATTCATGGTCTCCCCCTCGGGGACCAAGGCGTCTGGCAACATAATTATTTAGTGTCCAATGAGTTAATTGATGATTTACTGTATATCAATTAGTAAGGGTGACGTAAGAGCTTATGTAGTAATATTAGTTATTGCTGTGATGAGTTGCAGCAGCCAAGTCCTCGGAGTGTATTGGTAACTTGCCATGGTGTAGAGTGATTGTAGTGTAATGGTGACGTGTGGCGTAGTGATAGTTGAGTAATGGTGACGTGATTAGTGTAGTGGTGAGTTTGGTCGTGGTTGAGGTGACAAACTGGCGAGTGTATTGGTTACTTGCCATGGTGTAGAGTGGTTGTAGTGTAGGCCTAATGGTTACATGTGGAATGATTATACTCCATTCAATATAGGTAGGCCAGACATATTAAACGCTAACCTCTATAGCTCCAACACGACTAGAGTAGGGCCTAATAACGCTAATATTTCTACCACTTAAGGGGAGATTTCCACCTGGAGGATTTTTTTTTTCTGAACCGCTTTCTCCCTCATGTTTAGCCCCATTGCTTGTGAGATCTAAAGACGCTTGCCCCATTAGTTTGGCGATTTTAAGAACCCTTGCCCCATTTCTGTCAATTTTAAGACCATTCGTGCCATTTAGGTGTCGATTTTTTCCTGGCGAGCGATAGCGAGCCTGTAATTTAAGGGGAACCGGCCTTCGGCCGGGAAATTTTTCTACCGAAAAATGTACATATTTATCTTGAAAGGGGGTCAAGGGGGAGTAATTTTAAGCTTGACGGAAGTCTAGGGAATCAACTAAAAACCTCCCCTTAAGAAGACTCACCTAGGGATATTTGCAGCCCATTTACTATAGCCCTATTTGAGTTACAGAGCTTATGAGTCACAATTTCCGGCCTACCTATAGTGAACAAGGTATAGTGTAGTGGTGAGTTTGGTCGTAGTTGAGGTGACAAACTAGAGCAGTGACTGGTAGTGGATGTAGTGAGGTTGTTGGTGATGGTGATGGTGAAGTTGGTAGTGGTAATAGTGATGATGGTGGTGGTGGTGTTGTAGTCTATAGTAAGGGGTGTTGTGATGACTGGTGAGAGCTAATGTGGTGAGTTGTTGTGAGTGTGATGGTAGTGGTGATAGTGATGCAGACTAACCGTTACACACACACACACATGGATCCTATTGATGAGAGAGGTGTTGTGGTGACTGGTAAGAGCTATTGTGGTGATAGTGATGGTAGTGGTGATAGTGGTGATGCAGACTAACCGTTACACTCACACATGGACCCTACTGGTGAGAGAGGTGTTGTGGTGACTGGTAAGAGCTGTTGTGGTGATAGTGGTGGGTGCAGACTAAATTGTGATGATAGTGGTGATAGTAGTAGTGATGATAGTGGTGGTGCAGACTAACCGTTACATTCATCACATGGATCCTACTGGTGAGAGAGGTGTTGTGGTGACTGGTAAGAGCTATTGTGGTAAGTTGTGATGGTAGTGGTGATATGGTAATGGTGGTGATGCAGACTAACCGTTACATACACACATGGATCCTACTGGTGAGAGAGGTGTTGTGGTGACTGGTAAGAGCTGTTGTGGTGAGGGAACTAACATAACTCATTCTTGACTCATACTCGCAACAACACACTCACTTACACATAGAGATCGGTATATATGTAGTTAGATAAAAACAACACACACACACTTACACATAGAGATCGGTATATATGTAGTTAGATAAAAACAACACACACACTTACACATAGAGATCGGTATATATGTAGTTAGATAAAAACAACACACTCACTTACACATAGAGATCGGTATATATGTAGTTAGATAAAAACAACACACACACTTACACATGTAAATAGGTATATATGTAGTTAAATAAACAACACATACTTACACATGGCGATCAGTAGATAATATAGTTACCGGTATATAAATATTTAGATACAGACCTACAACAGACATTCTTACAGATAGCCAATATAGATAGTTTTATTGATTGGACTATACATAGACCATGGATAGGCTTAATGTTAAATATATTATATACAGTATACATGGTAGTATTAAATTGGAAAGTATTTGTACGGATGAAATTTATTTACATTTACCAAAGCAAGTCAGTGATATTGGTGAGAGAGAGAGAGAGAGAGAGAGAGAGAGAGAGAGAGAGAGAGAGAGAGAGAGAGAGGTGGAATTACGCACACACACACACACACACACACACACACACACACACACACACACACACACACACACACACACACACACACACACACACACACACACACAAACACACAGGGGCAGCTGCAGGGATGGTGGACACGCACATAGGCTATTTGGATATGTATCACGCACACACGTCTATACATGTACACCCACGGACAAAAAGGTGTGTCCCGCCTTCATAACTTCAAATTAAGTTCCCTCTTTTTTAAATACTCCTGAACTACACTGATTAAGCTTTGAATATAAAGGTTTTGTTTATGTTTGCTGAGGATATTTGTGTTCAACTTTGCACTTATAACTAAAGTGATAGCGATAACCAAAGTTGGGCATTTTGGAGGCAGGATACGAATTTTGACCAATATTTTTGTTTGTTTTATGTTTGTTCAGTAGGCCTATATATGTTCACTTATAACCAGAATAATAACCAGGATTTTGAGTATATTTTTTCTATCTGTATATCAACACTCATAAACACACACGCTATTCAGTAAGGCTATGTTGTATATACGAAATAATGTATACACTGTTAAAAAGCTGACTTAAACTGCTTCAAATTTCGTGTGTCCAAACATTTTGACTCCAACGTCCTCTTTTGGCTTTGGGGGAGACACTCGTTACAGGCAACCTGTCTTTTTCTCCTTCATACACATAAATATATATATATATATACCGGTATATACTGTATATATATATATATATATATATATATATATATATATATATATATATATACCGGTATGTATGTATATATATATATATATATATATATATATATATATATATATATATATATATATATATATATATATATATATATATATATATATATATTATATATACAGTATATATATACTGTATATTATTATTGTTTATTTACATACATACTGTATACACACACTCACCTACACGCACACACATGGGTTCGCACGCACATAGACCAACACAAGGATTAACAAGACTCCAATTATAAGTTCACAGGGTAAGCACTTAGTACACACAGAGAGAGAGAGAGAGAGAGAGAGAGAGAGAGAGAGAGAGAGAGAGAGAGAGAGAGAGAGAGAGAGAGAGAGAGAGAGAGAGAGGGAGGGAGGGAGGCTCGTTACACACACTCACACACACACACAATGCTCACACGGGAAAAAATGCGGGCATTTGTGCAACTATGAAAACAATCCGTTCACGTGTATACAGCGCCAGGCACGAGCGCACACGACACATGCGTACACACTCCACAAAGTACACACACACACACACATAACAGGCTTTTGTTTATGTAAGTTTTAGCTATACTCTCTCTCTCTCTCTCTCTCTCTCTCTCTCTCTCTCTCTCTCTCTCTCTCTCTCTCTCTCTCTCTCTCACACATACACACACAAGGCTTTTGTTAATGTAAGTTTTAGCTCTAAGGTCTGATTGCTTTCATACGGTACTTTAATTTTCAGAACATATAACTTTTTTCATCTCTGTAGTATGCCTGGTAGCTTAATGTTAGCTCATGTATTTAACTCTATTTCGTCTTGAGGGCTGTCTTTTTGGAACTCCCCTGTTTTAATATATTTATTTGTGATTTTATGACGTTTTACACCATTAGTTTGGCTATACGAAGAAGTTTCACCCCATTCAAGTGTCGATATTTTTCTGGGCGAACGATAACAAGACACATACCATCGAATAATGTACAAATCGAGCTAGAAGGAGGTATGGGTGTATTTCATTATTATTATTTTTTTTTTTTTTTTTTTTTTTTTTTTTTTTTTTTTTTTAATAATATATACGGTATATTTGTTTTGTTAAGGAAGTCTGGGAAGGCATTTTTGTTAGCCAAAGGGACAAACTAAAATATATTGTCCCTCCTCCTTCTTGTCTGTTCCTCCACTCCCTCCTTTAGTATCCTTTCTCCAAGTTCCTCTCCTTCTCCTCCTCTTTCTTCTTGTCTCCTCCTCTTTCTTCTTGTCTCTT
>CM064485.1:64967261-64996056 GCA_032716605.1 Paralithodes platypus
AATAGTGTAGCGGTTGAAATAGTGTAGCGGTTGAAATAGTGTAGCGGTTGAAATAGTGTAGAGGTTGAAATAGTGTAGAGGTTGAAATAGTGTAGCGGTTGAAATAGTGTAGCGGTTGAAATAGTGTAGCGGTTGAAATAGTGTAGAGGTTGAAATAGTGTAGCGGTTGAAATAGTGTAGAGGTTGAAATAGTGTAGCGGTTGAAATAGTGTAGCGGTTGAAATAGTGTAGAGGTTGAAATAGTGTAGCGGTTGAAATAGTGTAGAGGTTGAAATAGTGTAGCGGTTGAAATAGTGTAGCGGTTGAAATAGTGTAGCGGTTGAAATAGTGTAGCGGTTGAAATAGTGTAGCGGTTGAAATAGTGTAGAGGTTGAAATAGTGTAGCGGTTGAAATAGTGTAGAGGTTGAAATAGTGTAGAGGTTGAAATAGTGTAGCGGTTGAAATAGTGTAGCGGTTGAAATAGTGTAGCGGTTGAAATAGTGTAGCGGTTGAAATAGTGTAGCGGTTGAAATAGTGTAGCGGTTGAAATAGTGTAGAGGTTGAAATAGTGTAGAGGTTGAAATAGTGTAGCGGTTGAAATAGTGTAGGTTGAAATAGTGTAGCGGTTGAAATAGTGTAGCGGTTGAAATAGTGTAGCGGTTGAAATAGTGTAGAGGTTGAAATAGTGTAGCGGTTGAAATAGTGTAGCGGTTGAAATAGTGTAGAGGTTGAAATAGTGTAGCGGTTGAAATAGTGTAGCGGTTGAAATAGTGTAGAGGTTGAAATAGTGTAGCGGTTGAAATAGTGTAGCGGTTTGAAATAGTGTAGAGGTTGAAATAGTGTAGCGGTTGAAATAGTGTAGCGGTTGAAATAGTGTAGCGGTTGAAATAGTGTAGCGGTTGAAATAGTGTAGAGGTTGAAATAGTGTAGAGGTTGAAATAGTGTAGCGGTTGAAATAGTGTAGAGGTTGAAATAGTGTAGCGGTTGAAATAGTGTAGCGGTTGAAATAGTGTAGCGGTTGAAATAGTGTAGCGGTTGAAATAGTGTAGAGGTTGAAATAGTGTAGCGGTTGAAATAGTGTAGCGGTTGAAATAGTGTAGAGGTTGAAATAGTGTAGCGGTTGAAATAGTGTAGAGGTTGAAATAGTGTAGAGGTTGAAATAGTGTAGCGGTTGAAATAGTGTAGCGGTTGAAATAGTGTAGAGGTTGAAATAGTGTAGCGGTTGAAATAGTGTAGCGGTTGAAATAGTGTAGCGGTTGAAATAGTGTAGCGGTTGAAATAGTGTAGCGGTTGAAATAGTGTAGCGGTTGAAATAGTGTAGCGGTTGAAATAGTGTAGCGGTTGAAATAGTGTAGCGGTTGAAATAGTGTAGCGGTTGAAATAGTGTAGCGGTTGAAATAGTGTAGAGGTTGAAATAGTGTAGCGGTTGAAATAGTGTAGCGGTTGAAATAGTGTAGCGGTTGAAATAGTGTAGAGGTTGAAATAGTGTAGCGGTTGAAATAGTGTAGCGGTTGAAATAGTGTAGCGGTTGAAATAGTGTAGCGGTTGAAATAGTGTAGAGGTTGAAATAGTGTAGCGGTTGAAATAGTGTAGCGGTTGAAATAGTGTAGAGGTGAAATAGTGTAGCGGTTGAAATAGTGTAGCGGTTGAAATAGTGTAGCGGTTGAAATAGTGTAGCGGTTGAAATAGTGTAGCGGTTGAAATAGTGTAGAGGTTGAAATAGTGTAGCGGTTGAAATAGTGTAGCGGTTGAAATAGTGTAGCGGTTTGAAATAGTGTAGAGGTTGAAATAGTGTAGCGGTTGAAATAGTGTAGAGGTTGAAATAGTGTAGCGGTTGAAATAGTGTAGAGGTTGAAATAGTGTAGCGGTTGAAATAGTGTAGCGGTTGAAATAGTGTAGCGGTTGAAATAGTGTAGAGGTTGAAATAGTGTAGCGGTTGAAATAGTGTAGAGGTTGAAATAGTGTAGCGGTTGAAATAGTGTAGAGGTTGAAATAGTGTAGCGGTTGAAATAGTGTAGCGGTTGAAATAGTGTAGCGGTTTGAAATAGTGTAGCGGTTGATATAGTGTAGCGGTTGAAATAGTGTAGCGGTTGAAATAGTGTAGCGGTTGAAATAGTGTAGCGGTTGAAATAGTGTAGCGGTTGAAATAGTGTAGAGGTTGAAATAGTGTAGCGGTTGAAATAGTGTAGCGGTTGAAATAGTGTAGAGGTTGAAATAGTGTAGCGGTTGAAATAGTGTAGCGGTTGAAATAGTGTAGCGGTTGAAATAGTGTAGCGGTTGAAATAGTGTAGAGGTTGAAATAGTGTAGCGGTTGAAATAGTGTAGCGGTTGAAATAGTGTGTAGCGGTTGATATAGTGTAGCGGTTGAAATAGTGTAGCGGTTGAAATAGTTGTAGCGGTTGAAATAGTGTAGCGGTTTGAAATAGTGTAGCGGTTGAAATAGTGTAGCGGTTGAAATAGTGTAGAGGTTGAAATAGTGTAGCGGTTGAAAGAGTGTTGCGGTTGAAATAGTGTAGCGGTTGAAATAGTGTAGAGGTTGAAATAGTGTAGCGGTTGAAATAGTGTAGCGGTTGAAATAGTGTAGCGGTTGAAATAGTGTAGAGGTTGAAATAGTGTAGCGGTTGAAATAGTGTAGCGGTTGAAATAGTGTAGCGGTTGAAATAGTGTAGCGGTTGAAATAGTGTAGCGGTTGAAATAGTGTAGCGGTTGAAATAGTGTAGCGGTTGAAATAGTGTAGCGGTTGAAATAGTGTAGCGGTTGAAATAGTGTAGCGGTTGAAATAGTGTAGAGGTTGAAATAGTGTAGAGGTTGAAATAGTGTAGCGGTTGAAATAGTGTAGCGGTTGAAATAGTGTAGTAGTTAAGGGGAGATGGTTCGTTTTTCTGGTCCCCCTTCTTCCTGTTTAGCCCCATTTGTGTTCATATTTTAAGACGTTCGGCCCATTAGTTTGTCGATTTTAAAACCTTTCTTCCCATTTATATATCAATATCTAGACCTTTCGTAAAATATCCTTGCAAGCTATAGCGAACCTGGATTTTAAGAGAAACCGGCCTTCGGTCGGGACATTTTTCTATTGAACAAATTTACACATTTATTTTGAAGGAGGGTCTTGGGCAAGTGTTTTTTAAAGCTTGATGGAGGTCTAAGGAGTAAACTAAAAAAAAATAATCCAGAGAATACATAAATGAACAACTAAATACGCCCCTCACCCTTGAAGTTGTCTGGTCACTATCTCTTTGTTTACTTTATACCCTACTCTGATCAGCGTACCGTAGCGTAGCGTATTTCCGTTTCCGCGCTGATTCATTGATTTCGACCTTTGGTGTTTTGAGTCACATGATGAATTGGTTGTAAGCTCGTACGATGTGACGTCATCCTGGTATATTCATTTTAACGTTGGTTTTAAGAGGCTTTGTCCCTCAAATTCCTACCACTTTACTAATTCAGTGCGGAGGTATTTTATTGGTGTTCTCTCTTAAGGGGAGGTATTTAGTTTGTTCCCTAGACCTCCATCAAGCTTAAAATTACACCCCCTTGAGTCCCTTTCAAGATAAATTTGTACATTTTTCGGTAGAAAAAATTTCCGGCCAAAGGCCGGTTCCTCTTAAATTACAGGCTCGCTATCGCTCGCCAGGATAAAATCGACACCTGAATTGCACAAAAGGTCTTAATATGGGATGAAAGTTCTTAAAATCGCTAAACTAATGGGGCAAACGTTTTATAATATCAAAAGCAATGGGGCTAAACATGAGGGAGAAAGGGGTCAAGGAAAAAAATCCCTCAAATGGAGATCCCCCCTTAACACGATGATTTTAATTATCTCAAGAAGCACCCCTAGATAGCAGGATAAAACATTACTTCAGACGATTTTACTTAGGTTAAGAAGCACCTCGATACATCCTGATAACAAAACAAAAACAAGCATATCTTTATTATTTACTGTTATAAATATTTGCGTATGTTCGTGTAATGATAGTGATAATGGGTTTATCATTTGCATTACGTGAATGATAAGATTGATAATGAAGATAGTGTGGCGTGTGCTACATTACCGGTACCGCATTCTGCCGACTATGAGAGTGTATGAGAGGTTTAACCCTTTCATGCATTTATGACGCAGAGGTTGCCAGATTAGCAATAAGAAATAGAGTTCTCTCACTCTTATAATTACCTCTCCAATACTGCCCACAGCATAAGACAACTGCAGAGGTTGAAGTAACTAAACTAAAGGTTTCTAAATACCTCTGATGGTAACAAAGGCTTTAAAGTATCCCCAATAGGCTCAATATCGCGTCATATGTCGGAGAGGGTTAAGGGTTAGTAGGGAGATGCTGACCTAGAGTTAGATGGAGGGATGGAGTTGAGAGGTAGGCCTATATGAGTGATGCTGGTGTTGGGTGGGAGGAAGGGCGCCGGCTGACCGGTGACAGAAGTGTATGGAGGCGATTCATTCGTGTCCTGGGATCAAGGCATCTGGCAGTAGATAGATAGATAGGTACAGTAGATAAATAGATAGATAAATAAATAGAGGAGAACAGAGAAGTATGAAGATTTGGCAAATGATAACTATTTAGTAAATTAAGTATTATTATTAATCACCATAATAAATACAAACAAGATAGTATATAACACAAATTAATGACATTACTGACGACTGTAATTATAAACATATATTGATTGGAAGACCAGTGTATTCATAACACTTTAATTATGATACTTATAATGGCAGTATAAAGCATTATCATTATCACCATCATAGTGTATTATTATGATAATACAAATCTTAACAATGACACGGCATTGATAACGAAGATAGCTTGACTGCATTCATGTTTGCATTCTGTCAGCATCCGGAATTAGTTTCCTCTGTGAGGAGGAGGAATACAAAGGAATACAAAGGAGAACAAACTGCAACAGACCTATTGGTCCTTACGGGGCAGTTTGGATATCTAAAACTACTAATCTACTGACTACGAGGTAGAGAAAAGGATAGCAAAGAAGAAGGCTCCTCCCCACCCACCACTCCCTCCAGCTAATGCTGGCATGGAAACGGATAGGAAAAATACCATGTAGTATTGAAAAACTGACACGGAAATTCGGACAGGACAGGGAGAAAAAAGAAGTTGATTTGTAACCTAAGCTAACTCTATTACTACAATTCTGAAAGGGAACAGATGTATGAAAATCAATATACATTGCGGTATGCGTTGACACTTCGTTGCGCGTTATTCTGAAAGAAACTGTTAATCGAGGGTTATTTGGAGGAGGAGCTGGTGGTGGTGGTAGAGGAGGAGGAAGAGGAGGATCTGGTGGTGGTGGTTTAATAAGATGAAGAAAAAGAGGAAAGGTAGGAGTGGAAGCAGGATTAAAAAGATGAGAGGGATTAGAAAGAGAAAGAGGAGGATTAGCAAGAAGAGAAGTAGGATTAGATAAAGGAGGAGGAGGAGGAGACGGAGTGGGAAGAAGAAGAAGAATGGACATGTTGAGAAGGCGATTGCTAATAAAACTATTGTAATACAATAACAAATAATACAAAAATGTGTCAATCATCATCACCACCATCTTCATAAATAATTGATAATAGTAAAATAATTCTTCAGTGACTATATTTCGTTTTTTTCCAGCTGATGGTAATTTGCTAATTATGGAAGCTTAGCAATAATATGACGCACAGACATAGCAGTTTCATATTTGCCCAGTAAGAATCTATTTTTATCAATTTCACTCCAACACCAAACACCTCCCAAAGAAATTAATGAAAGCATGTGATCCACCGGGATTCGAACATGGGTTACCACACACACATTATAAACACTCTAACCATTACACCATCAACACAGTTAAATAATGAAATCTGATGGTAAAGGATTCAATTTACCATCAGCTGGACAACAATAGACTGTAGTACACTGAGCAAGATGTATTGGAGTGGAAGGGGTTTGCATTCATGTTCGCATTGTGAATCAACTTCCTCCGTGACTCACATCCCAACCTTTGTAATGTGTGTCACGGGATGAATAAATCACAGGTACCTTCTACGACGTCATACCTGTAGGAGGAGGAGGAGGCTGAGTCATTGATACTAATTTTTACTACTACTACTACTAATACTACAACTACTACTAATACTAAAACATACTAAAACTACTACTACTACTACTACTACTACTACTACTACTACTACTACTACTACTACTACTACTACTTTTTTATATATATTTTTGTTTTAAACCACTCAGTCTGTGCATCCCCTCTTTGGACCCTAGACTAGGTCAGAATAGTCATCAAAGCGCCTGACTTCGTTGTCATTCAGCTACTTCCTATTCCGGGGTAAGCACTCAGACTCATCATCGTGGATTACTACTACTACATTGATTTTTATTTAATATTTTTCATACATTTCATGTTACTACTACTACCATCACCACCTCCACCATCACCACCACCACTACCTTATATTTAATATTGTACACATACTAAATTTCACAAGCATCAGATACTACTATTCTACACCATGCAACTTCAATCCAGTCTCCTTCCTATGCGACCCTCTGCCACTGCTGCTGCTCGTAGTCTACTTCTGCCACCGTGACTGGTTGTGGTGCAGACCTTCTTGTTCCCCGCAGGCATAGTAGTGCTGATCTGAGCAATGAGAAAGATAGACGGCATCTCATCCAGGCTACGACGTGGCTCCTAGGCTGTTGCTTCTTCTCTGCGATGATCTCTGCTAGCCTTGAATAGAAGCACTGGGCCCTGGGTCCCATCCCTCCTGATGTGGTGAAGACTAGTGGGGTAAAGCTGCCATGTTCGACTTGTAAGATCCTTTCTCCATATGTCCTGACCTTCTCTCGTTCGTTCCTCTTGTGTGCAGCCTCCAGAGACAGCTCGCTGTAGCTGTGGGCCATTGGGTCAAATACTCTTATGTCAAAGAACGCTCGCTGTGCATTTGTCCAAAAGCCTCTTGCACTAACGTCCAATCTTGCTTCAGTGGATGTGTTGGCCGTCCTGTGCTGCATGGTCTCTCCACCCAAGGGAATGAGTGATGGTTCGCTCACCACATCTCTACACACCTCCCTGAGCATGTTCGCTGTTATATCTCTTACTTCATCGTGCCTGATGCTGATGAATCCTCCTTTCTTACATATCATGGTGTGGTCTGTATCGTTGATGGTTCCACAAACGCATCGATCGGGCAGTCCTTCAATCGGCCAATCATACCTCAGTGCAATAGCATCATTAAATTCTTGTTTGTTGAGATTGAAGCTTTTTGCCTTGATTGGTAGTGTTATCAGCCAATTTGAAGCGCCCGTTTCTTGTGCTATTTGTAGTTTTCTTGTTTGTCTCGGGTGAAGTTGTCCCATCAATTGTGCCAGGTCATTTTTCTGTGAGTTTTGCCTCTCTGACGTGATGGTCTTTTTGATGTTGTAGATGTCTGCCTGGTCTACTTCACCGTCAGAATCTTGTGCTATGATACGGTCAGTGAGAGATCCTGTTATCTTTACCGAGTTCTGGTATTCCGTTACCGCCCTCTTCACTGGGTCGATGATTCCCATCCCTCCCCAACCTAGGAGGCAGTGCGAGCAGCTCCCTCTCTGTATCATTCGGGGTGTGCGACTTTATCCACACTGGGATGAGTTTGTCTCTGATGGCATCTTCCAGCGGTTGAAGTAATGCGCTCACATTTGGAACGGTTCTCATCAAGTAGGTCCAGCGATGTTTGACCCCATATGTGAATGCCGAATACGCGGCCTGTGGTTCCGTCTTTGCAATATTGGCCAGTTTCTCAATTTCATTTACTCATTCTCTGACCTTCTCTATGTATTTGTTCTTGAACTCTTCCGTGCCGATCACCGCCCCAAGGTGACGCTGTCCGTCTTTTGTTACTACCACTTCACTACCGCTGAAAGCTTCTACCGCCCTTTCATAATGTTCTGTTTTTACTATTAGTATTGACTTTCTGGCATTTGGATGGTACCCTATTTTTGGTCCTACCTCTGATATTTGTTCCCACCAGTGCTTGAGATTGTTGACTTTTCCCGCTCCAGTGAGATCGTCTGCATAGGCCACCTGCTTTACTTGCGTCGCCTCATGGCTTGTTAAGGTTAGCAACACTGAGAGACCTAAGGCGGACATTGCCATTGCTACTGGGTCACCTTGTGTGGTTCCTTCCATTGATTTCAGAGGTGTTCCCCTTCATGTGTTCTGGTTGTTTACTATGAAGAGGTCCGCAGGCTTTTTATAGGTGTTCTCTACATAGGTGGCAAAACTGGGGCATTTTACTTTGATGTTATGTATTGCCGTGTTTCTGTTGATGGTGTTAAAGGCGTTTGTTGCATCCACTAGCAGCACAGCTTCACAGTCCACTTGCTCATATATTTTTCTTTTGGCATGAATTGCTGCCTCTCCCCCTGCTTGGTGGCCGGCACACACTTGGAGATTACCGGCCGCTGACCGCACATCGTCTTTCACCACTTCCATTATGCATTTTCCGATGATTCTTCTCAGCACTTCACCCACTCCTACTGGTCTGCATCCTGGATTCTTGTCTAAAGGTATTAGGCGACAAGCTGTGTAAGCCTCCAAATGTTGACAATTTTGGGTGGTCATCTTTCTTGCAAGAGCTGCCAGAGCCCTACATAAGTCTGTTGCTGCTAGTCCGAAGATTGCTCTACTCAGGATTGTCCTCCAGCCGTTTGCATCCAGCCCTGATGGGCCTGCACTGCCTTGTGTCCCTAGAGCCTTTTTCCAAATCATTTCGCCTGTGATTCGTTCGTATATGACGGTGTTCACCCTCTAGCCTCTGACTCTCGTGGACACTAGGTTGTGGATGTTTCTCTTTCAACATTTGGATGGTTTCTCTTGTGATAGGCAGCAACCCACAAGCTGCCTCCTTGTCAGGGACCTTATTGCAGGTGCCACTTTTCCTTGCCTCATCTGGTCGCCGAATCTCCTGGCCTCGTCTTCATTGTTTTTCTTTTTTTGCCGCCGCCTGCCTAGTCTCCCTTGTAATGCTCTGGCTTCATTGAGTAAGTCATCCATCTTTTTCTCATTCCATAATTTCATTCTTCTTGTTAGCGCAGTCACATTTTCGCCTTGATTAGATTTGTGGTGAATTTTTTGCAAGAAGAGATGTGGAATGCTGAAAATTATCTTGAGAACATACGGGGCTAAGGATGTGTCAAAGACATAGTTATAAATGAGCTTTGTCATATCGTTCAGCATGTTGGTGGTGGCACCACATTTTGGAGGGTTGAAAAAGTTGTGTGCAGACCAATATACTATTTCTGAGTACGTTGCATCAATCCAAATTCTAACTTCCTCTTCCCGTAATCCTTTCCAGAGTATGTTCCCACCTCTGCCTGCTTCATTTGGCCCCCTTGGAGGCCTGCCATCCTCTCTTCCGTCTCGGTTGTCGTCTCCCTCTCTTGTGTCTCTTGTTGGCTCCTCATTACTTTCCGCTTCTTGGGGTTCTTCTATCTCTCTTGGGGCCCTTGAGTCCCTTGCTACTCCCCTTATTGTTTCGGGTTCCCTGCCACCCTGACGGCCTCCCTCATCTGCCTCCCGTCGCTCACTCTGGGAATTTGCTGCCGTCTCTCCACTCGTTCCTGTTCTACCTAAAGGGTTACGACAATTGTCCCCTTTATTACAGTTTGTGCAAATTTTATTTCTCTTCACACAACTGCAATGCTCACAGTTGTGTTCATGTTTGGTACATATGCAGCATTTTTTGTAATGTTTTTACCTTTGTGATGGAGCCTCGTCTGAGCTGTCCTCGTCCTCCATCTTATCTCATTATTATATCCACATTTCTGTCCGTTCCTCTACTAAGTCCTTAAATAGTAGGTCTAAGATAACTGTAGGCAGGTACACAGGTCCTAACGAATATTCTAGGAAACTATTAAGCAGTGCCTAACTAAGAAGATGATTTGTGTCCAAAAATCAGTATTACTTAGATAATTATAAGTTTACCTTATCGTCCGTACATAGCCTGTGTAGCAACACTCAAAAATATTTCGGTATGTCTACATATATTGTTGTACTACAGTGTTTATTTCCTATTAGTATGATTGTTTGTCATATTTGATATTCCCCCTGACAGACTGGTGGGATGTATGTGTAAGATTGTTGTGTCTGTATAATTTGTTGTTGCTACGTGACTTACATAAACTAAGTAAACAATTAAACAGGATGACACGATAGAGATAAAGAGCGTGATTGAGAGAGTGAGAGAGATAGTGTAAAGGGCAGTGATGGAAGGGGTCAGTAAAGTAAGGGAAGAGAGAGAGAGAGAGGAGGGGGGAGGGTTATAGTATTATTCACTGATGTTGAAAGTGATTAGTTGATCAGTGGAGACGAGAGAGAGAGAGAGAGAGAGAGGAGGGGGGTTATAGTAGATTCACTGATGTTGAAAGTGATTAGTTGATCAGTGGAGACTAGAGAGAGAGAGAGAGAGAGAGAGAGAGAGAGAGAGAGAGAGAGAGAATGAATGAGAGAATGTCCCTGTGGTTTTGTAGGTGAATAATTTAACACTGGATATGAGGTAAAGAGGGAGCTAGCAATAGAGGTAGATAGAGCGAGGGCGAGAGTGAGAGTGAGGGGGTCACAGGTCACTGGGTAAGGTAGCAGGTGTGGGGGTGGGGTGGGGTAGGGTAAGGGGTAAGGCACTACTACTAGTCTACTACTACTACATATTGTACATTCATTACATTTTACAAACATCAAATATTATTCTATTCCTACTAGCCTACCCTACTACTAAAATTGTAATGTAAAACTTGCAAAATAAACAAACCAATACAGGAAGACACAATATAAAGACAAACGAACGTATCAATTAGTAGTTAGTATAATGATAATACTAATAAAAATAATGCCGATAACAGTTATACATTAATAATAACAGTAATAACGTCAACATTCATAATTGTCATAATATTTATGTTAAATATGCTACTATCACTACTACCTTACTATTAACAACAACAACAATACTAATACTAATATAAACTTGTAATGTGTGTTACGGTATGAATAATTCACAACTAGTCTCTAAATGACGTCATACCTGGAGGAGGATGAGTAGGAGGAAGAGGAAGAAGAAGAAGAAATGGGATATTGTTTCTTACGGATGCTCTAATATCGTGTCGTGCCTTCACAGCTTCATTTTCCTCACGATATGAGTAGAAAATAACACAAAACTAAACACAACTTGGATATAAAGGCTCTATTCGTTGCTGGGTCTCAACAGGATGACGCAAGACCTGTTTAATGCCGGATTATGTGGACACAACACTTGACAAAGGGCTCGTCTCTTTAGGCAAACATTCTCCAATACATATTCTATATATTGTAACAAGAATAACCACTATTGGTGGAACTAAACTTATTATTATTATTATTATAATTTGTCTTGGGTTTAGTGGATTGAAACATGTCATATTAGTAAATATTTCTATCAAGTGTATGTGTTTGTTTATTGTAATATGTTTTTCATAATCGACATATTCTGAATATGAAAAATTAAGATATTAGTCCTGATTGTTGTCATGTTCAAAGGAAATAACTTCAAGGTCAAAGAGAATGTTGAAAAATTTAAGTGAAAGTGGAGGTTAAATTAATTATAAATGTTGAACAAGTAACCTGTGACCCTAGTCGGGATTGATCTCTAGTCATTATTGCTGCTCTTAACTTAATATGGGGGAACTAAACACACACACACACACACACACACACACACACACACACACACACACGCACACGCACACAAACACACACACACACATACACACACACACACACACACAGGTCACTAGGATATACCGGTACTTACCCACGCACACCTACCTACCCTCATGCTCTTAATGCATGCATGTTACATACAGGTATATTATAGGCTACACGAGAGAGAGAGAGAGAGAGAGAGAGAGAGAGAGAGAGAGAGAGAGAGAGAGAGAGAGAAAGAGAAAGAGAGAGAGAGAGAGATTGTGTGTGTGTGTGTGTGTGTTAAGATGTGGTATAGGCTTGTCCCAGACACACATTAATATTTTGTGAATCTTCCTGCTTTGGTGTTCCGGTTTGTGTGTGTGTGTGTGTTAAGATGTATAGACTCATCTTGAGCACCTGAATATTGGGTGAATCTTACGGTTGTTGTCTTTGATTTCCTGTGTGTGTGGGTGAGTTAGTGTATGTGTGTGGGTGAGTGAGTGTATGTGTGTGTGTGTGTGTGTGTGTGTGTGTGTGTGTGTGTGTGTGTGTGTGTGTGCAAGCGGTTGTGTGTTTATTGGTACAAATCTCTGGATATTTGTAGGTTTACAGGTACATGAGGTTTGGGGCGACAGTTAATCGGTACACACCTCTTTAAAATACGTTGAAATGGAGTGTTTTCGGTTAGGTTAGGTTAGGTTAGATTAGTGTAATTTAGGTTTAAAAATCGAAAAATGTACTCGTAAGCATGCACCAAATTGATATGTACCGATTAACACACAACCGCTGGGGTGTGTGTGTGTGTTAAGATATGGTATAGGCTCATCTTAAGCACCTGAATATAAATATAAAAGACCTCCGTCTACGTATTGTGAAAAACCTGTTATCCTCCGGTAAATTACGGGGGTGAGTGAGTGAAGTGAGAGACCGTGAAATGTATGATGGATACATGTTTTTCATAATACGTGTTGCTAGCCCCAAACGCGCGAGCAACTGTGGCTTTCAACCATCCGACACATCTCCTTATATTTATGTACATCAAACATGTTAAATACCCAAATAAAGTTTATCTTTATACTCTACCGTGGAAAGACTACGGATACACCACTCCTGCCCGGGCCTCACACAGTGGCATATTGGGAATATTGGGTGAATCTTACAGTTGTGGTCTTTTGGTTTCCTGTGTGTGTGTGTGTGTGTGTGTGTGTGTGTGTGTGTATGTGTGTATGTGTGTATGTGTGTGTGTGTGTGTGTGTGTGTGTGTGTGTGTGTGCGTGCGTGCAAGCGGTTGTGTGTTTATTGGTACAAATCTCTGGATATTTGTAGGTTTACAGGTACATGAGGTTTGGGGCGACAGTTAATCGGTACACACCTCTTTAAAATACGTTGAAATGGAGTGTTTTCGGTTAGGTTAGGTTAGGTTAGGTTAGATTAGTGTAATTTAGGTTTAAAAATCGAAAAATGTACTCGTAAGCATGCACCAAATTGATATGTACCGATTAACACACAACCGCTGGGGTGTGTGTGTGTGTTAAGATATGGTATAGGCTCATCTTAAGCACCTGAATATAAATATAAAAGACCTCCGTCTACGTATTGTGAAAAACCTGTTATCCTCCGGTAAATTACGGGGGTGAGTGAGTGAAGTGAGAGACCGTGAAATGTATGATGGATACATGTTTTCTAATACGTGTTGCTAGCCCCAAACGCGCGAGCAACTGTGGCTTTCAACCATCCGAACAATCTCCTTATATGTATGTACATCAAACATGTTAAATACCCAAATTTTTATCTTTATACTACCGTGGAAAGACTACGGATACACCACTCCTGCCCGGCCTCACACAGTGGCATATTGGGAATATTGGGTGAATCTTACAGTTGTGGTCTTTTGGTTTCCTTGTGTGTGTGTGTGTGTGTGTGTGTGTGTGTGTATGTGTGTATGTGTGTGTGTGTGTGTGTGTGTTGTGTTCTGTGTGTGCGTGTGTGTGTGTGTTGCGTGCAAGCGGTTGTGTTTTATTGGTACAAATCTCTGGATTTTGTAGGTTTACAGGTACATGAGCGTTGGGGCGACAGTTAATCGTACACACCTCTTACAATAGTTGAAATGGATGTTTTTCGTAGGTTAGGTTAGGTTTCGTTAGAGTAGTGTAATTTAAGTTTAAAAATCGAAAATGTACCGTAAGCATGCACCAATTGATGTACCGATTAACAACCGCTGGGGTGTGTGTGTGTTAAGATTGGTATAGGCTCATCTTAAGCACCTGAATATAAATATAAAAGACCTCCGTCTACGTATTTTGAAAAACCTGTTATCCTCCGGTAAATTGCGGGGTGAGTGAAGTGAAGTTAGAGACCGTGAATGTATGAAGGATACATGTTTTCATATACGTGTTTGCTACCCCAAAACGCGCTAGCAACTGTGGCAAAATAAGAAGAAAAAAATTCAACCATCCGCACATCTCCTTATATTTCTGTACATCAAACATGTTAACTACCCCAAATAAAGTGTATGTTTATACTCCTACCGTGGAATACGACGGTATACCCACTCCTGCCCGGCCTCACCAGTGGCATATTGGGCAAGTTGGGTTGAAATCTACGTTGTGTCTTTTTGGTTCCCTGTGTGTGTGTGTTGTGTGTGTGTGAGAAGAGTAGAGATATGAGAGAGAGAGAGAGAGAGAGATAGAGAGAGAGAGAGAGAGAGAGAGAGAGAGAGAGAACAAGAGAGAGAGAGAGAGCAGAGAAGAGAGAGAGAGAGAGAGAGAGAGATAGAGAGAAGAGATAGAGAGAGAGAGAGAAGAAGAGAGAGGAGATAAGAAGAAAAGAGAGAATAGAGAGATAATACTGAAACACACTCACGAGACAACAACTCAACAAAACAGAGAGAGAGAGAGTCTGTCTGTGTGTTGTGGTATAGACTCATCTTAAGGGGAGATAGCCACTCGAGGGATTTTTGCCTTTACAACAAAAAAAAAAAAAAAACCTTTCTCCCCCATGTTTAGCCGAGATTGCCGCTTGTTGCTTTTGAGATTGTTAAGACGTTCGCGACCCCCCATTAGTTTGGCGATTTTAAGAACTTTAACCCCATTTATGTCACTTTTAAGAATACTTTTTGTCGGTCCCATTTAGGTTGTCGTATTTTTTTCCTGGCGAGCGGATAGCGAGCCTGTATATTTAAGAGGAGGCCGGCCCTCGGCCTATCATCGAACCGGGAAAATTTTTCATACCAAAAATATAAAAAGTAACAAATAAAAATTATCTTGCTTGAAAGGGGGTCATGGGGGTGTAATTTCAAGTTTGATGGAAGTCTAGGAAACACACTAAAAACCTCCCCTTAAACACCTGAATATTGGGTGAATCGTACGGTTGTGGTTTTCTGGTTTCCTGTGAGAGAGAGAGAGAGAGAGAGAGAGAGAGAGAGAGAGAGAGAGAGAGAGAGAGAGAGAGAAAAGGAAGGAAGAGAGAGAGAGAGAGAGCGAGCGAGAGAGAGAGAGAGAGAGAGAGAGAGGAAGTAGAGAGAGAGAGAGAGAGAGAGAGAGAGAGAGAGAGAGAGAGAGAGAGAGAGAGAGAGAGAGAGAGAGAAGATATATATTGTGTGCGATAATGGAAGTAAATGGTAAACAGTTTGTTGTCATTACTGGTAGAGTAGCAGCCCTAGGCGGTGTGTGTGTGTGTGTTGCTTTGTGTATGTGTGTTTGTGTTGCTTTGTGTATGTTTGCGAGTTCGATATTGCGCAGTTACCTTACCTTTTGATACCTTTTGATGTGTTCGCCACTCTTCTAGCGGCACCAAGGAGCGCGACGCCCCTCGTTATGGGTGGTGATTTGGTGCAGTAGAGCCCCTGTTTTAAAGCGACAGCTCGCTCCCTTGCGAGATGGGCTCGGCCCTGGCACTTTTTGCAGTTCGACATCTAGGGCTCTCTTGAAGTTGTCTAACGAGATGTCCCTCATGTCTCTTACTCGCCGTGGGAGTTTGTTGAAGAGACGTGTGTTCGTTTCTATGTGTATGTACGTGTTACTTTGTGTACGGTATGTTACTTTGTGTGTGTGTGTTTGCGTGTTTGCGTAAGTGAGGGTGTGCGTGCGTGCGTGTGTAGTGGAGAGGAAATGGCCATGGGAGGAATGTCTGAAGTCTGACCATGAGAGAGAGAGACAGAGACATACAGAGAGACAGACAAACAGAGAGGCTATGGTGGTACAAGTAGAATTGAAAGAGAAAAATACCTTGAGAAAGATGGAAGAAAAATAATAGATGGGAAAAGACTACAAGAAGAAGAAGAAGAAGAAGAAGCATAAGAATAATAATAAGAAAATTGTGACATAAAGGGTCAGTGAGGGAAAACAATGATCAGGAAAAGTAGAAATGAAAGAGAAAGACAGAGGTAACGGTCAAGAAAATCTGAAGAGAAAACGAATAAGGAGAAATAGGAAAGCATACCGTGCTAAAAGAGAGAGAGAGATGGTGAGTGAGAGTGAGTGAGTGAGGGGCAGGAGAGAGAGGAGGGAAGGAATGGTCAGTGAAGAAAAGGAATTGTGAGGAAAAGTAGAAGTGAAAGAGAAGGGGAAAGGTAATGGTCAGGAAAAGTGGAGGGCGAAGGGGAACGGAGGGATCCTGTAAGAAGTAGGACAAAAGATCGAGTCGTGTTGTTATGTGGATACCATTTTGGTGCCATAATAATGTTATTAGTAGTCTACTTGTATGGTTTATGAAGTCAATTATGTGAAAAAAGAAAAGAAAACAAACATTATACTGTTGCAGCCTACCCTATGTATAATTTATATCTAAAGCCCAATCTGTATGTATCATGCACCTGTATAGGGTGTCAAACCGGAGCCATTTTGTTTGAAGACTTTAATGAATAGGAGACGAAAACACGACAACTATAATGAACTACCATTGTTTTGGAAATGCTATCACTTCCAAAGACACAATTTGGACTATAAACCACAATTTGAACTAAATTTATACAATAATAAAGACTAAACATAATGTATTCGGCTTTCGTTTGACATCCTGCACGGTGACCTGTATTGCTAAATGTTTATCATGGGAATGAGTATAATCTATTTGAGTGTAAATAGATACTGATAACCCCAATGACTCCAATATGGCGAAGGCTGGCCGATCTCTGTTACTATAGGGGTCTGTAGCAGGGGAGGGGTGGATATCTACAGTAGGAGGAAGTGGGTATAGTACCGTTAGTATTTTATAGGGTTCATCTATTTACTCAGGCCCAATCCACACTTTTCCTCTTTTTTCCCTCTTTTTTTCCTTTTTTCTTTCTTTTTCCCTCTTTTTCCTTTCTTTCTTTCTTTATTCCCCTTTTTTCTTCCTTTTTAACTTTTTTCCTTTTTCCTTTTTTTTTTTTTTTTTTTTTTTTTCTTTTTTTTCTTTTTTTTTTTGGGGGGGGGGGCGACTCAAGACAGAGCAAGAACAGGGAAACACAACACACAACATAAAACAACGACCACACACACAGACAAAACACAAATTCACACACATCTGTACCGTTAGTATTTTATAGGGTTCATACCTAGTGGATGTGTGGATAGAGGGGGTTGGGTAAATTGGTTGGGTAATTATTTTAATCAGCTGACGACTTCGTATTTTCTTCTTGCTACCGTCAGACGATTATATTCAACCAATCTCCCCTTTCTTTGCTTCCTATTTTCATATAATTATTGGGATAAATATCTCGCCTCAAACCCCAGACTATTTGCGTTTGTGCTTGCTATAATTTGTAATACTTTAATGGTAGCAATTTATGAATTTATTTAACCCCTTCTGTACCGGCAACGTCTTTTTAACTTTAATCTGGCTACTATTAGATGATTTTATTCGGTTTCAAAGGGGTTTCCAGCAATTAATATGCTTCGAACTATCTCACTTAACCATTTTTACTATCACAAATCCTCCTTAAACTGCACACAATCCTCTAAATATAGCTAGAATAGAATACACAAGACGTCGCGGTACAGAAGGGGTTAATCCCTTTGACTGTACCGAGGTTCAATAAAACAACTAGGGTTACTACCGGTACTACTTGAATATTATATCTTTGATTCGAGTTGTGTTGCGAAAGCTGTCTAGAACAGAACAAAATAGGATGAATGTATAACAACAAATATGCAAGAACATTTAATTATTAGTGAGGCTAGTATTTATTGTTAAAGAGGATTGTATTAAAAAGATAAAATAAAAAACAATAAGTGACGAAAATGTTGGAATGTTGACTAAAAGTAGCAAGCTGAAAGACTAGAACAATGTGGGAAGGAGTGGATAGTGGTGTACAGATCACTTCCGGTTCTGTTAGCTCCCTGGGAATGGTTCTCTGTGTGTGTGGAGGGGGGGGGGGGGGTAGTGGAGGTGTGTGTTTGTGTGTGTGTGTGTGTGTGTGTGTGTGTGTGTGTGTGTAAGGGGGAGGTGCGTGTTTGTGTACATTGTGTTAGGATGTGTGTGTGTGTGTGTGTGACTGTAACGGGGAGGGGGGAGGTGCGTGTGTGTGTGAGGGGAGGATGTGTGTGTGTGTGTGTGAGTGTGAGTGACTGTGAGGGGGGGGGGGGGTTGCATATGTGTGTGTGTATAAGGTGGTGGTGGGAGGGGGGGGGGATTCTTTAAAAAAAAACATGTAATCATCACCAACAATAATAAGAAAAACACGATCAATACCAAGTAACGGCAACAGATTGGATGACTTCGACGCAGATAAGAATTCACACAAGTCAATTCTAGTACATATAGCTATTTTCCGAGGCCAATGATTTTCTCTGTGGCTATAAAATGAAATCCTTCAAACCCCGACTGTCCAAAACATTCTGCCTGACATATAATAGCTTCCGGGAATTTGGCTGGCTTTTCCATTTTCTCCACAAGGGACACTCAATACAGGCAATTTTGTGTCCATAAAAGAAGTGTTTTGTTTATATGGATAGCTGTTCTAATGGATAGCTACCGGTAACGAATGGGGTGAAACGTTTTATAATGTTCAAACTAATGGAGCGAAACAGGGGACGTCCATACAGACCCCCTCGGCCCAAATAGGGTGAACAGGTTTATACATGTTTGTTAAGGTCTCGTATTGATTCCTGAGCTCACTATTTCAATAATGTAATTGTTCGTTAATGTTGAAAACCTATTAGGAAGTAGATGTAGTATCATACTTAATTAATTATCTGTGTATTTATATATTCTAAAATAGTTATCTAGGATTCACTATTATATTAAGGGACCCCACTTCGCTTTTTTCCTTTTTCTCTCCCTCTCTCTTTGGCTTGTATCCATTCGGCCCCATTCAGCCTACTGTCTTAAGACGTTTACCCCATCCAGGTGTCAATATTGTCCTAGCAAGCGGTAAACAGTCTGCTGCACCAAAACACAACCCACAACGAGGGGCGACGTGCTCCTCGGTGCTGCTAGGAGAGTGGCGAAAACAACCTTAGGTGACCTTTGGTAGGTAGCGAGCCAGCATATATATATTTTTGTTTTGACAGCAAGGTATATTTGTACATTTTTCGATAGAAAAATTTCTCCGGCGAAGCCGGATTTCTCCATACTAAGCTGGCTCGCTATCGCTCGCCAGGAAGAAATCGACACCTGGATGGGGATAAACGTCTTAAAACAGTTGGCTGAATGGGGCCGAATGGATACAAGCCAGGGAAAGAGAGAAAAGGAGAGAAAGATAAAAAAAAAACCGGTGACCCCTCTTAAAATAGTTATCTAGGATTTACAAATATATTTAAATAGTTAACTAGGATTTACTAATATTAAGATAGTCATCTAGGATTCAATAATCTATTATGATAGTTATTTAGGATTCACTAGTACCGGTATATTGAAGCAGTTATGAAGGAGTTACTTATATATTATAATAGCTAGGTTTTGTACAAGTATACGTCTTAAGGGGAGGTTTTTAGTTTGTTTCCTACTCCTCCAGCAATCTAAAAATTTCACCCCCTTGACCCCCTTTCAAGATAAATTTGTAAATTTTTCGATAGAAAAATGGCCCGGCCGAAGGCCGGTTACTCTTAAATTACAGGCTCGCTATCGCTCGCCAGAATAAAATCGACACATAAATGGCACGAAATGTCTTAAAATTGACAGAATGGGGTGTAAATTCTTAAAATCGCCAAACTAAAGGGGCGAACGTCTTAAAATCTCAAAAGCAATGGGGCTAGACATGAGGGAGAAAGGGGCCAAGAAAAAAGTCCCTCAAGTGGAAACCTCCCCTTAAAGCTACCCATTCGGTACCGGTGACATCATTTTCATTATACTGTATGCTGGCAACTATTAGACAATGTTATTCAGTTTAGGAAGGACCTCTTAACAAGTAGAGACTATCTCATTAAACGATTTGAGCTACCACAAATCCTTCCTAAGTTGAATAAAAGCGTTTAATGGTGTCCAGATAGGACACAAAGGGCGTCACCGGTACTGAATGGGTTTAAGGGGGTAGGGTTTATTTATTACCTATTTATGTATTTATATATTATATTTTTAGTTTCCTCGCTAGAACTCCATTAAGCTTATAACCCCCCCCCCCCTCTTCTAGATAAATTGTACATTTTTCGGTAGAAAAATGTCCCGGGCGAAGGCCGGTTCCTCCTAAAATTTCAGGTTTGCTATCACACGCCAGAAAATAAATCGACACCTAAATGGCGCTAATGGGCCGAACGTCTTAACATCTGAAAACTAAGGGGGGCCGGAAAACCCGACCATCCCCCTCTTAAAATAGAATAAGAAAGTGAAGCAGCCCCCCAGAAAACAATGACATGAAAGAGAGAGAAGAAAAAAATGAGAAAGCGAGGGAAGAAAAAGTTAAATGCGTGTAAAAAAGTTTGTTGGAGACGGAAGAACGAACGAAGCTGGGAACCCACAAGATGACTTCCGGAACAGCGCCAACACCACCACCACCACCACCACCTTCAACACTGAGGGGGAGGGGGGAGAGAGAGAGTGTGAGAGAGTGAGATAGAGAAAGTGAGAGTGAGAGAGAGTGAGTACAAAGGAGTACAAAGGAAGTCAAGCAACAACGGGTCTAGCGACCTGTTCAGGCGATGTTTAACCCTTACGCTGTGGGGATCATACAGTATATATTGGCAATATCCTGCAATATAAAGCCCATTGAAGCCTGTGGAGATAAGTCCGAGTGAGCAGGAGCACGGCAGACCCCCGTCCACACTCTGGCACGTCTGCTGCGGAACTGACACTCTTACCTCATGTATCGCGAGATATATTCAGTGTTGCCAGAGACAAGTGTAGCACGTCATTGCTAATTATTAGCAAATATTGCCGATGTCTGTAGTAACGTTGCGAGGCAGGTGAACCCCGCGTGCTACACAGCTCGTTCTGGTGTCATTTGAAAGCTCTTTTCTTCTAGTTTTTTATAGCAAACATTTCATTTGATTCAGGCACATGCTTAAGCAATCAGAAGTGCCTGAATTCCTATTATAGCGGAAATATGCCCACAGCGTAAGTGTTAAAGGAATCGACCGGTGCTGCTGTTTATAACATCTCGAGGAAGCCCATTCCACAAGTTCACAACTTGATTGAAGAAGGCATTCTTAGACTCATGTGAGTTAAAAGATAGGGAGAGGGAGAGGTGAGGTTAGACAGGCTGACAATAATAATTACTGACACACACACACACACACACAGACATATACTGTATACAGACACTCTTAGTTACTAAAACAATTGTCAGGCGAGGACACTCAGGCAGGCTATTTTGATATACAAAACAGTATATAAATTGAGACTAAAGATAGATAGACTGATAGACTTTCTTATAGTTTATTACGAGCGCAGAAAAGATTAGTTTTACAGACAGGTAAACAGACAAAAATAGCTATGCAGACAGCCCCCCCTCCCCCCCAAAAAAAAGGTTAAATAGCTAGACAGAAGTTCGGAACCCACGAGATGATTTCCGGTCGTCCACACCACTCTCTTCCTTACTCTGTGTGTGTGTGTGCGTGCGTGTGTCTCTGTGTACGAGAGAGAAAGAAAAAAGGTGTGTGTATGATACGAGAGAGAAAGAAAAAAAAGGTGTGTGTATGTGTCTTTGTATGTAATAAATAAATAATAATAATCGGTATATTTCAAGCCGGCAGAGAGAGAGAGAGAGAGGAGGGAATGGGGGGGGGGGGGTGACTCCTGGATTATGACGTCATCAGTGGGGTGTTACCTTCAATATCCCAATACCGTATTGAATGAAATAATTACCGTATTTATATTTGGCTGCCTTGAATATATAGCCTAGTTAGCCTATTATTTTATACATTGTATACTTATAAAATGTCGCCTATTAGATTTATTAAATTAAGAACTTTGGTTAATTAGATGAATTCGTATACGAAAGATGAGACAAGCAATTATTGTGATCACTTGACCCCTTTACCACCATTTTGATCACTTGACCCCTTTACCACCATTTTGATCACTTGACCCCTTTACCACCATTACGTAATTTGTATCATTTTGTGATTACCATTAGACAATTTTCTTTAGTTTGTAATCTGCCTATATTACTCAAATGGGTAAATATCATCTCAAAAAACTTAGTAGCATAGGTCCTTCTTAATCTGCATAGAATAGTGTAATTTTAGCTAGATTAATAGGTAGTTAATAGTTAATGGCTCGAAATAAGAAGGGAACAAATGGATTTAACCACGATTTAATTACACACGCCAGCAGCTGTTTTATTTTTGGTTGAGAGAAGTGGCCAGTTTGTACGCAGTGTTGTGATTAGTACGCACAATCGATAAAACCCATTGTTAGATTATAGGAATTAATTTTTGCGTCACGAACTACACTCGTAACTCCATCTTGTTATTCTCCTTCCATATACAGAAGGACTAAGTGGGTATCCGAGCTTATGTGGGCAATTGTACACTCGCTCCAAGAGGTATCTGCACCCCTATGCTGATCATTGGTGTATACAGCACGGTAGGGTTGGCACTTGTGCCTGCAGCTATATCCATGTGTTAGAGACGATCGTCTCTGACACATGAATATAGTTGCAGGCAGAGGTGCCAACCCTCTTACACACCAGATGATCAGCGTAGGGGTGCAGATACTTCTTGGAGCGAGTGTACATGGTATAGGGGTTTGTTCGATTAGGTATTGCCCGAGAGAGAGAGAGAGAGAGAGAGAGAGAGAGAGAGAGAGAGAGCGAGAGAGCGAGAGAGCGAGAGCGAGAGCGAGCGCGAGCGAGCGAGTGAGTGAGAGCACGCACGCACAGGAACTGTCTTGCATTATAAATTACAAAGCTATATGGTATAGAAGACTTCATAGATTACGTACTGAGAGAGAGAGTGTGTGTGAGAGTGAGGGTGTGTGTGTGTGTGAGAGTTTGTGTGTGTGTGTGTGTGTGTGTGTGTGTGAAAGAGAGAAGAGGATAGGGTGTGTTATACCAGTGACTCTTACATAATATAACAAAGCTTTATATGGTCCTATAGAAGCTTTATAAACTTACACAAGGTCAATTCGTCCCCTTGAAAGCCGCCTTATACCATGCCGGTACCTCTTAAGTTTGTTAAATAGTGTATCTTATTCCTTTGTTTCTTTCCACTTTATCCCTTTGAAGATTGTGACGCATTTTAACAGTTCATTTTTGGCTATCATTAGACGATTTTATACTGCTTAGGAAGGGTCTGTGGGAATTATAAGGGTAAGGACTATCCCAATTAACCCTCTGAATTCCATATACTCTTCCTGATCTGAATGAAATTGTCTAATAATAGCCAGAAAATAGAAAAGAAATACGTAATGGTCTTGAAAGGGTTGTTATCGATATTGTTTTTATTAATTTTAGACATTTTCCCATTTGTTTTGTTTTCCTTTCTCATATTCCGTCCTCCTTTTTAATATACTGTATTATCTACCTACCTTCCCATTTTCCTATTCCCTCCCTTCCTTCCTTCCTTCCTTCCTCTTCGTTCCTTCCTTCCTTCCTTCCTTCCTTCCTTCCTTCCTTCCTTCCTTCCTTCCTTCCTTCCTTCCTTTCCTTTCTTTTCACTTCCTTTCTTCCTTCTTTCCACTCTACCCCCCCTTCTTTCTTTCCACCCTCCCTCTCCCTTACATGTTCTTTATTTCTGTCTTTCCTTCCTTCCTTCCTTGCTCCCTTCTTTCCACTCTCCGTCTCCCTCCCTTCCTTCTTTATTCCCACTCTCTCTCTTCCTCCCTTCCTGATGTCTTTCCTTTCTTCCTTCCTTCCTCTCCCTCCCTCCCTTCTTTCTGTCCACCCTCCTTCTCCCTTCCTCCCTTCTTTCTTCCCACTCTCTCCCTCCCATTCCTGATGTTTTTCCTTTCTTCCTTCCTTCCTTCCTTCTTTCCTTCCTTCCTCCCCCTTTCCAGCCCTTCCCATGGCTTCCTTAACTAATTACATACCGGTATAACCCTACCGTGACTTCTGTCCTTCCTTCCTTCCTGAGAGAGAGAGAGAGAGAGAGAGAGAGAGAGAGAGAGAGAGAGAGAGAGAGAGAGAGAGAGAGAGAGAGAGAGAGAGAGAGAGAGAGAGAGAGAGAGAGAGAGAGAGAGACATAGATAGATAGATAAAGAGAACACAAACAAAAAGAGAACAAAAAAGTGAAAACGGAGAGAGAGAGAGAGAGAGAGAGAGAGAGAGAGAGAGAGAGAGAGAGACGGTGTGGCGTAACCCTATTAGAGTTATGATATTTATATAACCATATTAACGTTATAGTATTTGTAAATATAAATACTTCATTGTTAAGTATAGCAGCCTAGGGTGTGTAAGTGCGTGTGTGTGTGTGGGGGGGGGGTCCATTCATGAAAGTGTAAACACATAAATACTGTATTGACACACACACACACACAGACACACACACACACACACACACACACACACACACACACACACACAGGCGGGTGGGCTGACAACGATGAGTCAGTTTTCAATCAATCTTGCTTGTCTCTAGTCTAGTCTCTCTCTCTCTCTCTCTCTCTCTCTCTCTCTCTCTCTCTCTCTCTCTCTCTCTCTCTCTCTCTCTCTCTCTCTCTCTCTCTCTCTCTCTCTGCGTGTTTATGTTTGTTTACAATTGGTTTATGAACTTTGCTAAATATAACTGGTCCACTATAATTATAATGAACTTAACCCCTTCTGTGCCGGTGACGTCTTTTTCATTCTATTCTAGCTATATTTAGACGATTTTGTGCAGTTGAAGAAGGATGTGTGGTAGTAAAAAGGGTTAAGTGAGATAGTTCGAAGCCTCTTACTTGCCTGAGACCCTTTTTTAAACTGAATATAATCGTCTATATATAGGTAAAATATAATACAAACGACGTCACCGGTAGAGAAGGGGTTAATCAGATTGTCTTAATATGCGTGTAGCTTTACGTGGTTTCCTCAATCTGTCGCGCCCACTTCCTACGACTTAGATTACTTGAACTTGTATCTCCATTTGTTCTGTTGTGTTTTATTTAAATGTCTCTCTTTCAAGGAGAAGGAACACTAGCTACCTGCACTCCTGGAAGTTTTGGTTTACCTTAATTTAAAATACAATAACTGTTTATGAAATGTATCCAGGTTTATCGTTGCATTTTTGGTCCTTTGAAAGTCGCTAGGCTATACAGTGATAGAGACTGATAGGTAGCTTGTATTGATTTATTAGTAGATACGGTTAGAGAGAGAGAGAGAGAGAGAGAGAGAGAAGGAGAGAGAGAGAGAAGGAGAGAGAGAGAGAGAGAGAGAGAGAGAGAGAGAGAGAGAGAGAGAGAGAGAGAGAGAGAGAGAGAGAGAGAGCAGCTATGTAGGGATGATCTCTGGTAATTTCGCATGACAGTATAATGAATGCAGTCACGGTAGTCATAATATACACACACACATGTATACCTGGTAAGTTATAAGGATGTGGGCCAAGGTTACTGGTGGTGGCATCTTTGCTGCCACCCTCTGCTAACTTGATCCCTTCCATCCTCCCTTCCCTTCCTTCCTCTACACACACACACACACACACACAGCACCCACATCACACATCCCACCCCCCAGCACCACAACACACACACACACACACACACAAACCCACACACACACACGGGGCACACAGTCCATCCACACACACACACCGAGTCACCCACACACACCCCCCCGAAACCCTCACCTACCCCCACACTCACACAGATAGAGAGTGAGAGAGAGTGAGTGTGTGTGTCCTATTCCTAACCTCTAGTACTGAAAGACTTACTATATATTGTTAAGTCCTGCATATTATAGACGAAGTATACTTAAGACTATACCCTCTCATCAAGTATACTTAAGACTATACCCTCTCATCAAGTATAGCATATATATTGAACATTTTGCGCTCCTGTCTTGATAGCGTAATGGTTATTGCGCGGAGTTTCGGTGCGAGTATCCTAGGTTCGAATCCTTGGAGTACCACATGCATTCATTAGTTTCATTGATTTCATTAATTAGGTATCCTTATAAGTTAATTGGTGGGTTGGTGATAATATAGGAATTTCAGTAAACTATTATTAATCATTAGAGAAGCCCAGTATACTAGTACGAGCCCAAGACAGTAACAAGCTGCGTAATATGACCTTGAAACATACAATTTCGACATTGATTTATTTGTATATCATCCATTTCGAATTAAAGCAATGTTTATTATCGATATATAACGAAAGATTAATGTCTTTAATCCTGTTTAGTCTTAGGGGGTCTTTTTTTTAATTCCCTCTCTTTTTTCGCTACATTAGTTTTAAGGGTGGGTGGGACTCGTTAGCCTTGGTCGGCAACTGATGTATCTATGGACCTTGATCTAGGGGAGACAACCTTATACAAATTCGGGTGGATGGGACTCGTCAGCCTTGGTTGGCAACCTGTCTAGGGGAGTAAACCTGATACAAATCCGTATTGCTTACCTAAGGGTAAGGCAGGTTAGTGGATGGAGTAGCCGAACACGCACTGTAGAACAAATAATGCTAAGCTAACATAATACACAAGAAACAGAGGGCCAACTCGGAGTCGGACCGAATCCTAAATTGAGTGGTCAATCCTGTAAGTCCTTCACTAAACTGGCTCGGGTTGTCCCTCTCACAGGGAATAGGTCCGCTTGGGGGCATTCTGTGTATGGCCACCCTCGTAAGGGGAGTAAGGCGTCCGGCAATAGATAGATAGATAGATAGTTTGAAGAATTTAAGACGTTTCATTCATTTTTTGGCGATAACTTCGAAGAAATCGGCCTTCGACGTGGATATTTTTCTATCGAAGAAACGTACAAATTTAGCTATAAGGGAGTCTGCATGGATTTGTTTTGTTTAGTTTAATGGAAGACTGTAAAGGAATTGTTGTTAGTTTAAGGGACAAACTAAAATTCATTGCTCGAAAAAGGCAAAAGCAAGCAAAATATTCATATAGGCTATATTATAATAACCCCCAAGAGAACGGATCAGACAGTGTAAAGCAATTTGGGTACCGGTACTAAGGTATACCTAAATTTGCGTATAAGTATTTAGTTGTATACCTAAATTTTGTGTAGGCTATAGGTATTTAGTTGTATACCTAAATTTTGGGTATAGGTACTAAGATGTATACCTAAATTTTGCGTATAAGTATTTAGTTGTATACCTAAATTTTGGGCAAGAAAAGAAAAGAAAATAATATGGTATTTAGTTGTATACCTAAATTTTGGGTATAGGTATTTAGTTGTATACCTAAATTTTGGGTATAGGTATTTAGTTGTCCTGTCGAGAGACCTGTCGTGCAAATAGATAATCTGTAGATGGCGCAGACAGAGAAGGTAACTTTTGATGCCCCACCCTATACCTTACCTCATAAGGAGTTAACACGTAGGTAAGGCACACACTGGCGGAGAGAGGGAGAGAGAGAGAGGGAGAGGGAGGGAGTGAGTGAGGGAGGGAGAGAGAGAGAGGGTGAGTGTGAGTGTGAGTGAGAGTGAGTGAGTGAGTGAGGTAGAGAAAACAAAGAGAGACAGTGATTGTGTGTGTGTTAGAGAGAGAGTGTGATAGTAAGTAGTTAAGAGAAATAGACCAACCTTTTAGGCTCCACCCTATGCACTACAATGGGAAGTGTTAAAACATAGGCAAGAATGAGAAACAGATAGACAGAGAGGTAGACACAAACAGACACTAGGAAAAATAGTGACATTTTAAGGCCGCACATAGGCTAGACTCAAACCCAGTCGTACAGTTCCCCGCACAAGTTATTTTCCTCTCTTATACAGGTATATTATTTATGAAAATGAAAATAGTATTATTGATTTAGGAGAGTTCCTTGCTATGCAGCAGTTATTTCACCTTCGTAAGTAAGTGTTATATATGATATTACACTTTAAATTCAGTTATACTATATTTATTGTCATAAATATAATCTCAGAGAGGAACAGAACTAGTGCGGGCAACTGTACATACACACAGACTGGCCAGACACAGACTGGCCAGAAAAAAGTATTGAACCTTTAAAGACCCCCACCCTCCACCTGCCCTCATAAGGACTTAAAAGGTATAGGTAAGCCACCGACCTGCCCAAGTGTGATCCACAAGGCCAGGGAGGGTTTGTGTTGGTAGGTAGTGGGACTCAAACCCACGCATCCTGAGCCTACTATACTTATAAGTGTTGGTGTGTAGTGTTGTGTATGCTTAATGTGTAGTGGCTAGTTATGTATGCAGTTGTGTATGAGTGTGTGTTTGGGTTTTATATAATGGTGAGGACTGTTAGCGTGTGTGTGTGTGTGTGTGTGTGTGTGTGTGTGTGTGTGTGTGTGTGTGTGTGTGTATTGTGGTGTATGGTGGTGGTGTGTGTGGGGTTGTGTTGTGTGTGTGTGTGGTGTGTGTGGGTTTGGTGTGTGTTTGGGGGTGTGGTGTGGTTTTCAAGAACACAAAGAGAGAGAGAGAGAGAGAGAGCTAACTAGTAGGTAAGGTGCACATACATGTTTACATGTGTGCACTATGCGACTAACAACCGGTTATGGTACTACCTTAACAGGAACTGGGGAGGGGATTTTTTTTTTTTTTTGTCGGGTTGTATTTGATGGTTTTTCTGTTTGTCTGAGTCATTGTGTGTGTGTGTGTGTGTGTGTGTTATGTTATTTTGAGCCTGTGTTGTTTGTGCATTTGTTTTTCGTGTTGAGC
>CM064485.1:64996156-65301156 GCA_032716605.1 Paralithodes platypus
GAGGAAGGAAACGGGGGGATAAAAAAGAAAAATGAAAGAAGGGAAGAGGGAAAGGGGGGGGGAGAAGGGGGGGTGGGTATAAAAAAAGAGGGGATGAGGGAGGGGGGGGGAGGAGGGGAAAAGAACGAAAGAGAGAGAAGAGGGAGATGGATAAAAAAGAAGAAAAAAGGAAGAAGAGGGGAGGAAGAAGAGCAAAGGGGAAAAGGAAAAGGGAGGCAAGAAGGAAGGGGGGAAGGAAAAGGGGAGAAAGGGGGGGGGAAGCGAAGGGGGGAAAAAAAAGAGAAGAGGGGGGAGGGGGGGGGGGGGGGGGGGGAAAAGAAGGGGAGGGGAGAGGGGGGGGAGAAAGGGGGAAAAAGGGAAGAGGGGGGGGAGAGTGAAAAGGGGGAGGGGGAAAAAGGAGGAAAAAAGGGAAGGAGGGAAAGGGAAAAATGGAGGGGAAAAATGAGGGGGGAGGGGGAGGGGGGGGAGAAGGGGGGGGGAGAGAGAGAAAAGTGGGAGGAGGAAAAAGAGGGGGAAGGGGGGGAGAGGAAGAAAAAAGGGAAGAAGGTCAGAGGAAAAAAATAGGGGGGGAGGGGAGGAGTGGGGGGGAGGGGGGGGAGGGAGGGGGAAAGAAAAGAAGAAAGAAAGGAAAGGGGGGAGGGGGGAAAAAAAAAGGAATGGAAAAGGAGGGGGAGAGAGAGGGGGGGGAATATCAGGGGGGGGGGGGAAAGGGGGAAGAAGGGGGGAAGAGGGGGGGGGGGAGAGGGGGGGAGGAGAGGGAAAGGGGGGAGGGGGGGGGAGGAGAAGAGGGGGAAGGGAGGGAAAAGGAGGGAGGAGAGGAGGGGAAGGGGGGGAGGAGGGGGGGGAGGGGGGGGGGGTGGGGGAAAGGGAAAGGGGGGAAGGGGGAGAGGAGAGGGGGAGGGAAGTGGGGGGGGAGGAAAAAGGAGGATGGGGGGGGGTGGGGGGGGGGGGGGGGAGAGGGGGAGGGGGGGAAAGGGAGGGAGGGGGGGAAAAGGGGGGGAAAAAAAAAAGGGAAAAAAAGGAAAGGGAGGAGGAGAAGAGGGAAAAAAGGGAAGGGAAGAACAGGAAGAGGGGAAAAAAAAGAAGAGAAAAAGAAAAAGGGAGGAGGGGAGAGGAGAGAAGGAAAAAAGAGAAAAGAAGGGGGAGAGGGGGGGGGAGAAAAGGAACGATGGAGGAAGAGGGAGAGGAAGGGGAGGAAAGAAAGGGGGAGGGAATGAAAACGGGTAAGAAAAAGAAGGAAGGGAGGAAAAAGAGGGGAAAAGAGGAAGAAAAGGAGGGGAAAGAAAAAAAAAAAAAAAGAAATAAAAAAAGGGGGGGGGATAGTGAAGGAGGGAAAGGAACAAAAGGATTTTGAACACTTGAATTAAAGAAGGAAGGGGAAAAAAAAAAGGGGGTGGGGGGAGGGAAAAAGAGGAGAAAAAGGGAAGAGAAAAAGGAGAGGAAGCAGAAAGAAAAAAGAGGGGGGGGAAAAGGAGAAAGGAGAAAAAAACTCATGTGTTAAAGGGTTAGGATAACTTCTTTGGATTTATGCTCAAATGACCTGCCTATAAAGCCAATTATTTTGTTTGCCTTCTTAACAACTTCTGAACATTGTTGACCTCGGTTTTAGGTTAATCGATATGTTACTCCCAGATCGGTTTCTCTGTTTACATTCTTAAGCTGAGTGCCATTCATCGAATAGTTTGCTTTCTCATTTAGGTATCCGACATGTAGTACTTTACATTTATCCGCATTGAAACTCATTTGCCAAATTTGGGCCCAACATGACAATTTATCTAGATTATGTTGCATATCGTCAACTTGTTCTTTTGAGAGTACGCTATTTGCAATTTTTGTATCGTCAGCAAATTTTGAGATTGTACAGGTGAGACCCTCATCTATGTCGTTGATGTAAATTAGAAAGAGAATTGGTCCTAGTACCGATCCCTGGGGTACCCCGCTACTTACATTGGTCCATTTAGATGCCTTACCGTTTATGACTACCCTTTGCTTTCTGTTGCTGAGCCAATTTTCTATCCATTTCAACACACCGTCTTGTATTCCATGCGCTTTTAGTTTTAGCAGTAAACGTTTGTGGGGAACTTTGTCAAAGGCCTTTTGAAAATCAAGGTATATAATATCTACAGCTTTACTCTCATCGTAGAGGTTGAGGATATCGTGAAGAAGTCTAAGAGGTTTGTTAAACAGGAACGTTTTTTACGAAAGCCGTGTTGAGTATCTTTAAGTATGTTATTTTCCTCTAAGTGATTTACGAGTCTGTCTGTCTCGTATGACCGTTTCTAGCATTTTACAAACAACTGAGGTTAAGCTAATTGGACGATAGTTACTGGGTAGGGATTTGCTGCCTTTTTTAATATCGGTGTTACGTTGGCTAGCTTCCACTGATCAGGCATAGTTCCAGACTGCAAGGAGTTATTGAATAGTAATGTCAGTGGTTTGGAGAGCTCATCCTTAGCTTCCTTTAGAACTCTAGGCGAGATTGTATCAGGTCCTGGCGTTTTATTTACCTTGAGTTTATCTAAACAATTCAATACTTCTCTCTCTGTAACGGTGATATTGCTTAGAACATCTGAATTATCAATCTGAATCGGCGATGGTGTAGGGATATCACTGAGGTCTTCTGTTGTAAAAACTGATGCAAAGAAGGTATTGAGGGCATTACTCATTTGTACTTCGTCTTTGGTGTATTCTCCATTTTCATCGACTAACGGTCCAACAGTTGAAGAAACTACTTTTTTCTTTCTGATATAACTATAGAATTCTTTCGGGTTTGTTTTACTTTGATTCGCAATATGTAACTCTAAGGTCTTTTTACTCTGCTTAATTAACTTTTTGGCTTTGCGTCGTAGCTCTACAAATTTCACCCGTTCTTCGTCATTTTGTGAGGATTTTAATCTATCATTAGCAAATTTTTTAGCAAGCAGGCAGTTTGAAATATCTTTATTCCACCATTTGGGCTTATTATTATGGCCTGGACGCCGTATTTTCGATGGTATGCAGTCTTGCACTGCTTTTAGGTAAGTGGTTTTGAATAACTTCCAAGATGTATTTATGTCGTTATTGTTAATTAAAAAGCTCCAGTCAGTCAGTTTCTTTAAACATAGCTCTAAGTTTATGGAAGTTTGCTTTCTTGAAATTAGGGACTTTTTCGATGCTACTATTTGGTTCGTTACTAGTAAACTTTAAAGTGAGAGTTATCGTACGATGGTCGCTGTTACTGAATTCATCACCAACATTCAAATTCTCTATCAATTCTTCTTTTGTTGCAAGTACAATGTCAAGAACGTTATTACCACGGGTCGGCGTTCGAGAGAGAGAGAGAGAGAGAGAGAGAGAGAGAGAGAGAGAGAGAGAGAGAGAGAGAGAGAGAGAGAGAGAGAGAGAGAGAGATTAAAGTAGAAAAGAGAGAGAGATTAAAGTAGAAAAGAGAGAGAGAGCGTGCATGTGAGAATAAATCTAAACCCTTTATCTGCGCTAATATATATATATTTTTTGTTTTGGTCCAGCCCTGATTCCATTGTGGTTCTTTGGGGCTCCTTTGTATTCTTAACGTCATTATCTTCAGCCAAAATTAGTCCACAGGCGGGTTCATCTCTTTCTGTCGTGTGTGTGTGTGTGTGTGTGTGTGTGTGTGTGTGTGTGTGTGTGTGTGTGTGTGTGTGTGTGTGTGTGTGTGTGTGTGTGTGGTGTGTGTGTGTGTGTGTGTGTGTGTGTGTGTGTGTGTGTGTGTGTGTGTGTGTGTGTGTGTGTGTGTGTGTGTGTGTGTGTGTGTGTGTGTGTGTGTGTGTGTGTGTGTGTGTGTGTGTGTGTGTGTGTGTGTGTGTGTGTGTGTGTGTGTGCGGTGTGTGTGTGTGTGTGTGTGTGGTGTGTGTGTGTGTGTGTGTGTGTGTGTGTGTGTGTGTGTGTGTGTGTGTGTGTGTGTGTGTGTGTGTGTGTGTGTGTGTGTGTGTGTGTGTTATAGCAATACTAGATGTATGTGTATTAAAACGAGTAAAATTAGCTAGAAAACATAAGACATGGAATTCCAAGCTTTCGTGTATTCGCTATAGACATCTTTATAATATATATATATATATATATATATATATATATATATATATATATATATATATATATATATATATATATATATATAGTGGTGTTGGTATAAGGAAATCTTTGCATGAACTTAAATATACAGATGTATTTTGCAATATGTTTTGCAATGTAATAAATATGTATGTTTCTATCCAGCCATTTCATTATTCTATTTATCGATTAGGTATCTTACTTTATAATTGTATCTATCTATCGTCCTGTTTCTGTGTGAAGTTTTCCTCCCCAGAGGTTGTGTGAGGGAAGCCATTGGATTTAGAGCAGCCCCAACATTAATTGCTACAGCCACTCCACCTCTCTCAGACTCTCCTCTTCACTCTCCTTCTAGTTCCATCACATCAACCCCCTTAGACGCGTTATAGCAGTTTATTCTGGCTAGCATTATACGATTGTATGCGCTTGAGGAAGAATCTCTAAGAATCAAAGGGGTAAAAACTATCTTGATTAACCCCTTCTTTACCGGCGACGTCCTTTTTATTATAGTCTAGCCATATTAGACCATTTTATTCAGTTTAAAAAGGGCCTCAAGGACGTAACAGGCTTTGAACTATCTCAACACATTATACTACGGTACCACAGATCCTTCTTAAACTGCACAAAATCGTCAATATATAGCTTGAGTAGGATAATACAAGACGTCGCCGGTATACTCTGACTTCCAAAATGCCTTCCTAAAATTAATAAACTCTTCTAAAGATAGCCAAAATATATGGAATAAATGCGTGCTCAACTACCGAAGGGGTTAATTGCTGCATACACTCCATCTCTCTCCCGACAACTTTCCGTCTTCTATTTCCATCACAATGACTCCTTCCTGTCATTTTCCTTCCATTGCCTCGGGTTAATCACTGTTATTATGATATGTTATATAACTTACCGGTATTCATTGTGTTTGTCGTCTGGCAGGTGTTCATTTAAATAATAGTTTCCCTTTGAATTGTAAGCTTGGCAGGTATTCATTTTAATAGTTCCCCTTCTGCTTTTTTTACCCCGTTTTCTGTTAGTGTATATTTTCACATGTTATCTTTATTTTATGACTTCATTGTTTTTTCTTGGAGCCATTATTGTTCCTTTTTATAAAATGCTTTAGGGCTGTGTTTGTGAAGTATGTGTTTCGTTTGCTCTATGCATATTAAAACGGAATTAGAAAGAGTGCATTGTATAGGTTTTGCAATGGGCACACTAATTTATATATATAATGTGTGTGTGAGTGTGTGCGTGCGTGTGTGTGTGTCTGTCTGTGTGTGTGTGTGTGTGTGTGTGTGTGTGTGTGTGTGTGTGCGTGTGTGTGTGTGTATGTGTGTTGATAATTAGTTGCTACACCCACTTCATCTCCCTCCGACTCTTTCTTCCACTTTCCTTGTCATTTCCATCACAATGACTCCTCCCTGCCACTGTTATTCTCACTTGTTGTTCAGTGGTACGGTAATCATATTCGGGTTCTCTCCGTTAGTTGTCGCTTGTTCTTGCCTATTTTGGCTCGTACATTCCTTGATTTTGGCCCTGTCACTCTTTCAACTCTGGGAGAGGCACTGGTCACAGGGAGTTTTGCCGTTTGTCTCCCTCATCCACATAGAAAAAAGTAAATAGATGAAGACTACCATTTTGTTTCCTATATTTTTACATACAGGAATTGAAAAATGAAAACTATATTCAACGAAGGCAAATTCCATGCACCTAATGTCGTCCTCCGTGCATTATTATTTTTTTTTTTTTTTTTTTTTTTTTTTTAAGAATTGGGTTTGGATTGTTGTGAATTGAATGTTCATATAGTCACGATTAGAGTGTCATTCTGAGGAGTAAATTCCAGAGCCTACATTGTACAAGGTCAGTGAGAGTTTCTCGTGATTATGTTCTTGTCCTTGATGTAATAATTTCCCCTCGCATTCTTGTAGCTCACCTACCGAATCACTGTGTTGCGTTGCTTCCCCAGTTGCCACTATTATGACGTGAGTCCTGTCCTTATATCATGGCTTTAAGCAATTTGATTCGGTTAAGGATTTTGTTTTCATATTCAAGAGGTCAACATCTACCACGAGTAACTCCCTCAGTATAATTATGTTTTTTCCCTTGTATTTTGGCTAACATAAGACGATTTTATTAAGCTCAGGGAAAGCCTATTCGTAGATCGGGATTACTATGTTGTGTTACTTTACCTTTGATTCTGGCTAAAATGAGATAATGTTATGCAGCTAAAGAAGGACCTATGTTACTAAGATGGTTTTATTGAGATCGTACTTCCCCATTTGAGTCTTATAGGTAGGTTATAAACTTAAGGCAATCGTATAATGGTAACCAGAATATGATGAAAATTACGTAATGGTAGTGAAGGGGTTAAGGAGGCCACGATCTCTGAGGTGCTCCCCTGACCCCTAGCGGCCTGAAGGGAAAGTTAGGTAAAGCAGCAGCAGAAATTACCTCTGGAAATTACCGAGGGTGAAAGTTGTTGTGGGGTTCTTCATTAGTTATTTGGGGCTGGAAGGGGTTACTGTGTTGAGGGTTGAGGCAGGTTATTGATTTGTTTATGTATATATGTAACCTATTTTGTATGTGTGATTAGCTTACTTGTAATTGTCTTGGTAGCGTAATGTTTCTATCTGTCTATCTATATGCTCAGGCCCAATCCCCATTTTTTCGATTTTATTTTTATTTTCTATTTTGTTCTATTTTTGTTTTCCTTTTTTCTTGGGGGTGGCCGACTCAAGACAGAGCAAGAATAGGGAAAACACAAACGCGTAATGTTTAGTGCGCCGAATTTCGGTGTGACTATCATAGGTTCGAGTCCTTGGAGTACCACATTTATTCATTAGTTTCATTGATTCAATTAATTAGGTTTATTTGTAAGTTAATTGGTGGGTTGGTGAATAAATATGAAATGAGTGTTTCTCAAGTTATTGATATATTTATATATCTGATAATGTATATACTGTATGTGTGATTACCTTTTGGTTGTTTTTTATGTTATATATTGATTTATTGATCTATCTATCTATTTTGTGTGATTAGCTTACGGTTTGTCTTACATTTGACTGGTTAATGCATAACTGTACCGAAATATTTCAAGCATATTTTGCATCTTACTGGATTATGAATGTATTTACCGTACATATTTATTTTGTATTTGTGATTAGCTTACTTACGGTTGCTTGTTACGTTCGACTGGTTTATACATAACTATACCGATACTGTTATTAGGCTATTATTTTTGTGTACTCGTTATCTATTTGATTTCCCATATACTGTATATATATATTTATTGTATTATTATTATTATTTTGTTTTTATTTTGTTTGTTTTCCACGTAGTTTTCTCTTCTTGTTTCTGTGTTTAATTGTTCTGGTTTGAATGTTTCTTTTTATTGAATGTTTTTGTGGGTGGGAGAAAGCGGGGAAGTCACTTTAACCCCTTCTGTACCGGCGACGTCTGTTGTATCTAATTCTAGTTATATTTGAACGATTTTATGTAGCTTAAGAAGGATATGTGGTAGTTAAATGGGTTGATTGAGATAGTTCGAAGCCTTGTAACTGCTAGAGATCCTTCCTCAACTGAATAAACTAGATTAGAAGAAGCCAGCATATAATGAAAAGACGTCGCTGGTACAGAAGGGTTTAGGCTAAGCTGGAAGACTCTTGGGATGTGCAGTACGGTACGAAGAGATTGGCTGTAATGAGAGAGAGAGAGAGAGAGAGTGAGAGTAAGTGAAGGAATGACAGAGAGAGAGAGAGAGAGTGTGTGTGAGTGAGAGTAAGTGAAGGAGTGACAGAGAGAGAGAGAGAGATTCAGATTCAGATTATTTTATTTCCATTAAATATACAATGGCTGTTCATACAATAGAATCAACTTAAACAAATTACATAATACATAGACACTTGGACTATCTCTCCGGAATGAACCGCAGGATCTTTGAAATACTAACCATTCCCTGTTCTCCTAGAGATTCAGATTCAGATTATTTTCTTCTGGTAAATATACAATGACTGTTCATACAATAAAATAATTTTAAACAAATTACATAATGCATAATATATAATACATTAACAGTGTCGATAAGAGTTTACAGATAAATAACTCCTACCAGAAATACATTGAACATATATAAAATAGAGAGAGAGAGAGAGAGAGAGAGAGAGAGAGAGAGAGAGAGAGAGAGAGAGAGAGTAAGTGAAGGAGAGAGAGAGAGAGAGAGAGAGAGAGAGAGAGAGAGAGAGAGAGAGAATAAGTGAAGGAGTGAGTGACAGAGAGAGATAGAGAGTGTGAGAGAGAGAGTAAGTGAAGGAGTGACAGAGAGAGAGAGATAGAGAGTGAGAGAGAGTGTGAGAGAGTAATGGTGTGTCCATACTGGCGACAAAACATGTCGGCAACACAAAATACAACATAGTCAACAACCTGTTCAGTTGTTAATGGTACAATGTTGCAGATATGTTGGTACTAATGTGTAGGTGATATATCTGCAACATTGTATCATTAACAACTTAACAGGTTGTTGACTACTATGTTGTATTTTGTGTTGCCGACATGTATTGTCGCCAGTGTGGACGCACCTTTAGAATGAGATCGAACATGTGTGTGTGTATGTGTGTGTGAGTGTGTTTGTGTGTGTTGTGTGTGAGTGAGAATTTGATAGAGTAAGAATGAGAGTGTGTGTGTATGGTGTATGTGTGTGTTGTGTGTGAGAGTGTGATAGAGTAAGAATGAGAATGTGTGTGTGACTGTGTGTCAGTGTGTTTATGTATGTGTGCTGGGTAGCGTGTAGCGTGAGGCACAAGGTTAGGTTACACACTTGGTGGTGATGGAGGTCATGGTGTGGTCTATTAGGTTATATTACTACCCTCCTGGAACTTTATAATACTTTTTGGTTGGTGGTAGTCAGGTCTATCATCTTACTATGCCCCCCCCCCCCTCCCTCCCCCCTCCCTTCCTCTCCCCTCCCCTCCCCTCCCCTCCCTCCATTTAACTCTATTAACCCCTTCTGCACGATGACGTAATTTTCATCTTGTTCTGGTTAGCATTTGACGATTTTCTTTAGCTTATAATCTACTTCTTGGACTCAAAGGGGTAAATACGCTCTCAATAAACTCTCTGAATAAGTTAGGTTTTTCTTAAACTGTATATAATCATCCAAGTTTAGCCATAATAAATGGTAGAAAACCGTCCTCTTACTGAAGGTGTTAAAACTAAGATCACCAGCCATTATCTCCCTAATACTAATGCTTCTCCCGATCCTCTGCCTAATCCTTAATCACCTTGCACAATCCCCTCACATTATGCTGCCCGAGAGTGGTATACTCTGTGGTTACCACAACATTAATCCAGCTTACTCTCGCAAACACTTCCTCCTCCTATTCATATCACTACACTTAACAAGCACACCACACTTTTTTTTTTTTCAACACACCTAAATTACCTCTAATGTACACTCGGATACCATAGTCTGTAGCCCACTCATAAGTATTCGTAGACTTCACCTATTTTTAATTATGGAAGTATATCACTGGACACGAATTTATGAATATAATTTTCTATGCATCAACTACAACACTATAATTATATTGTATGTGATTTATTGAAAAGCAAGTTCTATCCAATCATCATTCCAGATATATATAATTGCATAACGAAAAAGATAGGGGGTCGACGAATTCTAGCAAATGGGTTAGAGAATATGGTATCCGAGTGTACCTTGATTTTGGTTCTCTATGACACTAGTTCAACCTGGGGGGGGGGGGGGGAACACTTGTTACATGCAACTTTGCCTTTTGTCTCTTTCATGCAAATATAGAGAACAATAAAACAATATGCGTCCTTGCCTGCACGCGCTAGGTATTGCCGTATGTTGTACCTTGTCAGTGCTGTACAGTCGGCCTGATAAGTGATGTCTCGGCACCAATTAGGTTTTTATCAATAATTGGAATCAGCAATATTTACATATGATTTCTTCTTTTTGAGTGAGATATACCAACATGTTCCTACACTTGCCTACCATATTCAACATCTTACAGACATTAATACAGCATAGAGCGAGCCAAACTTAATGACAGCCGAGATATGACTTATTAACGCTAATAAGTCATGTCCCAGCTATCATTTCGTTAGGTTCGCTCTGTACTGCATTAATGTCTGTCAGATGTTGAATAGGGTGGGTAAGTGTAGGAAAATGTTTGTATACAGTAGGCTATATCACTCGAAATTATTGATCAAAATATACTTGGTGCCGAGACATGACTTATTAACCCCTTCTGTACCGTGACGTCTTTCTAGCTATATTCTAGCTATATTCTAGCTATATTATACACTATTTTGTGCAGTTTAAGAAGGATCTGTGGTAGTAAAAAAGGTTAAGTGAGATAGTTCGAAGCCTTTAAATTGTTAGAGGCCCTTTTTTAAACTCAATAATATCGTCTAATAGTAGCCAGAATAAAGTTAGAAAGACGTCACCGGTACAGAAAGGGTTAACTCCACCGTACATGTGTGTGTGTGTGTGTGTGTGTGTGTGTGTGTGTGTGTGTGTGTGTGTGTGTGTGTGTGTGTGTGTGTGTGTGTGTGTGTGTGTGTGTGTGTGTGTGTGTGTGTGTGTGTGTGTGTGTGTGTGTGTGTGTGTGTGTGTGTGTGTGTGTGTGTGTGTGTGTGTGTGTGTGGGTATAGAGAAACACACACCACTCAAACCAAAGTATTCAATACCAACCGGTCACGGGACCACAGGTACCATTACAATACATACCATTAAGTAAGGGGAGATGGGCGTGTTTATGCCCCTCCCCCCCCCCCCCCCCCTTTCTTCCTCATGTTTAGCCCCGTTCATTTTCAGATTTAAAGTACTTTGGCCCAATAGTTTAATAGTTTGGCGATTTTGCGAACAGTTTATTTTGGCTATCATTAGACGGTTTTATTCAGCTTGGGAAGAATCTGTGGGAATTGTGAGGGTAAAGTCTATCTCCATCAACCCTCTGACTTCCATACACCCTTCCTAATCTGAATAGAATCGTCTAATGATAGCTAGAAAACAGAAAAGAAATGCGTCATCGTATAATTCTAAGGGTTGACATTACATATGACTGGTTTCTCTATTACACACACACACACACACAACACAGACATACAGTTATGACTGGTTTCTCTAACACACACACACACACGTTACCTAACACCTTACGTTGCCCTGTAGTAATGCTTGAAGCCTTGCCATAGTCGTGTGCAAAGCTTGAATCATACTCATATCAGAAAAAAAAAAATGCCTCGTGTAAATCTCCCTTTTAAGATATAAACTTAACTGTAATGGTATATGATTTGTATTTATATATTTGTATATATACCGGTATATTTATTTTTAATATTTTTGTTGTCTCTAATGTCTCTCCAATGTGTGTTTTTTTTATGTATTTTATTTTATTGTATAATATATTTATGTATGTATTTTTGTTTTCCAGGAGCTGGGTTCGGTGTCGTCCCGGGTGCAAGGCAGTAACAACACACTGTCTCAGGGACCCGTACAGGAGATAACACTCTTCCCACCTCCAGGAGTATCTTCACATCTATCACTATCTACTACACAGGTAATCAAGGAACCATTACGGAATTATTATTATTATTATTATTATTATTATTATTATTATTATTACTGGAAAGTGTGAAAAGGAACAACTTGAGATGGTTCGGCCATATGGAACGTATGGAAAGCGAGAGAATGACTAAGAGGGTGTACGAGAGCGAGGTGGAGGGACAGAGAGGGAGAGGTAGACCGAATGAGAGGTGGAAGGATGGAGTGAGGAAGTACATGAACGAAGGCGGTGCTGGTTGGGGGGAGGGGCGTCGACTGACTGGGGACAGAGGTGCATGGGGGTGTTTCGTTCGTGGCCACCCCTTCGGGGATCACGGCGTCAGGCAATAGATAGATAGATAGATAGATTATTATTGGTCTACACTTCTATTTTTCACTATATAAACCTAAGAATGGATTTTAGTAGCATTTAGCATACAGTGATCCACTTTTGCTGATCATATCATGACCTTTTAGCTTGCCATGTTATCCTTAGAATTTCAAATATAATAGACAACAAGCGAGAGAGTGAGTGAGTGAGTGAGTGAGTGAGTGAGTGAGTGAGTGAGTGAGTGAGTGAGTGTGTGTGTGTGTGTGTGTGTGTGTGTGTGTGTGTGTGTGTGTGTGTGTGTGTTATTCACTCACTTGCTTGTTCGTCAAGGGGAATCCACGCAATGCGAGCTAAGCTCATTATTATCGCGCCTCCTTAACTGGGAATGTATTGCGTGAAATGCATGTCAAGTGTTTATGTATCGTTGGAATGGCTGTGGATGTGTGTGTAGTCTGTATTTTAGCCAATTGGCGACATCTGGAAACGAAGGCTTAGGGTTAATCTGTACGGTACCATTCTCACTACGGTACCAGTCTCACCCGAAGGCTTAGGTTGACCAGTAGCTTAGGTTGACCAGTACGATACCCATCTCGCCTTGTAACCGATCACCAACCCCAGATGGGACGTCACAACTTCGTCCACTTATACCAGGTTCCTATTTATACTGCTAGGTGAACAGAGGCTACACCGTTAGGAGACTTGCCCAAATGTCTCTTCCCCGCCCGGGTCTCGAACCCGGGACCTTCTGGTTGTGAGCCAGACGCGCTATCAGTTACGCCACGGGGAGGTGTGTGTGTGTGTGTGTGTGTGTGTGTGTGTGTGTGTGTGTGTGTGTGTGTGAGTGTGTGAGTGAGTGAGTGAGTGAGTGAGTGAGTGAGTGAGTTTTCCATATGTAACCACCACCGTAGGCTGAACAGTTACACTCCCAGACTCCATTGATCATACACACATACAGAGAGAGAGAGAGTGAGAGTGAGTGAGTGAGTGAGTGAGTGAGTGAGTGTTGGGGGTAGGGAAAGATGTGGCTGGATAGATGGATATACAGTACGGTAGATGGGTAAATAAGATCAATGGATGAGATGACTATACAACAATATAACACTACCGTACATTATCTTACACTTCACCATACTATTATATTATATACAATACCACCATATAATATGACACCACACTATACAATATTAGGCTTTAGTATACAACAACTTTAACTATTATGTTACACTATACTGTACTATACTTTAATATGTATCACTGTACCGTACATAGGGAGAATATGATATCACCACACCACATCATGATATATAACACTATCACCGTCACACCACACTATACCATCAGTCGACGCTAAACTTACAACTTGACTCCACAGTCTGTTATGTACACCACACATCATCACCATTTTGTCTTACACTATACAACACCACATACCACCACCATAGTTCACCACATGCTTACAACTTCACAACACCACATATCACACCTCATAACACCACACAATACACTTCACAACACCAAACATCACACCTCATAACACCACACTACACACTACACCACACAACACACTACAATACACCACTATAAACTATCATATATTATACTGTACAGCAGGGAATGGCAATAATACATGTCTTACATCACAAACATTGCACTAGAGCTCAGTAACACCACCACATTTCTTGAAACTCACTCACACCACACCATCAAAACACCATTGTTACTATACCACCACCATACCCACCTTTCTACAGTACACATCACAACTCACCACACCTTACTACACATCACAACACCACACCACATCACAACTCACCATACACCACAACACCACACACACCTTTCAACACATCACCACACACCACAAGTTCACAACTCACCACACACACCGTTCTACACTACACATCATACACCACAATTCACCACATACCACATCACAACACCTCACCCACCTAGCTACACATCACAACACCACACACCACAACTCTCCACACACCACAACTCTCCACACACCACAACTCTCCACACACCACAACTCTCCACACACCACAAGACCACCGCTACGTTCCGGTCTCTTTCTCGCTCAATTCGTGTCACCTCTACGGACGTGAGAGCTATAAAGCTGGATTCACACCAAAGCCTTTCCCCACAACTCTTATTATTAGCAACTCTCATCTGGCAGCTTTGGTAATACGTGTTTATAACAAGGATATCACCTATAATAATCTACCTTCAGTCTAGTTGTTGATACCGATATAGAATCGCCTCAATACGTTGCCAGAAATATAATTGCATCTCAAAAGTTGCTGATAAAAGCTCTCGTGTAATTTAAGGCGGTTTTACATGAACGCCTTTTCCGTATTTGTTTACAAGCATTTGTTGTCTGGCTGCTTGGAAATATAGGTTACATAAGAATGAACATTAATAACATGGTCTACCTTCGATCTAGTTTCCGGTTCTAATGACAAAGAACTTCAAATTCTAACGAAAAAAAAACTTACTGATCGAAAATTGCCGGAATTTGCGCTCGTGTGACGCCACCATAAACCCATCGTAACAATGAACAACAAGGAACATTTACCATCTCGAATGCCTTGGAAAAATAGAAAATAGAATACAAATAAACATGCAACAACTGTATAGCGCAGTACGTCCATCGCAAAGTGTACACAGTACTATTTATTTCGTCTCCAACTGCTTTATTGAAAATGTATGCTACTACTACTACTACTACTACTACAAATAATAATACTAATACTAATGATAATTCCGGTAATGATCCTAGTAATAGCAACAAATTCTCAAATAAATTAAATAATCTACCTAAGGTTGTGTTCGCCACTAGAAGAGTGGCACCGACTCTACTTCTTTGGCTTAGTAATAACAGCAATAACCATAACAATAATTGCAGTTCGCAACTTGCATACCAAAGCAAAACACATTGTGGAAAATGAACCTACAAAATTGAGAAGTAAAAATATATAATGCAAAGGAATGTACGTGCGTGTGTGTGTGTGTGTGTGTGTGTGTGTGTGTGTGTGTGTGTGTGTGTGTGTGTGTGTGTGTGTGTGTGTGTGTGTGTGTGTGTGTGTGTGTGTGTGTGTGTGTGTGTAAGAGAGAGAGAGAGAGAGAGAGATTTACATAGATACACTGGCCACACAGGCCTTACCATCCCAGTGGGGTGGTCAGGACTAAATTCTAATAGGGTTAGCAAGCCCGATAGTAAGGGAAAGTGAAAGGAAAGGAAAGGATAGCAAAGAGAGAGAGAGAGAGAGTGAGAGTGAGAGTATTGAGCGCTGAATTAGTTTTGTCATATGCAAGTTCAAAAATATTCTGAAAAAGGGCCTTCACATTGTTGCTGTATTTTCTTTTTCTTTCTTCTCTTTTGTCTTTGTCTTTCTTTTATTTATCCTTTATATCTGTATTTTCTTTATTCTTTCTATCTTTATTTTTCGTTCTCGTTCTTTTTCTTTCTTTCTTTGTGTACTTTTTTTTTAAATCTTTCTACTACTTTTCTCATATTTATTTTGTTCCCTCCCTTCCTGCTTTTTTATTATTTCCGTCAAAGGCAGTAGAGGATATTAATGGATTATCAGTGTATGTTAGTCTGTCCGTGAACTCCTTCAGTACAAATTACGTATTTTTACATGTTTTTCTGGCTAACATTAGACGATTATATGCATTTTAAGAAGGTTGGGGAATGGGAGCAGGGTCTTCCAAAATTTAACATGACCATCTGCACACCTTAACACAGGAGCGTTTTCTCCGGTAATTTGTTCGGGCAATTGTTGTCTAACAGCTTCTGAATTAAAGTGTTATCATATTGCAGGCTTCTAAGATCATCTACGGTTTTTCTTATCACCTATAACAATGAGGAAACTCCCCTAAATATTACGAGGCAGAACTTGCTCATCGAAAATTGCCGGAAAAAGTGCTTTTGTAACACTGGTTTCAGGCAAGGAATAAAACAAAATGTGGTAACTGCGTATTACAAAAAAACAAAAACAAAACAAAAACAGACAAGGCATTTGCTTGTAATGGGTATTTACAACAGTCTAAGCTATGTTAATTATTCACAACATAACTGAATTTCTGATAAATAATACAATCAAAATATTATTATATCTAATACCCGAATCTAGTTTGTTGGACCTAACCTGAAAATATATGTTTGTAAATGAGATAGAACACTTTTCTTTTATCCTCCTCCCTTTTCCTTATTTTATGTCGCTTTTCCTTTGCTTCTCTTTCACTTTTCTTCCTGTTTTTGCTTATAATCTTCGTTTTTCCCCATCCCCTTCTTATCTTGTTCTCCCTTCCTGATCCTCGCCCTTTCTTTCATTTCTCCGTTATCCTTTACTTCTTCATTCCTTCTCTTTTCCCTTCTTATTCCTTCTCTTTTCCCTTCTTATTCCTTCTTTTTCCTTTCCTCCTTCTTCTTCTTCCTAGCCCCTCTTCTTTCTCCTCTTCCCGTCTGCCTCCTCCTCTTCCTTCTTCCCTCTCCTTTCTCCGCTTCTCGTTTTCCATTCCCCCTCTTCCTCTTTTCCCCTTATTCCTTCTCCTCTTCTCCTCTTACATTTTCTCATCCTCTTCTTCTCCCTTCTTATTCCATCTCCCCTTCCCCTCTTCCATTTCCCCCTCCTCCTCTTTTCCTCTTACATTTCCCCATCCTCCTCTTCTCCCTTCTTATTCCTTCTCTTCCCGTCTCCCATTTCCCCCTCCTCTTTTTCCTTCTAGCCCCTCTTCCTTCTGTTTCTGTCTTCAATTTCTTCCTCCTCCTCCTCCTTTTTTCCTTCCTTATAGCCCCTCCCCCTCCTTCCCTCCGTTTCTCCGTTATTTATTTATTTCAACTCTGAGGCAAAAGTCGTTTAGGCAGACCCAGAAAATTTCCTCGCAAAGAAATTGTGGCGGTATTTCTTTTGTGTGTGTGTGTGTGTGTGTGTGTGTGTGTGTGTGTGTGTGTGTGTGTGTGAGAGAGAGAGAAAGAGAGAGAGAGAGAGAGAGAGAGAGAGAGAGAGAGAGAGAGATCTTGCATTATCCATCCTACATTCAGTCCTCTTGTCTCTTGCTTGTGCTATCTCTTTACTATCTATACACACACACACACACATATATATAATACCACAACTATTACCACTCTGCGATTACTACTACTACCACTACTACTAACACCACCACCACCACTACCACTACTACTACTACTATTACTATTACTAATATTTTGCAATTATTTGTCTTTATATTATATCTATTAATTGTCGATAGTATCAATTGCTTGCTTTTGCGATTTCCTTAGTTTCTTTGTACGATAATTGTAGGTTATTTGTAGGGTAGTTATTGATAAGGGTCACTTGAGGCATGCTAATGCTTACAGGTACCTACCCGATAGCACTATCATTAATGAGTGCTATATATATTTTGTAATATTATAGATATCTTATCAATATTTGTATATTGTATTATTATTAATGTCTTGTCATGTTGCAAATTTGATTTTAAATTAATATTTTGAAATTTTACATAATTATAGTTTCTTTATTCATGCAGAGTTTAGTAAAAATTTACCAGAACGTCCCGAACTTCCCAAATTGACTAATTCCTTGAACATGACAATAGTGTGTTGTTATGTGTGCGATTAGTTTGCTTGGGAAACAGATTAACTTGCTCATGTAGTAATGTACACCCTATGTGGTGGATTGTGTTCTTTTATTTCATAAATTTTTATTTTAGTAAGCGTTGTTTCCACATATCGATTTTGATAAGTTGATTTGACTTTATATTGTCTTTGTCCCAGTTTTGGTTTGTTTAGTTTGCAAGTTTTACATTTTAATTGCTACTATTACTACTACTACTATTACTACTACTACTACTACTACTACTACTACTATTACTACTACTACTACTACTACTACTACTACTATTACTACTACTACTACTACTACTACTACTACTACTACTACTACTACCACCACACACGAACCACAACACTACAACTTCCTCCACAACCACCTCCATAATAAAAGACTACACAACTTTAAACACGACCAAGCTTTTTACACCCTTAAATATTTAATGTTGGTGGTGTATGCTTGTGTCTGCATGTGTGTGTGTGTGTGTGTGTGTGACTAGTAATTTTATATTTGTTTGTTTCTTTGTTTTGTTTTACGGTGGGGAGAAGTGAGAAGAGAAGACATGGTGAGGTTAGTATTTTTTATTTTTTATTTTCGGTGGGGAGAGGTGAGAGAAGGTGGGTTGAAGGGGGCCTCTAACCTCTTTGTCATTGGGGTGGGTTACCCAACCTGGTACACAGATAATACTGCATGTTTCCAGGTTACTATAGTTAGCCTCCTTCAGATTTTGTTCATGCTATTTTGAGGCTCTTATCACATTGGAATCGAAAACTAGACTTAAGGTAGATCATGTAGAGAAGGGTTGGGTGTGAGAGGGATCTGCCTTGTATGGGCCAATTGGCTTTCTGCATACTCCCATTTTCTTATGTTCTTATGTTAGGTGGCTGATTTCGAATAAAGCTTAAATTTCTAAGATGCCAGACTACAATTGCCCATAAATATTGACGGAAAAAGAGGTCGTGTGACACCACCTTTATGTACAGTATGTATGTATGTATGTATGTATGTATGTATGTATGTACGTACGTACGTACGTACGTATGTATGTATGTACGTACACTTGCACATACCCTCTTTTTTTATATACACTTTGTTATTTCTACTTTATAACTGTATCACCTTTGTCCCCAGATAAACTTCGAGCCCCTTCCAGACATCCGGCCACGAGCCAGTACCCATCCTGGTCACATACCTCTCCCGGCCTCCTTCCCTTCGTCACCGCTAGCCAACCTTCCCACGGATCAATGGTTTGGTAAGTTTGGTGTGTTTATAAAGACCCATATCCATCACTACCATGTGTACAATCGACTGCTGTGATAAGTGGTACAAAATGTTATTGAAGTTCTGATATGCTGATGCAGCATATTGAAACATTCCCTTTAGCCACATACCCTGAGTCGTTTTGTCCTGTAACAAGGGCACGCCCTAGCCCTGTCAATCATGGGAGTGTATGGCGTTAAAAACTGCATCATCATCAATTTTGTACCACTTATTTGTGTAGGTGATTGTACATCTTTAAACCTTTCAATATATCATTTTGCATTACTTCAGCTAGTAATCAGAAAAAATACAAGTCATCATAAGATTGGATGTATTAATTCCTTTACTCCAATAAGGCATTTTAGTTAGTATATTCATCTGACAGAAGCTAAAATATCATATAAAAGTCGTCATTGAAATTTATATTGATGATTTTTTCCAGCGGAGCCTCACCAAAACTTCCCGCGAGGCCAGCTGCAGTATGTGAAGGAACTGGGCAACGGATGGTTTGGCAAGGTTAGTTGGGTTGTGAATGTGGTGTAAGAAAGAATAGTAAACTATCAATGACAGATAAAGGTAATACACCTTTGGTTCCCAATGTGGGTTTTTTTTTTCAATAGTTATCATGATGTTATGATCTCTAAATATGTGATGTTCGAGTGTGTGAAATGCTATTTTGAGTTATAGGGAGGTAAAGAGTTGAAATAATAATGTTCCTGTTTTTCCCCATGAACAAGCTAGATAATTGAATGAGTTGCCTCAGCATTTGGAAGCATATGAAGGCGGTTCATTCTTACATTTCAAAACCCATTAACGCCATCAGACAGTACACTAGGACCATATGGCTGGGAGAATGTATAGATAGCAGAGAAGGAGTGTTGTAGATAGAGCAAGCTGTTGGAATGGCTTTGGTATGTGTGTTAATAATCTGTATACGTCGTCGAGGTGTCCCCCACATTTGTAGTCATCTCTTCGAGGATTAAGGCATCTGCCAATATATTAACTGTTTTCAAGATTATACACATTCATTTGTATACAATCACCAAACATATAATAATTCATTTTATGTAAGTTTAAAAGCGACCCTTGACATCTCTTTATTAATCCATGGAAAACAATTCTATATTACAATGTTGTAATGTTTTATTTTTTCATCAGGTTTTAGAGGGTCGAGCAAGTGGTATCTTCAGTGATCACACAAAGGGCGAGAGTCCTCCTGTGACTAGCACTTCCGCTACATCCCGCCCGCACAACACCCGCGTGGCTGTTAAGGTGCTCAAGGAGGATGCCAGTCAAGCCGAGCAGACATACTTTTTACACGAGCTGCGGCCATATAGGGATCTCACACATCCTAATGTTCTCAAGGTCTTGGCTTATTGCTTGGAGACCGAGCCATTCCTTATATTGCTTCAGTTATGTCCGAAGGTAGGTTTTAATTATTCTACTGTATATCATTCGTAAAATAACAAACTCTTTTGTTTAGTATATTTATATATTTATTTTTATATTATTATTATTATTATTATTATTATTATTATTATTATTATTATTAGTTGCTGTGATGTAATTTTAATGAGCTATATATCATGTATTGTTGGGTGTTAATTTCTTGAGCCTATCCTTTTATAACTTCACCTCTGTGCATACCTTACCTTAGGTTACCTTAGGTTGTGTTCGCCACTCTCCTAGCAGCACCGAGGAGTGCGTCGCCCCTCATTGTGGGTTGTGTTTTGGTGCAGCAGGCTGTTTGAAGAGACAGCCCGCTCCCTTGCTAAGATGGGCTCGTCTGGCACTTTTTGCAGTTCGACATCGAGGGCTCTCTTGAAGTTGTCTAAAGAGACGCCCCTCATGTCTCGTATTCGCCGTGGGAGTTTGTTGAAGAGACATGGGCCTCTGTGTGATAACCAGCCCTCTCGCAGAGAGCCCATAGCACCCCTGTTATTCATCCGGGTGATATTGCATTCCCAGCCTCTCCTATCACTGAATTACATGACTATCGGAGATGTAGGTTTGGTACTAAACCCTCTGCGATTTTCCACGTGTATATTATTAGGTAACGTTCTCTTCTACGTTCCAGCGAGTACAGGTTCAGTGCTCTTAAACGATCCCAATAGTGTAGCTGCTTTACTGAACTTATATGCGAAGTGAAATTTCTTTGTACACTCTCTAAGTCATTTATTTCACCTGCTTTGTATGGGGATGTTAATACGCTACAGTATTCAAGCCGCGGTAGCACTAGAGATTTGAAGAGCGTTATCATACGTAATTCACCGCGTGTTTTAAATGTACGCAGAATCCAACCCGTTAAACGTTTCGCAGCCGCAACTTTTACCTGGTTATGTTCTTTGAAACCCATATTTTCAGACATTAACACCCCAAGGTCTTTCACACTGTCTTTCCGTTCTATTATGTGGTTAGATTCTGTTAGGTAGTTTGTGATCACTTTAACGCCATTATTATCTCCGTACCTTATTAATTGGAATTTTTCTTCATTGAATTGCATGTTGTTTTCCCTGGTCCACTGCATTATGTCTTCCTGCAGCTGGCCCGTGTCCTCTTGTGTGTTTACTATCTTGCTTAGTTTTGTGTCATCCGCAAAAGACGACACCGTACTGTGTCTTGTGTTGGTATCTATGTCGCAAATTAGAATGAGGAACAGAAGGGGTGCTAGCACTGTTCCTTGGGGCACTGAGCTTTTTACATCCGAAGACTCAGATGTGACTTGGTTTACTGCTACTGATTGTTTCCGGTTTACGAGGAAATTGTATATCCACCGTCCGATTTTCCCCGTTATACCTTTTGCTTTTAGTTTGTGGGCTATTATACCATGGTCACATTTATCAAATGCCTTAACAAAATCGGTGTAGATGACATCTACGTTTTTCTTTTCTTCTAGCGCTTTAAGAATTTTGTCATAATGTTCCAAAAGTTGTGAGAGACATGATCTTCCCGCTCTGAACCCATGTTGACCGGTGTTGTGTAGTTCATTTGCCTCCATGAAAGCTGAGATTTTGCTTCACAGGACTCGCTCGAAAACTTTAATGATGTGGGAGGTTAGAGCTACCGGGTGGTAGTTTTTTGGTAGTGCCTTACTCCCTCCTTTATGCAGTGGGGCAATTATTGCGTTTTTTAACCCCTTATTGGCGGCGCTCGACTTAGTCGTGCACCAATTTGAAGCAAGTTAGGAGCATTATTAAGGCTTTTAAAGGGTTAAAATCGAGTGCAAATGGCCGGGAGCTCAGCGGGCCAGACAGCCGACTCCCAGGGCTTACCGCCGCCCATTAACTCATGTTCCCTGTGTTCTCGAGAGGCCAGCAGTGTAGCCAGTAGTGAGCATAGCTGGGAAAAATATACCGAAATACGCTAAACTCCCATGTTCGTGGCATCACTGCAAGAGAACCACGAGTGCTACGTAGCTCGTTCTGGTCTCATTTTGAAGCTTTTAGTGCCTAGTTTTTTGCTAAATAATTTTTTGTTCATGCAGATACTTGATTTATCATGCAGGAGGGCCTGAATATGCCCAAATGAGCCCAAAACACCCCACTAGACAAGGGTTAAGCTATCTGGTATTTCACCAGTGTCTAGACTCCTCCACATTATAGCCAGGGGTTTTGAGAGGTTTTCCTTACATTTCTTCATTAGGATCGAATTCCATGAGTCCGGGCCTGGTGCCGAGTGGGATGGCATGTTGGAAATGGCCTCTTCTATGTCTTTTGGACCGAAATCAATATCCAGCATCTGGGGGGCTTCTGTGGGGGAGGTTTCCATGAAAAATATATTTTGGTTTCTGATGGCTTTTGTTTCATCAGGCTCACTGAAGGCCATTTCATACTGCCGGCGTAAGAGTTCGCTCATTTCTTTTTTGTCCCCTGTGAATGACCCATCCCATTTGCTTAGTGGGCCGATGTTTGATGCTGATTTAGCCTTTAGTTTGGCATATGAAAAGAAGTACTTGGAATTTTCCTTTATACCTGCAATAGCTTTCCTCTCCTCTTCCATATGTTGTAGTTCATATGATATTCTTAGCCTAGATAGGTGTTGTACTCCACGCCAGTCGACTTGACAGTTGAGCTACTCTCCCTCACTGCCCACTACTTTAGGTAGTGATCTGAGGGGGTGTATACTGTATAGTCTATTTATTATAATAAGGCCAGAAATCTTGACCACTAATGTTCAAGAGTTTTGGCCTACTTACTTGGATTAGTTGGATAAGTTGTTTTGTCTTTTTACTGTGTTCGTCCAAGTTTTGGTTTGTTTATTTTGCAAGTTTTACATTATAATAGTCTACCTACCTGGAGTCTACCTAGAGTTGTTTCGGTCATCCTCATTGGCCTCGGCGAGAGTTGCTCCCCCCGAGTACAACAGGACATTTGGAGTGCTTATATACCCTTCACCATTTTGTCGGTTTTTAATCTACATACATATATATCTTTTATCCAGGGTGATCTGAAGTCCGTGGTGCGAGGTGAGAGTGCCCTGAGTGAGTCTGCGTTACTGCGGATGGTGTTGGACGCAGCCAGTGGACTACAACACATGCACTCACAAAACTTCATACACACGTTAGTTACCCATCAACCCTTTAACACTGTCTGGTCTGACCTCTTGTGGGTTATTTGGATATAGGCTAATAAGCACGCCTTCCCAAATGCCTTTCAAACTGTAAATTGCGCACCTAAGACCTCCTCATGCTAAATTTGTAAAAAAAAAATATAGAATAATGTACCGGCCGATGGCCGATTTAAAAAAAAGTTACAGGCTTGCTATCGCTCTGCATCTCAAAGAAGCGACACCTGAATTGGGTGAATTGTCTTAATATTGCCAAACTAATGAGGTGAAACATCTTAAAACTTTCAAACTAATGGAACGAAACAGGGGAGGTCCAAAAAGCCCTTCCTTGGACCAAACCTTCAGCATGTTGATGTAATTTTGTTCTTATTCTGGTTACCATTACAGTAGACAATTTTGTTTAACTTATAATATACCCCTAGGACTCAAAGGGGTAAATACCATCTCAAGAAACCCTCGGAATAACATGGGTCCTTCTTAAACTGCATGAAATCGTCTAACTTTAGCCAGAATAAAAGATTAAAAAGGCGTCATCGTGCTGAAGGGGATACTATAGTAATTATTAAACTTTTAGTTTTCTATTGCTATAATCACCAGTTCTTCACTTCAGAGGAATCAATAGCACTCACATTGATTGGCTATTCAAAAATCTTAATGTGTATAATCTTAATTTACAATATATATTATAAATTCCACAGTATCATAAGCTTTTCTGTACAATTTATGATCACAAAACTAACAGCACTTTTACCAACTTAATATCCTACTGTTATTTCAACTTTCATTGGATATTAACCATACATTTCTTGTTTATTTTCAATGTTTACTAAACTTTACTCAGTGTTTATTTTGTTTCTACTTTCAGAGATCTTGCTGCAAGAAACTGTTTGGTGGATGAAGATAATACTGTCAAAATAGGAGATTATGGGTACAATATAGATTCTTATAAGGTGGGTCAACATATCTTATTGGAATATTTACCTTTGGATATTATAAAGTTATAAAAGTATCAAACTGGTACAGATAATAGCTTGAATAATGTTTAAATCAGTTGGAAGATGATTAATTCTAATTTATTATAGATAATTTTTTAGTTTAAAACTGCTCTATTGATTGTAAGGGCGCGTTTACATGAGGTATGTTTCTAGGCACGGGTACAGTCAAGTTAGCAACGAATTTCTCATTATGCTGCTTTACGAACGGCGAATATCCCTCAGTTATTTTCAGCTGGTGGAACCGTTTTGCAGGCGTGCCTCTACTCTTGTTTAGCAACATGACGGAATGAGAAGAGAATGGTGAGATGGATGTGTGGGGTTAATCTCGGGGACAGGGTATTGAGCGAGGAATTGAGAAGGCGTCTGGGCATTAGGAGTCTCAGTGAAGTGATGCGCACGAGCCGACTTGGTTGGTTTGGACATGTGGAGAGAATGGATGATCAGAACTGGGTGAAGAAATGCCGGACTATGAACGTGGGGGGGGGGGGGGGAGGAGCTGCGCGTACGGGTGGATCTAGAATGACGTGGGCTTGGGTACTCCGGTCCGATCTGAAAATAAAGAACTTGACAACAGAGGCAGCCCTTGACAGGGTCGCCTGGAAAGCTGCCATTTAGGATTTGAGACTGTAACCACATTCTCTGTGGACAAAACAGGTCTTTAAACTTGTATGTATATATGTATAAGCACATCCTATGGGTTATATATTTGTGTGCTGAACATTTTAACTCTATAAAGGCATAATTAACTTGTTTGTGGTACATGGAATATCATTAATAGGTTGTCTTCTGATTAAAATTGTCAGTAATTAATATACCTGTATTTTGTAATGTTCTCAGAATGAGTATTACTGTGCTGGAGACGTAGCGCTGCCTCTAAGATGGTGTGCGCCAGAAACTCTCAGATGCACCGATACAACTATAGAAACTAAGGAGGTCAGTTCATATCACATTTTTCTTTTTCTTATATTGGTTTGTATTGTTTTTATAAGCAGTTCCATCCTTTTGCAAGGGGCCCTGGTGTGTTGGTCACCTTATGTCCATTACCCTCCTCAGCATGGTGGTAGACCAGAGCAAGTTAGTTTTAAGACTACTGAGACTACTAAGAGTGGATACAGGAAATTAATATTTAATTGCATTGTTTTGGGCAGTGTATTACTTCCATAGACATAATAGACTGGAATGAGACCTCACAGGCTTCACCGTTTAATGTACAACGGTTGAATGTACAGGCTCTTAGCCTATGCCCTAGAGGGAGTACTGTAGATGGAATATACACAAAAAAATAACTTTTGAGTTTGTTTTCAAGTTTAATATTTTAATTAATTAATGATATACTGTAGAGTGAAAGGTTGGAGCTAATGTGAATTAATATTATCAAGATGATACAGAATTTATAGCTTACTATTATTGTGGTCCCCAGGTAACCAAGCCGGCCAATGTGTGGAGCTTTGGGATAGTGATGTGGGAGGTGTTGAGTCGCGGTGAGCTGCCTTACCCAGGGCTAGATGATGACCAGGTTATACAGAAAGTTGTGGTGGACCGAGACCGACTGCCGCACCACCCTACAGAAATTACCCTACATGCAGATAAATTGTGAGTTCTCTCCATCAACTGGTATGTATGAAATTAAGGAACACCCCATTCTTAACATTAATCCATTTCAAACCCCAATGCACTTGAATAAACTAATGAAAGCATATGGTCCTCCTGGGATTCGAACTCGGGACACCACACCCAAAACATAAGCATCTAAACCATTACACCACCAACACAGTTAAATTTGAGATAGATGTGGTATGAAAAATACATTGAGTCATCAAAAAATACCCTACAAATTCATAAAAAATTAACTCATTTATCATTATTACCAATTCATTATTTATATTTAATAATAATAATAATAATAATAAGCATGTTACTTATTTCTCATAAGCGCCAATTTTTCCGGAGAATTCACTAGCGCTCGGAAAGAGAAAGAAAAAAGAACAAAATCAATGCATCAAAAGAAGGCTTATATACAACACACATTTAACAATCACTAGCAGTGGCAAAATAGCCTAAACTCTATAGCCATCTGTCATGACACCTCTCTCAAGATCATAGCGTCTCTCAAAGAGAAAAGTCTTAAGTTGTCTCTTGAAGCATTCAACAGAACTCAGTTGTCTCATGGACAGCGGCAACCTGTTATACAACCTCGGAGCCATGTAGGAGAATGATCTCTCAAAGAAAGAAGACTGCTGGAAAGCCCTTGGTTCATCAAGACGAAAAGGGTCATTGTCATGACGCACAACTACACCATGGTGTGCCGGTGGGCGCCTGAGCAGCTCCGCAAGGTACCTAGGCTCACCAAATTTGAGAACCTTAAAAGTCAACAAACACAACTTAAATTCTATTCTCGCTCTTACTGGCAGCCAGTGCAGTTCTATGTGAAGAGATGTAGTAGGAGTTCTAGGTGGAACACCAAAAATGAGTCTTGCAGCCCTGTTAAGAACAGACTGAACTTTCTTTAAAATATAATTTGGAAGACCCACCAACAGGGCATTGCAATAATCAACACGAGAGAAGACCAATGAGTGAACCAACGTCAGGAGGCAACGTCTGGTTATAAACGGCTTCACCAAATAGAGATTTCTGATGTGCAAGTAACAACTTTTAACTATCTGGTTTACATGCTCTTTGAAATCTAATCGGGAGTTCACATATACACCCAGATTTCGAACAGAGTTGGCCGGTCGCAGCTGAAATCCACCCACATTGATGGAGAGGGCACCTACTATATCATCAGCTCTTCTATTTCCTCGGATGATGAGAATATCAGTTTTACCATCATTTAGTTTAAGTTTTCTCGCTCTCATCCACTTCTTGATATCAGACATCAACAATTCCATCTTACTCCGTATATCAACTATATTTGTGATTCTCACATAAATCTGGGTGTCATCTGCATGAAAGTGAAAGGTGACATTATGTGCATGAAGCAGAAGAGACAAACTGCTGATATAAATTATAAATAGGATAGGACCTAAAACTGATCCCTGCGGAACACCATACTGCAGGGGTGTCGAGTCCGAGACCATTTGATTTACCATCACACTCTGGGATCTACCTGACAAGTACGACCCAAGAAGCAAGAGAGCGGAGTCACGCACACCACAATCATAAAGATACACAAATTGAGACATCTAAACATACCGGTACTTACTAAATACAAGGAATTTTTCACTCGGTCACTGTTTATGTTACCATACTATTATTGCTATTTCATCCATAGGTACAAGATTCCCATGTTCACTTCAAAATCAACTTTTCATATAATTCACAGTCACATCAAAAACATCTCTATTTATGTATTCATTTATTTTATTTATTTATTTATGTATATTTTGTTAAGAGGTACAACAAAATGCGTCGGTATTCACATCAAAATCAACTCTTCATAGAATTCAGTCACATCAAATCCATCTATATTTATGTATTTATTTTTTGTATTAATTTATTAATGTATATTTTGTTGGCAGGTACAACATAATGCGTCAGTGTTGGGCGGGTGAGGAGACCAGACCTCCCATGACCCACATCCTCTCCTTGTTAACACACCTATGGCAACACTCCCCCCACCACACCTCCAGCACCGCCACCACCACCACCACCTCCTCTACGGCACTCACCCAGACAACCACCACCGCGCCTCGCAGTGACCTGGATGATTTTGAGGTGCGGTGGGAGCAACTACAGAGGCAACAACATCATCAGAACTGCCGGGATCATAGCATTCTACACCTAGGCAATCCTGCCGAGATGAGGTCAGTAATGTAGTTAATTGTTCAGTCAGGTATTAATTAATTCATATGATATAGCCTATTCAGTTAGTTTATCAGTTTGTGAGATATTCATTTAGTCAAAAAGTTGTCACCCATTAGTTAGTATTTAATGAGTATTTAATGAGGGGTCTATTGTAGTAATCGTTCAATGAAAATAAAAAAGAAGAGCTAACAAAAAATTACATGGCAGCTTTGATGCAAGAGATTATGTTAGTCACAGAAAAAAAGTGTTATATCTATTTATTCATATATTTATCTATTTAGTTATTTAATTATTTATTCATTCATTATGGCTTATCTTCCCCCAGGTTTGAAAGTGACTTCAGCCTGTCTGGACCAAGCCAACTGGTTGCCGCCACATCACCAAGCCTCCAAAATCTCCATGGCTCGGCGGAAGATCTTGACGCAAAGATGGCTGCCAAATTCGGGTCTGCCCTTCCGTCCTGGCTTGGAGTAGAGCCCGGGCAGCCCATCGACAGTCTGACGCAGGAGATTACCGACGCCATTTTGAAGTTGGACAACTATTTAGCGGGGGAGAAATCGGAGCCCAGCACAGCCCAGACGTCGCCGGAAAAGAGCGGGATTAATTTCAAGCTTGGGAAGGATTCGTTTGTGTCCAATCCACCTGATGCAAAGGTTGCCAGGATTACAGGTCTGTCCGTCGAGGAGGGTAGCGGACATCCAAGTTTAACTAGGTCGATCTCGGAAGGCGAGGATGAAGGGTTCACCATGAGGCTGGAGCAAGGGGAGTTTACCGAGATGGTGCGGTTGAAGAGCCAGAGCGTCCAGGATTTCATGAAGCTCACGGTGGTGGATGATAACAGTGACTCGGATAATGCCAGCCAGAGGAATTCCCTGGCGTTCGAACCGTTACACCAGGAGAAGACGTTTACCAGTGAGGGGAATATCAAGGAGGCACTCAGGGACGTTAAGTTTATGGGTGACCTGGAGAGATTACAGGCGGAACATAGGTACTCCATCATAACAGAAGCCAGCAGGGAGTATCCGTCGTCCATAGAGTACCGCATGCAAGACGTTAATCTGGAGTTGCCCCCTAGTCATTCGGAAGTTGATGCAAGCTCCGAGGCTGGGTCTATGGATAAACTAGCAGCAAGCTCGGAATCTGTCAACTCTAGTAGCAACTTTCTGGATAGGGGGCACAGCGAACAGGATCCTTTTTTAGGTGAAAATATCTCCTCTGAGTGGACAGGGGAGAGAAAATCCATGGACCAAAGAAACAAAACGGCTGAATCCCAGATATTCAATTACAGGAAGCAGAACAATGAAACCGTCAAAACTGAATCTCAGGTATCCAGTTCCCTAAAACAGAAACCCCTCCTCGCTTCCCCCGACTGTGTGGTTTCATCCCGGGAGCCGAAGCCGATCACACTGCCGGATATCGTCGTCCATAACTCTAATGTAAGGCTTAGTACTCCCAGCCCCTCGCCCCAGGACAGTCCGGCCAAAATCATAAACAAAGATCAACCCAAGGAGTTTAGGTTTGTGTTCGAGGGTGACGGCGATGGACACAATCTAAACAAAGACTCGAATGAACTGGAAGCCATGCCCCCCTGTGATTCTGTGATATTCAGTGAAAATATTAAAAACATGGAAGCCAATCATATTGAAGAAAGTGTTAAAAGTGCATCTGAAAGCCAAGAAGATAGTAATGAAAAAACTAGTTCACATAATCATCAGTCATATGATAGTGGCCATGGACAGAGTATGAACGGTGATGTAAGAAAGTTCCAAAGCCTTATCCAGGAAAAGTCTAATAACTTATTAACCAGTACGCCTTTAAAGACGGATAGCCTACAAAATCAACTTAATTTAAGCCAAGATAAAGTTAATGACGGCACCGCCTTAATATATAATTCCTCAGATATTGCCAGTGAAGACACCGATTTAGAAAGCACCAAAGAAATAAACACCTTTGATAACTCCTCCATCAAACGGAGATTAGTTTTTGGAAGAAGTGAAGAGAAGACTAAAGTGGAAGAAGAGGAAAGCAATGAGGGTGAAGCACGCCTCCTCGAAGCAAAGGATTTCATAGACACTCCTATCTACAAACCAGAGAAAATAGTAGAGGGGGAGGACGTAGTGATCGGAGCGCTGGAAGACTTTTCGCTTGACCTGTACAGAGCGGTCAAAAGTACTGATACGCCTTTGCCGTGCCCAAGCGAAGACTCAGAACTTAATGTTGCCCCAAGTTCCGAAGAGAAGATCGATTCATTTTTGCATGATGTTAGAAAAGACGCTGAAGAAATATCAACTTCCCCTGTACATAGCCTGTCCAAAGATCTTAATATTGCCCTAAATTCTGAAAAAAATACTGAATTGTATATACTTGATGTTAGAAAAGATGCCCAAGAAACTTCAGCATCCTCTTTACTCGGCCTGTCTAAAGATCGTCTAGAGAGAGAAATCAGTCGGACGGAGAGTGAAGTCAGTGGCATCGAGTTCGATCTTGAGCAGTGGGACACGTTTCTCGATAAATCCATGAGCGTTGACAAGATCGACCCGGATGTCAACTTCAAGGATACTCTTGTGAAAGTTGATAATGTGGAGAGTGATATTCTTACCAGTCCTGAATTTCAAGGAGAGAATCAAGAAAACGTCTTGATATCTCCTAAATGTTATGTAGAGACTGATGAAAACCTCCTCTCTAGTACTATGAAAACTCCTGAATGCTATATAGAAAGTAAAGAAAATGTCCTCTCTAGTACTATTAAAACTCCTGAATGCTATATAGAAGGTAAAGAATATCTCCTCTCTAGTACTATGAAAACTCCTGAATGCTATGTAGAAAGCAAAGAAAATGTCCTCTCTAGCACGATTAAGACCCCCGAGTGTTTTGTAGAGAACCAAGACAACATCCTCTCCAGTACAATGAAAACCCCTGATATTAACACAGACAAGGTAAACGACGGCAAAGTTAATGACACGCTAATAAAGACCAACATCTCGGGTATAAACAGTACTTTAGAAAACAACACCTGCGACGAGATTTGCGACATCATGGGCAGCGAGAGCAGTGCCGAGTGTAGCCAGCTGGATGACCGACCAGAAGTTAATGCATCCATGTTCTTTAGGTCCGAGTCTATGAACAGCAAAGAGGATAAGGGCGAGACAAATTGGCCACTCAAGGAAACGGAAAAGGTAGACTCGCTATTATCAACCTATGATTCGCCTAGCAATCAAAAACTTAGTGACGATTCCTTCTATACCCCAGAAACATCCGAGTTCTTCCAAGTTGAGGCAAAGAACGACTCGATTTTAGCTATGTATAACTCGCCCAGTAATCAGAAACTTGGTGAGGATTCCCTCTTCTCCCCCGAATCATCCGAGCTCTTCAATTCAGCAAAAAGTACCATAAATTCCAAGCTACTTCTAGATACTCCTAATGCTCTGGAGGAAAGCACAGATTCCAGTTTTGACCGAGATACCCCAAGATCGCAAGATGGTTCGAGTTTTGCAGAAACTCCATCCAATTCCTTTTCCTACAGAAGAGAAGCGCCTGTTGACAGTACGATGGATAGTATACACAACATTGAAGTAAGTGCTGTTGAAACTCTGCCATATCCAGTGAAGTTTGATGAGGTATCCCCAGACAATGTTTTGGTGAACTCTGAGCAAACAAATTCAAAACTTTTAAGTAAAGACAGTTTGGTTTCTGAGGTGCAAATGATTACTAGAAATGAGAATGATAAAATTATAAATATTAGTGAAAGAATGAGTGGAGATTCTAATTTGGAAGAGGAATCCGAGAAAAGTAAAGCAAATGATAAAACTGATAATGAGTGTACTAATTTAAGTGCTTTCAGTCCAATATGCATGAGTCCGAACTATCCGAGTCCACACCAAGCCAATAGTCCAGCTGAAGAAAGAAGTCCAAGCCATACCAGTTCGAGTCAAGTCAGTCCACCCAAGTTCAGTCCATTTCACCCTGCAAGTCCACCAAAATCCAGTCCATATAATTCTACAAGTCCAAGTCATACAAGTTCAACTCAAGCAAGTCCATTTCATCCTAGTCCAATAAACCCAAGTACAAAAGCAGAAAGCCGAGAAAGTGAAGAAACGGAGACTGCGGTGGAAAACGGAGACTTCTGGCAACAGCAGATGATGGCATGGCAGGAAGCAGCTTTTGAGACCCGGCAGTTACTCCAGGAAGCGGCTAACGGAAGCGGAAGGGACTCGGCAGATGGCAGCACTAGGGAGTTGATAGAAGAAAGAGACTCGACAGACTGCAGCACTAGGGAGTTGGTTAACGAAGGGGGTGATGGAAGCAAGCCAAGAGGAGACATCTCGGAAAACAGCCCGACTAGCAATGCCTCGAGCCACTACTCATCGACAGACATGCTCAACTTGGATGATGAGGGGTCTTACATTTCCTATAACACCACGGATGATGAAGAGGTCCTGGGCTACAAACCGGAGGACATCAACGCCCTACGAGCGGAACTCAGTCTCAAACTTGGTGGCGCATTGGACGACCAGAATCAAAATCAACACGATCTAGAGCCGGTAGAATCTGACGAAGAAATATCGGATGACCGGGAAAATGTACTTATTAATTACCGTGGAATAATGGCCTCTACTCTCTCACCAATTAAGGAGGAGAGTTATTTGGAAGATGAGGACTCGCCCGTTAGGAAGCTAAGCATCAAGAGCAGTAGTGACATGGACTCTATTCATGACCCCAGTATAGAATTTGAGGAGCCGGATGACGATGCTTCGGAGGGGACGAATAGCACTTTCACGGTCAATGAAGCTGTAAATGAGCAAATTTTAAACTTGGATATGCTCGAGTCTGTTAAAGAGGATACTTTTGTAATTCCAAGTACAGAAAATCTTGTACCAGATATTAACGTCAGCCTAAAGTCCGGTGATCAAGAAGAGAGCACGAATAATGAATCTTCTCTTAAAGCCAGTGATAATATACTTGAGATGGTCAAAATGGATAATCCCCACGATAGCTTGATATTAGAAGACCTAGATGAAGAAGACGGACCTTCGTCAATCCAAATCATCAACCCACGGGCGGAGTTTGAAGCAGAGGATATTTTGGTTGTTGACATTGAAACCAATCAAGCCACCATCTTGGATCAGGGGCTGCCTCGGAGCCACCTAGCATTTATAACTGACGAGGAGGAGCTTGAGAGGACGGAAGTGCAGCCTTTTGTGTTCGACGAGACAGACGATGTAGCTCCAGAGTCCATTCCTTCCGTCGGTGGCTCGCGGTTTGACGAAATGTGCTACCGTGAGCAATTTCTGACCAACAATCCTTCTTGGGAGAAACGGCCCACTCTGGAACAGCAGGATTTTGACGGAGACTCAGAATCCAAGCCCGTCACAGACTTCCTGATAAACGACCTGCTGCCAGAGTCCTCTGAAACTCCCCAAGAGGTTCCCCACTACCACTCCTACTTCACATCTGCCCTGAGTAACCGAGCACACCCTAATGCTGCCTCTCTTACACTACCAGCCACCAGCTTAGAGAGACCAGTGGAACCCCAGCACATCTCCCTTCCTTATGATGTGAATTATCCTATGGCTGGGGAGGACATCAATTGGGAGGGCACAAAGAATTCATCGGAACACAAGTCCCTTCCCTTTGATGTAAATTATTCTACTGGCAAAACTTTGGGACATGGTAGTGCAGAAGTCTCAAAGAATCAGTCAGACAACAGCTCGCTACCCTATGATGTTAGTAATGCAAAGCCTATCAGTCCGCAAAAAGATGTAAATAGAGAGGCGTCAGGAAATCAGTCGGATCATCCTTCGTTTTCCTTTGAAGTAAATTATCCAGTAGCCAGTAAGCAATTAAAAGAAGAGTTGCTAGAAAATGAGGCGGAACATGCTTCGCTCTCGTACGATGTAAACTACACATCAGCTGGAGAACAGTTGAACAGTCTGGAAGACATCAAGGCCTCGGAGAGCCACAATGGAGAGGAGACAAAGATAAGCGAGATTGAGGATGACGATGAAACGCCCATCAAGCTGAACTTTCTGGGGCGCTACTATTCCGACGAGTCCGAGGAGAAATTTGACAAGGAAGAGGAGATGAACAACAAAAATGACATGATAAATGAAGACACCAGCAGCCAAAGATCAGATCAAAGTAAAAGTAAAAAGGATAAGAAGAAAAGTGAAAGAACGAACGAATCTGCTGATTCCCGTGAAGCGTCTCTCCTCTCGGATTCCGAAGATGATGAAGCCAAAGTCTCCAATTTGGACGATCCCAGTAAGATGACTTCAGCTGAATTCCTGGCTTCAGAAACTTATCAGGTGAGTGTAGATTCTTTCTTATGTATGCCATCTAATAGCAGGGGGTTCAGAAGTGGAAGCTAAACATTAACATTAATGATGGTCATAAGTATTACAATGTATGATGATTATGATATTGTCTATCTATCTATCTATCTATCTATAGCCCGACGCCGTGATCCCCGAAGGGGATATTGTCGATAGTTATAAATGTCTATGATGTTAATTTTCAATAAGCTGAATTTCTTTGGATATTCTATTGAATCTTCTATAGGAACCAGATTAACTTGCTCATGTAGTGATGTACACCCTATGTGGTGGATTGTGTTCTTTTATTTCAAAATTGTATTTTATTAAATGTTATTTCCACCTTGCAATTTTGATTTTGATTAGTTCTTTTGCGTTTATCTTGGGTCGTCCCAGTTTTGGTTTGTTTATTTTGCAAGTTTTACAATTTAATATACTGTTGAAAGACTAAGAGAACATAACATTTATCTTACTTGCTAATGGTGTGGATCTGTATACTTAAAAGACCAACGATGCCGAGGAAATAGAAGAGGAAATAGAAGTGGAGGCGGGGTATGTAGAAGATTCTGATGACGATGACGAAGCCCGAAGCCCCAAGAGAACCCTACGAGAGGTGGGGGAGCAGGTTAGTCAGGACCCTCGCTACACTCCAGACTGGGAAAGTGACTCGGACAGTGATGGAGACAGTTCTTCCACCAGCGGAGAGTTTATGTGGAGGGTAAGTGTCTAGAATTGTTCCGACCTATATCATACTCTGTTCATCGCAGCTGGATGACTTCCCGACACTTAATTACTGAATATGAACAGTTACATCTCTATCTTGGCTCTGTCTCGAGTCAGCCACCCCCAGTAAAAAAATAAAAAATGGGGAATGGGCCTGATTAGGTAGATAATGACATCTCTATCTCACATGAATATTTTTTTTTATAATTATAGATATACTCCAGTTAAGTCCCTGTAACAAGGACACACCCAAGCCCTTTTAAACCAGGGAGTGCACAGCGTTAAAAAAAAAAAAATATGTACAGGTATACTCCATATAAGTAACATTAAGAGAATAAATAACACCCCGTTCTTAACATTAATCATCAATTATAAACCCCAATGTACTTGAATAAACTAATGACAGCATATGGTCCTCCTGGGATTCAAACTCGGGACACCACACCCATGCAAGGTGTGGTGTAACAAAACTTTTTTTTAATAACGGTTCATCAGTAAATGTCATACAATAGCTTCTTGAAAAAGTTGCAACAATGTGCATTTATAAAAGATAAGCAAATCGTAATTTGTATATACAGTAATGTAGTATTCACTAAAAATTATAATGTAGAACTTGCAAAATAAACAAACAAAAACTTATACGAACACAGTAAAAAGACAAAATAACTAATCAAAATCGCTATGTGGAAACAACGCTTAAGTAAAATAATAATTTATCAATAAAAGAACACAATCCACCACATAGGGTGTACATTACTACATGAGCAAGTTAATCTGTTTCCCAAGCAAACTAATCGCACACATAACAACGCACTATCGCACACGTTCAAGGAATTAGGCAATTAGAAATGTAAAACTTGCAAAACAAATGAAACTGCTTTATATATATTGATATAATCTGTCATTTGAGAATGGTATGCATGCAGTGCATTGACATTCAGTTTTATGATGGCATATTAGCATGTTTAAGGATGTATGCTAAGCATAGTGAATGATGTTATACAGTATATAATATGGATTATTGTTGCTTATTGAGACAGCTGGTGACACTATTGCATCTGCTACTGAAGTGTATTTGGAGTTACCAGTCTTCAATGTTTTTTGCACATTTATATATATTAACCCTCTGAGGATCAATGATGCACTTCTTGTTTTGTTTTCTGGCTATTATTAGACTATTTTATTCAGATTAGGAAGGGTATATGGAAGTCAGAGGTTGGATTGAGATAGTCTTTACCCTTTTAATACCCACAGATCCTTCTGAAGCTGCATAAAATCGTCTAATGATAGCCAAAATTATACCGCTAAAACGCGTCAGAGCTCCAAGGGGTTAAAAAAATATCACCCTTTACCCCTTTAGTGTAAATAAAGCTTGACTGCCTATTGCATTATAATCAACAAGTTCAACATTATTCTCATACATTTCAATATACTTTAGTCAACATCAAACAGGTTTTAGCACCCTGCTTATTGCATTATAATCAACTAGGTAAACCTTAATCTGAAACATTTCAATATACCGGTACTGTAGTCAACATCAAACAGTTCTCAGTACCCCTAATAACTTGGTGATAGCATTCTGTTTTTGACATATAGCTGTGGTTGGTGGTGTTTGTCAGTCATAAGACACCTGGTGTAAATAATGGCATACTACTATTAACCACACTCGGAGCTGTTCGGCCAGGCAGCCTAGGGAACAACAACAATAACAATAACCACACTGGAATAATTTGCAATGCAGTGAATACTGTACCGTACTTCTATCTACACAAGTTGAGCTCCCAGCCTTATGAGGGCTTTTGACCAGTAGGCTGTAGACAAATAGTTTTTATTATTATTACAAGTTGAGCTATGCTATCATGGATGTACAGTACATACATGCATACATACATAAATTTAAAGATCAAGTGCTCCACTTCGGCTTTTTCAGCTGCTTGGCATAGAGCCATGGTATTTGTTCTAAAAAAAAAAAGAAAAAAAAGGGCTCCACTTGTGAAGCGGTTTCAGTCTCAGCATAAATGGTGATGCACCATTTTGAATCCGACATGAACACAAGCAAGATAATACAAAGCTTAATTATAGTCCAGATGCTTTAGAACTTGGCCTTAAAGTGACAAAGATTAGAATTGGTGTTTTTGTCGTTCCCTAGGCTGCCTGGCTAAACAGCCCTGGAATGGATGTAACCATATATACTGTATACAGTACATGTATATGCTCATGACTGTACAGTAGTTCCTTGCGTACCACTACCTCAAGGACTGCTGTAGGCCTTTAAGGGAGCCCACCTCACTTTTTTTCTCTTTCTCTCCCTCTCTCTTTGGCTTGTATTCATTCGGCCCCATTCAGCCTACTGTTTTAAGACGTTTACCCCCATCCAGGTGTCAATATCTTCCTGGCGAGCGGTAGCGAGCCAGCATATATATATTTTTGTTTTGACGGCAAGCTAACTTTGTAAATTTTTCGATAGAAAAATGTCTCCGGCGAAACCGGATTTCTCCATACAATGCTGGCTCGCTTTCGCTCGCCAGGAAAAAATTAACACCTAGATGGGGATAAACGTCTTAAAACATTTGGCTGAATGGGGCCGAATGGATACAAGCCAGAGAAAGAGTGAAAAGGAGAGAAAGATAAAAAAAAAAAGCCGGTGACCCCCCTTAAGCATAAACAATATTCATTAATATCCCACATTGCATTATATAATCAAGAGCATTAACCCGTTCAGTATCGGTGAAGTCCTTTTCATAATATTCTGACAACTATTAGTCAATTGTATTCAGCTTAGGAAGGCCGTCTACCCATTAAAAGGCTACAGTCTCATAAAATTGTCTAAATGTAGCTGAAATAAAAACAAAAATACATCACCGGTACTGAATGGGTTAATATCCTACCTACATTGCATTATTATTGAACAATATATATATTTCACTTTGCATTATACTGAAGAGCATTAATATCCGAGGCGTGCATGTTTCTGTCTCCTCCTCCCGGCTGTAACTAACCTGCTGTGCCCCCCCCTTCTCTCTCTCGGCTACACAGGAAGAGGACAAAGGGCAGGAGGAGGTGGATGGTGATGGTAAAGAAGGAGAACAGAAGGACCAGGTAGGTTTATATATTATGTCTCTTCAGGTTGTTGTTGTTGTTGTTCCCTAAGCTGCCTGGCCGAACAGCCCCGAGTCCCTAAGGAAGGCCATGGCCACAGTCGGGCTTTCCCACAGAGCTCTCAAAGAGTGTAGATTGTGTTGTTGGCGTAAGTGGTTGTGTGAAATGCAGTCTTCTATGATGAGTTTAATGGTATGGGATGCTGTGTTACAACCCGGGCACCTTCAGTACGAGAAGTTTAATAATATCATCTAATCATAACAGTGTGTGAAAAATGGATTCTGAAGCTAAATGCGGGGAAGAGTAAGGTTATGGTCTTTGAAAGGGGTGCAGCCACAGAACGTGAGGTGAGATTGAACGGTCAGGCTATGGAGAATGTCAGCTCATTTAAGTATTTGGGCAGTGTGTTAACTAAAGATGAGAGTATGGATGAAGAAGTGCGGGAGAGGGTACAACAGGGGAAGAGAATTGTAGGAACGCTGAAAGCAGTACCGGTAACAAGAAATAGGGTGGTCAGCAAGGAAGTAAAGAAGTCCTTGCAAGACAGTGTGGTAATCCCGACATAGACTTACAGGAGCGAAGCATGGACGTTGGTAGAGAGACTCAAACCAAGAGTGAGAGTGGTGGAAATGAGTTACTTGAGAAGTGCATGCGGAGTTACATAGAGGGATAGACTGACGAATGAGGAAGTACGAGAGAAGTGTGGTGTGGATGTAGATATGCTGGAAAGTGTGAAAGGGAACACCTCAAGATTGTTCGCCATATGGAACGTATGGGAAGCGAGAGAATGACTAAGAGAGTGTACGAGAGTGAGGTGGAAGGACAGAGAGGGAGAGGCAGACCGAATGAGAGGTGGAAGGATGGAGTTAAGAAGTATACTGTATGTGCTGGATGGGAGGAGGGGCATCGACTGACTGGGGACAGAGGTGCATAGGGGGTTTCGTTCGTGTCCACCCTTTCGGGGATCACGGCATCCGGCAATAGATAGATAGATCTAATGTTGGCCAGATTTATATGAACATTTTTATCCTCAACAATTTTCATTTAAATCTGGCCAATATTAGATGATGTTATTAAACTTAAGAAGGACCTACAAATTAAAGGGTTGTAAACAATCTCAATTAGCTCTTTGGATCACACATAACTTTCTGAACTCCATAAAATTATACAGTATACTGTATATAGCTAGAATACAATTAATATATCACTAGTACTGAAACTGTTAAGTTGATAAAATTTTTATACCCCAGCTTAATAGTATGCAGTGTTTATTGTTTGCATTCATACTTCATGCAATGCAATGTTACACACGTCAAAGGCAGTACCCTAATTCTTCTGCTTCAGCTTATCAGAATAACAGCATGTTTATTCATCTATCCTCGTCTGACAACTTGTTCCGCTTTCACACGTTCCCCAAATTCCCAGCAAATTGTGGTCATGATTGAAACTGCAAACTACCTTGTCTACTTTAATGTCAGCCAATAACTGTATTTATTAATATTACTTATTATTTTATCATCAGAACTGAATGAGAAGAGAATGGTGAGATGGATGTGTGGGGTTAATCTCAGGACGGGGTATGGAGCGAGGAATTAAGAAGGCGTCTGTGTATTAGGAGTGTCCGTGAAGTTATGCGCACGAGCCAACTTGGTTGGTTTGGACATGTGGAGAGAATGGATGATTAGAATTGGGTGAGGAAATGCCGGACTGTGAACGTGGGGGGAGCTGCACGTAGGGGTAGACCTAGAATGACATGGGATCAGGTACTCCGGTCCGATGTCAAAATAAAGAACTTGACAAGAAAGGCAGCATTTGACAGGGCCGCCTGGAAAGCCGCCATTTAGGACGTGAAACTGTAACTGAAACTGTATCCATCCAGTTCCTAAAAAAGGTGCCTCTTCAGATCCATCAAACTACAGACCAATAGCTATAACTTCCACTCTTGGCAAAGTCTTTGAAATTATATTAAATAATCACATAATTAAGCATCTTGAGAATAATAAATTAATCAGTGATAGGCAATATGGTTTTAGACGATGTCGATCAACTGCAGACATGCTTTGCCTTCTTACGCATCAAATCAACCAAGCTACAGACCAACATGGTGAAACACATACAATAGCACTGGATATATCAAAGGCATTTGATAGAGTCTGGCATCAATCCTTATTGTCGAAGATGTCACACTACGGCCTTGCATCATTAGTTCCACTAATTTCTTCTTATCTTCATAACAGAAAAATACGTGTAATGGTAGATGGCCTTTATTCTCAATTTCACTCAATAAATGCTGGTGTTCCCCAGGGATCAGTTTTGGCCCCAATTCTGTTCCTCATTCATATCAATGATCTCATATCTACCACTCATAATCCAATACATTCCTACGCAGATGACTCAACACTCCACAGTTCCTTCACATTTACCAATTCTTTCACCCAACCCGATCTTATAAATTCAAAAATAAACACTGCAATTTCTCTGAACCAGGACCTTTCTAGAATTAATGGATGGGGACAAAAGAATCTAGTTTCCTTTAATGCACAGAAAACCAAGTACATTCAATTTTCTAACCGACAGAATCTCACTGACTCCCATATATTTTTTAATGATGTAAATATTCCCACTTCCCCTAGTATTGACATTCTCGGTGTAACATTAACTACTAACTTGAGCTGGACACATTATGTTAGAAGCATTGCTAAGAATGCCTCTAAAAAACTGGGACTCCTGTACAGAGTTCGAGAATTCTTCACTGACGAGCAGTTGGCCGTGATATATAAAAGTCATGTGCGTTCTCAGATGGATTACTGTTCACCTCTGTGGGGTGGAAGTGGAGTGGTTGCATTGAGGCAGTTGGACAAAATTCAAAATAAAGCTATTAGATTAATCAATAACCCTGCAATCACACAGGACCTTCCTACATTATCCATACGAAGAAACGTTGCATCCCTTGCATTATTCTACAGATATTTTCACAGCAATTGTTCCGAGGAACTTGCTTCAATTGTGCCGCCTCTCCACATCTTTCCCCGTAGAACTAGGGCAGCTGAGAGCGCCATGAATTTACACTTTCTCCTCCACAATGCAGAACTTCTGCTTATCAGAATTCATTTATCCCCAGAGCTACTACTCTTTGGAATTTACTTCCCTCGAATTGCTTTCCACAAACTTACAATCTACAAATGTTTAAATCCAGTTGTTACAAACATTTTATGAATGGAGGATGCCTTTAGGCACATGGACCTTTTTGTTTTATCTGTGTTTTTCCTTCCTCCGTTCATTGTCTCTTTAAAAAAAAAAAAAAAAAAAAAAAAAACGTTTTTGTTTTTGCATTTTTTCTTTTGTTTATATTTTTCTTTTCTTGGCGTCTCGCACTTCTGTTGGTCACCTCGCCTGTGCTGGTCATGGCTTTGGTATGAAGAAAAATAAAAGTTGAGCTTGTTGTTCTTACTATCCCGGTAATATAGGTTAATTTTTGGGGAGGACATTATTGTATTATTATGTATTATTTCAGCCGGGCGAACCATGCCAGCCAGCGAGTTACATACTGGACGTGATCGAGGAGGAGCCGGAACGAGAGGCGAGGAGAGAAGACGAGGAGTCGGAGGGTGGATCAGGAGGGGAGGAGTCTGAGAGTGGGGAGGAGGAGTTTACCCCCTCACAGTGGAACAGTGATTTAACTCCCACACATTCACTGCTCAAAAGTCCCCTCAATAAATCTGTAAGTTAAAGTTTTTATTACAGTATTAATATTTTCCCATTTACCCAAACTTTTTAACCCTTCCTACCCGGGCTGCCTTAGGTAAGGACAGCTCGGCAGAAGGGCAGCTAGCCGGCCGTCCTTACCTAAGACAGCAGCTTAATAGCCTAATTAAGCTTGGTCTGAACGCCGTGCGTACGACGTATGTCAACAAACCCAAGCGTTGCGTCACCGCACCTCCGAAAACAAGAAGGAGAAGACTCTTCAATGTTATTGTTCTGATGTCAGACGAAATTAGTGTCTGAAAAGCCCCCATATTGGCAACATCTCTGCAATATTTGCTCCACTGAAATCGTCATCACAACAGAACCAGTTGACTTACAGAGCTCTACTCAACGCCAAAATACAGATTGAAAACCGCACTACGATTATAGATGAGTGGGAAAGTTCTAGCAGTGAAAATAAACATAAATACGGTAGCCTAGGCCTAGACGTTTTTCAGCCATTTCGCCCGGGTACGGGCGACCGTCCTTAGGTAAGACTGGCCGGGTAGGAAGGGTTAAAGGGGAGATGGTTCACTTTTTGGGCGATTTTTGCATGTATTCATTATTTTTTCTAGTTTCCTCCCTAGACCTCCATTAAATTAAAAAAAACATCCATTGGATCCCCCTTCTAAATTAATTTGTAAATTTTTCGGTAGAAAAATGTCCCGACCAAAGGCAATGCATAAGTGTGTTGATTTTCGGTGTGAGCGTCCTGGGTTCGAATCCCCAGACTGCCACATGTGTTTGTTAATTTCATTAATCGAGTTTAGGAGTAAAGTTGGTTAGTGGAGAGAACACAATAATTACAGGCTCACTATCGTTCGCCAGGGAAAACGTCGACAGCTAAATAGCACGAAAGGTCTAAATATTGACAACGAAATGGGGCGAAAGGTCTTAAAATCGACTAACTAATGGGGCAAACATCTTAACATCTGAAAACTAATGGGGCTAAACATGAGGGAGAAAGTGGTCCAGAAAACCGGACCATCCCCCCTTAACTCGGGAACTGCAGGGAGACTCTTAAGAGTTCCCCCGGCGGACTGCGGGAAGACTCTTAACCTAAGAAGTGCGCATGGGGGTAATTAGAAACGTCCGCCTGTGCTGACGTATTTGAGCCGTTTCCATCACTAAAATATTAATTTTACCATAAATAGCATTAATACTTATCCATACGCGCCTATTATGGGTTGATTATAAAGGTATTAACCTGAAACAACAATAACACGAGTGAAAACAGTGTTTGGATGGTCAAAATCGGAGATACAGGCCGCGAGTTATATAATGTATGGGTGAGGCAACCTGCTTTCCCGCCAATTTCCCCCAAGGCCACTGAGACACAGTCGATCGATACTCTCTCTCTCTCTCTCTTGCACTCGCTTGCTAACAGAGATGACAATGCCCTGCTTGCAACTCGCTAATGTTAGCACGAAAATATACCTCAGAATAAGGGAATAACAGGGAAAATAGGTGATAACTGAAGGAGGGGAGGAAAGTGGGGAAGGAGGGGAGGTAGAGGAGTGATATTTTGCATGGCCCAGGGGCAAATTTTTTTGTTTTTTTCGATGTTTAACCCTCCTGGCCCGGGCTGTATCTCCAAAGGATAGGGTGGGCTACCCGGGCGATCTGGCCGAAAAACGTCTAGGCCTAGGCTACCGTATTTTAGTTAATTTTAACTGCTAGAAATTTCCCACGCATCTATAAATGTAGTGCGGTTTCCAATCTGTAGACTGGCGTTGAGTAGAGCTCTCAAGTCAACTGGTTCAGTTGTGATGACGATTTCAGTGGAGAGCATTTTCAGGCGATGTTAGTAATACGACGATCTTTTCACTACTGAAACAACGACATACAGACATACAATAACAAACGAGTCTTCTCCTTCTTGTTTTCGGAGGTGCGGTGACGCAACGATCGGCTTTGTTTACATGCGTCGGACGCACAGCGTTCAGACCAAGCTGAATAGGCTTTCAAGCTTACTATCTCCTGAAAGGACACCCGGGCACCTGCCCTTATTTCGTGGTGTCCTTTGGAGGGCCTGCCCGGGCCAGGAGGGTTAAAGTTTATTTATTTTTTTCTCTGACTCAACCTAACTAGTGCGCATGGGGGTAATTGGAAACGTCCCCCTGTGCTGACGTATTTGAGGTGTTTCCGTCACTAAAATATTCATTGTACCATTAATAGCATTAATACTTATCCATATGCGCCTATTATGGGTTGATTATAAAGGTATTAACCTGAAACAACAATAAAACGAGTGAAAACAGCGTTTGGATGGTCAAAATCGGAGATATAGCCCGCGAGTTGTATAATGTATGGGTGAGGCAAGCTGCTTTCCCGCCAATTTCCCCCAAGGCCACTGAGACACAGTCGATCGATACTCTCTCTCTCTCTTGCATTCGCTTGCTATCAGTGATGACCACACCCTGTAACCGGATTTCTAATGTTAGCACGTAAATATACCTCAGAATAAGGGAATAACAGGGAAAATAGGTGATAACTGAAGGAGAGGAGGAAAGTGGGGAAGGAGGGGAGGTAGAGGACTGAGATTTTGCATGGCCCAGGGGCCAATTTTTTTTTTTTTTTTTTTTTTTTTTCCCCGATGTCAAAAGTTGATTTTTTTTTCTCTGACTCTTAAGAGTCTCCCCGCAGTTCCCGGGTTAAGAGTCTTCCCGCAGTTCCCGGGTTAAGAGTAAGGGAAAAAAAAAATCCATTTAACTCTCTGTTCCCGGAAGGGCTCTTGAACGCCCATAAAAAAGCATACACGAGCTGCCCGGAAGGGCTCTTTAACGCCCAGTGGTTGAAAGCCTGTGAGCTTGGTGTGCGAGGCGTCGGTCCGACGCATGTAAACAACAGCCGGCTGGACCGACGTCCCGCATCTCCGGCCACAAGAAGGAGAGCGTCGCTTGTTCGTGTGTGCCTGTATGTTGTTGTTAAGTATCGAAAAGTAGTGTAAAGTGGCTGTTGTTGCCGTAAGTTATCTCCAATGAAATCATCATCACAACTGAACCAGTTGACTTAGAGAGCTCTACTTAACGCCATTCCACAGGTAAATAACACAGCTACGCTTGGGGATGTGCGGAAATGCGGAAGCGGTCAGAATAACAAATATACGGTAGCCTAGCCTAGACGTTTTTCGGCCAAAACACCCGGGTTTCGGGGAATATTTATGTAATGCGTAGCCGGGGCCGGAGGGTTAAAACACAAAACAAACAAAAATTGGTTTATTTTTATTTTTTTATTTTTTTTTTGCCCCTGGGCCATGCCAAATATCACTCCTCCACCTCCCCTCCTTCCCCACTTTCCTCCCCTCCTTCAGTTATCACCTATTTTCCCTGTTATTCCCTTATTCTGTGGTTTATTTTCGTGCTAACATTAGCGAGTTGGTAGCAGGGCGTTGTCATCACTGTTACCAAGCGTGGGAAAGAGCGAGAGAGAGACTATTGCGGAACAGTGTCTCTCCAGACAAGGGGAGGGGTGGAGGGCAGGGAGGTTGCCTCAGCCATACATTATGTAACTCCCGGCCTGTATCGCCGATTTTGACCATCCAAACACTGTTTCCACTTGTTTTATTGTTGTAACAGGTTAATACCTTTATAATCAACCTATAGTAGGCGCATATGGATAAGTATTAATGCTATTTATGGTAAAATAACGATGTTAGTGATGGGAACAGCTCAAATACGTCAGCACAGGAGTGTGGTGTCTCATACCCCCCATGCGCACTTCTTAGGTTAAGAAGCTTACCCATTTAGCCAAGATGTGAGGGATGTCAAGGAAAAGTGATAGTAACTTAGAATTACACAGTTTATGAGCTATAGTCTATTCGCTGTAAGTAGGCGAGAAATCATGACCTCTAACCTCTGTAACTCAAAAACGACTAGAGTAATAGAGCTAATATTTCTACCATTTGGGAGGAGTAAGTCGGGGAACAGATGTGGAAATTTACAGCCAATTTGCTCTATTCCTTTTTGAGTTACAAAGGATAGAGTTCATGATTTCTCGCCTACTTACAGCGAATAGACTATAGGTTGTTGGCAAACTATTGATTTTGACTGTTTATACGTATCTTGGGTATGGGTCTTTATAAACATACAGTAATGTAAACGTAATGTAAGGAAGCACTCCACTTCATATCACCAGTAAAAAAAAAAAAAAAATGCAAAATAAAGCCAAAACAGGAACGGCAATTTCAGTAAGCGTTCTTTATTGCTAGCGAGTACATTTCTGGTCATGTGCTGGACCGGTACTTATAACTGTCTTGATGATGTAATGGTTAGAGCGTGTAAATTCTGTATGTGATATCCTAGGTTCGAATCCTGGGAGAATCACATGCTTTCATTAATTCCATTGGGAGTATTATTGGTGTCAACCCATTCAGTACCAGGGACGTTCTCGTTATCATATTCTGGCAACTTTTAGACGATTATATTCAGCTTAGGAAGGACCGTTACCAATAATAAGGCTTCAAACTATCTCGACCAACCCTTTTAACTACCACAGATCCTTCCAAAGCTGCATAATATCGTCTAAAAATAGCTAGAATATAACATAACACATGTCGCTGGTACTCAAAGGGTTAAGAACGATGATAAAAATATACTCAATATGACCCTTCTACAGAGCTCAAAGAAACGAGTGCGTTGGAAGCGTCAGAGACACCATCGAGTGTATGAGTATCCTCCTGAACCACGATCATGGGAGCCTCCACCACCACCACCAACATCCTCCACCTTAGGACAGCCGGATCTCCATCTCCATCATCAACAACAACAACATCGTCGCGCCTGGCAACGCTCCTTAGACTACCTCACACTTGCTGGTTAGTTATAGACTTTAACCTGTTTCACTTTAACAGAACACAACTGACAGATGACAGTGGAGCAAGGAGGCGATTCATTCATAGTCACTGCCTGAGGAACCAAGGCATCTGGCAATAGATAGATAACATAACAACTTTTCTTAGAAAAACAAAACTCCGCACAACACAAAAAACACCCACATTTCATAATTTCACCACCATCAGACAAGACCGGGCTGTCGGCGGGGGCGGTGGACTCATCACCCTGGTACACAAAGAAATATCATACATAGTAACCAGTGTACAAACCAAATCACTCCTCCCCCCAAATGATAACACAACAGAAATACAGTCAATTAAAATACGCACTGGCAACAACTCCAACATAACCATCATAAACACATACATCCCTCCCCAAACATCCCCTACAGTACCAAATGAATACAGACCACACTTACAACACATCACAAACACCCCACACACCCCACACATCATCCTGGGTGGTGACTTCAACGCCAAGACGTCGGCCTGGTTTGTCGACAACCCCGACACAGACAGAGGGCTGGTACTACAAAACCAAACAGATAACCTCATCATCCTTAACGACATCCATCAACATACCCATATTCCTCACCAAGCCCTCTATAACCCATCATCTCCAGACATCACCTTTTGCTCCCCAGAACTCGCCCCCACAACATCCTGGAGGGTGGTCAGAACCTTAGGCTCTGACCACCTCCCGATCATTATCACCACCAAAACCAGACTCACCCCAGCTAGCCACAAACACACATACACCAATTATAAAAGAGCTAACTGGGAAGCATTCACAAATGAGACAGAACAACACTTCACAACTCTAAACAGTACACCCATCACTAACATCAACAATGCTGTACACATACTCAATAAAACTATCCAAAACGCTGACAAGAAACACATTCCAAGAGGTAACAGAAAAAGACACAACCCCAACTTCACACCAGAAATTCAAAACCTCATCAGACAACGCGACATACTGAAACACTCCCCAGCACCCCACACACAAGACATCACACAACAAATTCAAGCACTCAACACCCAAACTAACAACAAAATACAAGAACAACAAAAACTAAATTGGAATAACTTCCTACAAACACTTGATCACAAAACAAACCCCAAAAAACTATACAAAACACTAAACAGCATCACACTTTCCAACAGCAACACAACACAATCACATGCTGCAATCACAACAACAGACTCTACTCCTTCATGTAAACAACAAGCAAACACTCTCATCAATCACTTTTCACATGTCAGCCACCTAAAACCTCACAAAGACGACCGACGTGTCATCCGACGTAAGAGACAATTCCCCACAGACCCTGACTATACACCCTTCACCAATCACCAGACAAAGCATATCATCAACAATCTCAAGCACTCACCCGCCTGTGGCCTAGACAACATAAGCAACATACACCTCAGACACCTGGGACCACAAGGCATACAAGCACTCACTAACATATCAAACTACAGCTATTCACACAACACAATACCAGACATTTGGAAGCATGGTATCATCATCACATTCCCCAAACCCAACAAAGACCCCACGCTACCCTCCTCGCACCGCCCCATCACACTCCTTTGCTCCCCCTCCAAAGTCATGGAACGCCTAGTATTACAACTAATTACACCTGACCTACCCCTAGCTCCAACACAACATGGCTTTAGGCCACTGCACTCCACAAACACTCTTCTCACAGACCTTACACAAAGAGCTTTCGACGGCATCAATTCAGCTAGACCACCACACAGATCACTATTAGCCACACTCGACATTAGTAAAGCCTTCGATGCCATCCCCCGCCACAACCTAACAAACAAAATCTACAACACAAACATGCACAACAACACAAAACGGTGGCTGGCCAACTTCCTAGCAGGCAGATGTGCACACGTATCTTTTGCCGGTCAGTCATCTAAAATCAGAAACTTTCCAAACGGAGTCCCACAAGGATCCGTCCTATCGCCCGCACTCTTCAATCTGTACATGCACGATATAACTACACCCAATACGCCCCAAATAAACTTAGCCTCCTATGCAGATGACATAACACTCACATGCACACACCATAACCCAAAAAGAGCAACAGATCTCCTTCAACCCTATCTCAACACACTACATGGCTGGTGCACTACAAACAGACTTAATCTAGCCCCAGCCAAATCCACCGCAACCCTGCTCACAAGTTGGACAGGAGAACACGAATACATCCCTCAACTCACCATAAACAACACACCCCTAACACATACACACACACCCAAAATCCTAGGAGTAACATATGATACTCATATGACATTCAAACAGCACACCACAAACATTAAAAAGAAACTGACACCCAGACTTAATGCCCTCAGGTCACTTGCTCACACAAAATTTGGACACAACAAAGAAACTACCACCACAGTATATAAACAATACATAAGATCAGTGATGGAATACGCAAGCCCAGCCTGGGCTTCTAACCTAGCTGAAACACATCATAAGACCTTACAGACTATTCAAAACAAAGCCCTGAAGATCATTACAGGCTGCACAGCTACTGCACCCACAGATCACCTACATCAAGAAACCAAAATCCTCAAAGTCAAAGACCATCTGGACATGAGAGGCACTCAATTCCTGGCAGCAGCCTCCACGAACCAAGACCACCCACTAAACTACATGGCAACACACCCACAGACACCAAGAAATATCAAAACAACACCCAGCACACGGTATCACACACAATTATTGTCCTCTCTCCCTCCCTGCCCACCCCGAACCAACTTCCAGAAGCACATCCATACTCATATCTCTCACCGATCCATCCACTCACTCACAGACAACACGCAGCTGCATGCACGACCTCCCGAAATCCATCCTTCCGAATCCTCCCTTCCTCGCGAGGACAGAGTCCACCTGGCCAGGCTGAGATGCGGACACCATCCAGCTCTCCTGAGCTATCAGAAGAGACTGGATGACTCCGTTGTCGACACCTGCCCGGGATGTAACACAGCACCCCATACCATTAAACACATCATAGAAGACTGCATTTCACACAACCACTTACGCCAACAACACAATCTACACTCAATGAGAGCTCTGTGGGAAAGCCCGATCGTGGCCATGGCCTTTCTCAGGGACTCGGGGCTGTTCGGCCAGGCAGCTTAGGGAACAACAACAACAACAACAACAACTTTTCTTGATAATTAATAAGGGTAGGATGGTAGAATACCATGGTAGAATGGTAGAATAGAGGTAAGAATAGCTGTGGAAGAAAAGAAGAAAGCATATAGAGAGTGGTTGGGTAGTAGAGGGAATGAAGATTCCGAGAGACAAAAACGAGCGAGGTACGTGGAGAGTAAGAGGGTGGTGAAGAGAAGTAAGAGAAGAGTAGATTAGGAATTTGGAAGGAATCTGAGTGTAAAATGGAGGGAGAGTAAGAAACTGTTCTGGAAAGAAGTCAAGAAAGTTAGGGAAGGTAGCAAGGGAAACAGTAAGGGTGTGAAAGATAAGAATGGGAGAATGCTAGCCGAGAAGCAAGAGATGGAGGGAGGTACTTCAGTGAGTTGCTAAATGTAAGGAATGAAGAGCCAGCAAACATAGCTGGATATGGTATGGGAGGGAGAAGAAGAGAAGTAGTGGAGGAGGAGGTGGGGATCAGGAGGTTAGAAGTGTGGGAAGCCATGAAAAGAGTGAAGTTGGGGAAAGCACCAGGAACAGATGGAGTGTGTGGGGAAATGTTGAGGTATGGTGGTGAGATAGTGATAGAATGGGTATGGAAAATGTGCAAACTAGCATGGGAGAAGGGGAGTGCACCCGATGACTGGAAGACTGGCATAATAGTCCCCCTATATAAGGGCAAAGGGGAAAGAGGAGTGTGTGGTAACCACCGAGGAATATGTCTTCTAAGCATAGTAGGGAAGGTATACAGTAGGGTAGTGATTGAGAGAGTGAGAGTGAGAACGGAGAAATGGATAGGCGACGAGCAGGGAGGTTTTAGGAAGGGAAGAGGATGTGTAGATCAGATATTTACCCTGAATTGTGTTGTGGAGAAGTATCTGGAGAAGAAACAAAAGGTGTATGTTGCCTCTATGGACTTGGAGAAGGCCTATGACAGAGTGGATAGAGAAGGTTTGTGGAAAGTACTTAGAATATACGGAGTAGAGGGCAAGTTGCTGAAAGCAGTGAAGAGCATGTATGAGGGTGCAAAGACGGCAGTACGTGTGGAGAGTGAGCAGAGCGAGTTCTTTGACCTGAATGTTGGTTTGAAACAGGGGTGTGTGATGTCCCCGTTGTTGTTTACTGTATATATGGATGGAGTCATGAAAGAAATACTATCAAGAGCAGTGGATGTTGGTGTATCGCTGAAAAGGGAGGGAATTGAGTGGAAGCTACCTATACTGCTGTTTGCGGATGATACAGTTCTGATGAGTGATAATGAATGGGAGTTGCAGGGTCTGGTAAATGAGTTTGGAACAGTGTGCGAAAAATGGAATTTGAAGGTAAATGCGGGGAAGAGCAAGGTTATGGTCTTCGAAAGGGGTGAAGTCACAGAGTGTGAGGTGAAGCTGAACGGTCAGGCTATGGAGATCGTCAACTCTTTTAAGTATCTGGGCAGTGTGTTGAGTAAAGATGGGACTATGGATGAAGAAGTGCGGGAGAGGGTACAACAGGGGAAGAGGGTTGTATGAATGCTAAAAGCAGTAACAAGAAATAGGGTGGTCAGTATGGAAGTGAAGAAGTCCTTGCATGACAGTGTGGTAATCCCGACACTGACTTACGGAAGCGAAGCATGGACGTTGGTTGAGAGACTCAGACCAAGAGTGAGAGCAGTGGAAATGAATTACTTAAGGAGTGCGTGCGGAGTTACATGGAGGGATAGACAGACTAATGAGGAAGGAAGAAGGAGGTGTGGTGTGGAGGTAGATGTGCTGGAAAGTGTGAAAAGGAACAACTTCAGATGGTTCGGCCATATGGAACATATGGAAAGCGAGAGAATGACTAAGAGGGTGTACGAGAGCGAGGTGGAGGGACAGAGAGGGAGAGGTAGACTGAATGAGAGGTGGAAGGATGGAGTGAGGAAGTACAGTAAAAGTCCGTTAATCCGACGACCGATGATTCTAATCTCCCAATAGTCCGAATTTTTCAATTTGAGGCCAAATCCGAATTCACCCGATGGTCCGAATTTCAAGAAGTCCCAAAGTCCCCTTTTTGAGGCATTAGGCCACTCAAATGACACATAATGGAGCACACACATATCATATGTTCATGAATTCACTTTAAAAGTTTACCATTGTCATTGTAGCCTATTACCTACTTCAAAACATTCAGATTAATGGTCAAAGGAAGCTACTGATATAAACGTAAACACCTTCTTCTTCTTCTTCCACATCGTCTGCTAGAGAGTTTGTTTTGCTCTTGAACGCATCCTTGGGACGCTCCGATGCGCTACTGGCTTGCACCGCATTTTCTGCAAGCGCATTCAGTCTTGAGCTTGAAAACGCACCTTTGGACGTATTAGTCTTGAGCTTGAAAACGCACCTTTGGACGTTCCGATACGCTACTATTTATAGTTCAGTGATCGGAGCGTCCCAAGGGTGCTTTCAAGACAACAAGACAAGGGTGCTTTCAATACAATATAATATAACAGAGCACGTCACAAAAGGAAAATCACAAAATGAAAATTAGAAGAATCTCTCAGGGAAGTGCCGTTGTTAAGGCATTACTTCCCGAACCACATCTGATCTGATCTTCAAGAGCAGCAAGACAAACTCGCTAGTAGACGGAAGAAGAAGAAGACGTTTATAGCAGCAGATTCCTTTGACCATTAATCTGAATGTTTTGAAGTAGGTAATAGGCTACAATGACAATGGTAAACTTTTGAAGTGATTTCATGAACATATGATATGTGTGTGTGCACCATTGTGTCATTTGGGTGGCCTAATGCCTCAATGTTTTCGTCATACACAGGTTCATAGGGGTAAAGTCCAATAATCCGAAAAATCCACTAATCCGAACGAGGGCCAGTCCGCTGCCCTTCGGATTAACAGAAGTTTACTGTACATGAACAAAGGCGGTGCTGGTTGGGGGGAGGGGCGTCGACTGACTGGGGACAGAGGTGCATGGGGGCGGTTCGTTCGTGGCCACCCCTTCGGGGATCACGGCGTCAGGCAATAGATAGATAGATAGATAGGATGGTAGGGCTTGTCCTATCCAGAGTGAGGTTTGGCATCCTCTACCCAACCTTAGCCGATTCTGTCTGTTTCTTTTACTGTCCTACATTTCCTTCTGGGGGCAGGGGGCTAGGAACCCTCCTCCCCTTGTATAATTATCCTACTCGACGAGACAAAGCTAGGGGCGAGGGAACGCGAAAGTGGTCTTGGACCATGAGAATAGTAACTTTAAATGTTTTTTCTGTTCGGGCTCTGTCTCTTGTTGGCCACCCCGAGCAATGGGGTATGTGCCTGAGTATAGGATGGTTACATTCTTCAGGCATTTTAGCTTTCATTAAATTTGCATCTTACTTAAATTAGAACAAAGATTTGTAGGAACTTTGACTTATGACTTTACTATTTTAATAACTCCTTCTTTTCACTCAGAGGAAACGTGGGCAGGAACTTTGGCTTTTGACTGTACTGTACCATTAACTCTTTCTCTTCTTTCCACCTTGTCAGACTGGGAGCTGGGTTCTGATGAGTTTATAGCGGATGACGGTGGGGATATGGATGACTATGTGTATCACAAGCCCACCCGGCCGGCACCACCACCACCCATATACAGTCTAGGATCCATGACTTATGATGATAATAATGAGGGTGAGTATATGGGAGAGACACAGACGAATGAGGAAGTACGAGAGCGGTGTGGTGTGGATGTAGATGTGCTGGAAAGTGTGAAAAAGAAATACTTGAGGTGATTCGGCCATGTGGAACATATGGGAAACTAGAGAATGACTAAGAGAGTGTACGAGATATTGTCAAAAAATTATGTAAATTTTAATGACGATATAATATAACTTTTATGAGACTTATACAATATATAATTCTTTAGATTGTTTTATCATTTTCTTGATATACTATAAACGATTCTCTTCTTTCCACTTTTTAGCTGGATTTGTGGTGGACAACGGAGAATTCTTCATCCGTTCATCCGGGTCCCCGTTTCCCTTCACCCGATCCACCTTCTCTGCCTCCGACTTCTTCCCTGCCACCCAGACCCCAGAGTATGAGGCCATCTTTGGGGCCCAGGCCGAGAAATCAAAGGAGAGTCAATCCTACGACAAGCAACTGAAAGCTTTAGATCGACAGGAGGAGTACAGCAATCCTCAGTCTAACCCGGAATTGATTAACGAGTACCAAATCAATCAGCGCGGAGAATTTGTAGACGATAAAACAATCGGGCATGAGAGTGATTTGACCCAAGGTGTGAACGAATCCGACAGCAATTTTCCAACGCAAGAGGATTACGAACAAGCGGGCTATGCCAGTGGTACAAGTGTGGGCCAGCTAAGACATACCAGAGATCGACTAAGACTAGAGATTCCTACCATATCTGTCGGTAGCGAAGAGGCGAGTGGCTCGGAGAATGGGTTAAGTTTCCCTAGTGGTGTGAATCTTACTAGACATGAACCCGAAGTTAGTGAAGTATGAGAAAAGATTGTACTGATAAATTTAACAAACAAAACTATTAACTAAGACTGAAAAATGATGGAATACTGATAAACTTAGCAAGAAAACTATGAACTAAGACAGAAATTATTGAATATTGATACATTTAGCAAATAATGCGATGAACATAAACTGAGAAATTATATAGTGTTGATAAACAAAGTAGCCAAAATTATGAACTAAGCCTGAAATATTACATATTATTGACAATTATAAACAAAGTAATCAGTTACCAGGGCTTGTTTAAGGCTAGAGATTCCTACCATATCTTTGGGTAGGGAGGAGGTGGGCCTCTCAGAGAATAGTCTTAGTTTCCCCAGTGTGACTCTTGCTAGGCATGAAACAAAGTCAGTGAGGTCTGAGAAATCTAGAGAAAACTAAGAACTAAGACTAAGAAATGATACCCATTATATTATTGGTGAAAATAAAATGAGCTGTGAAAGAAATGTTGGATTAATGGTGTAACAAAAATATATTCGGAATAATGACTTAGAAATCATAGAATATTGGAGAATGGTCTGACTTTGCCTAGTGTGAGTTTCGAAAATATAGTTTGAAAGACAGTAAGGTACCGTACCAAACTTTGTATGGGTATGCCATTTACATTATTGATAAGCAGATTACTGTACTGTATTGGTAAACAGACTGATAATGGTATATTGATAAACATAATAAATTGATGAATTTATGAACTAGAAATGATAGATTATTGATGAGAACTAACAAAATTATTAACTGAAAATGAGAAATGCTAGGTTACTGATGCAAGTGAATACAGTTATGAAATAGACCTGAGAAATACTAGATAACTGAACAAAACAAATTGAACAGCAATTAGTGACGATTAGTTTTGAATATAATGTCCACAAGAACATGGCTTCAACAAGTTAAACCACAAGTGAGGAAGCTTCATAATTAATTTATTACTGAGGGTAAATCATATACAGTATATGTGATATTTTCCTGAAAAATTGTGCGATGGATTTTACCGGTAGCAACTCAACTTCGCCAGTGCAATTTATCAGACACAAAAACAAGTGAAGTCTGAGATATCTACTGTATAGATTGAAACGGAATAAGAAACCCCAAGTATGGAATGGAAGAATAGCTAACTGTGATTCTTTTATTAGAAACTTGTAAATCTAAAGTGAGCAAGTTGTGAGAAAATGTTTGCCTGTACAGTAGTAGGGTATGTTGTAAACAAATATAGTCCATGAACTATTGTCATTGTCCACACTAGCACAAAATAGAATAGGGTAAACGAGCCAATTTATTCATGGAGGTTCAATTGGTACACAAAATCAATTGAAATACTACATACAGAAAATTAATAAAGTAGAATTAATGAAAATAGGATCAGAATAACCCTTGCATATCATACAATCGCCTGCACTAGTAGCCGGTACACTATTATATAATATACTTGAGACAGTGAACATTGAATGGGGGAAAACACCTACTAAAATGTGTACAGTATAATAAAAAAATTGTTTCAAAATATTTCAACAGCATTTCTGATAATTTTTCTACCACCTATTATTTTTAACATCGTTCTTAACATGAATATAACACCCCAAATTAAATTAATGATAGCTTGTGATTCTCCCTGTATTCGAACTCAGGACACTAAAGGCAGTTGTACATTTTGCCACCATAATTTGTAATACAGTATAACTCTACTAATTTTCTGTAGGTATTTTGCTATCAATTTTGTGTACAATTTTAAGCACTGTAGGAATTGGCTAGTTTATCCTCCACTTGCATATAGCTTTGTATACAATGCTTATTTGTAAGAAATGTGTATTTATATTAATATAGAAGAGTAACAAAACTTAAGTGCGGTTGATCCAGACATGCTGGTACAGTGGTGCTAATAAGTCATGTCTCAGCTGTCATTAGGTTTGGCTCGCTCTGTGCTGTATTAATGTCTGCCAGATGTTGAATAGGGTGGGTAAGTGTAGGAAAATGGTTGCATATCCGACTCAAAAAGAAGAAATCGTGTGTAAATATTGCTGATACCAACTATTGATAAAAACAATTGGTGCCGTGACATCACTTATTAGGCCGACTGTACATGGCGCGTGGGAGTTTATATAATGTAGATAAATTGTTACTGATATATGACTTGGATATACATAGTGAGTGCAACATTTATATATATATTCTAGGACATTTGTTAAAAGCTTGCCGGTACTGTAGTGCTAGTGATACTAGAAATTCACCGTAGATGTCAATTTCACCGACTACAGTTTGCATCAGTGAAAAAAACAAACAAAAAAAGATGTACAGACCTACGAAGAAAATCTGCAGGAAGTGGATTTTATAGATATATTTTGTTCCTTTTTTATGACTTAAAGTGGTGCTTTACTGACAGACAATCAACTATATATAATTATTTGTGTTCTAAGGTAAAAAGACAAAATTAAAAAAACATAATAAGCACGCTCTCTTTTTCGGTTTCTACAATTGGTTTGTGATCGAGGAATATTTTTGTTGTGGTTGAGGCAAAGTTTATGTTTGATTAACCCTTTCAGTACGGGTGACACTTATTTATTTTATTCTGGCTACCATTAGATGATTTGACTATTGTTTAGTAGGAGGGATCTGTGATAGTAAAAGAGTTAATAGAAATTATAATGTAAAACTTGCAAAATAAACAAACCATAACTGGGACGACACAAGATAAAGGCAAAAGAACGTATCAAACTATTATCGTTCTTAACCCGGCAACGGCAAGAAAGCTCTTAAGAAGTTTTACTGGGCGAGGGCGGCAAAGCTCTTAACCCGTACAGCCCCAGCGACGCGCCTGACGCGTCGGCGATGTATGTAACGCACAGCCCCAGAGACGCGCCTGGCGCGTCACCCTAATTGCGCCGACCGTAACCTCAGGTGTAGCCACTCAAGAGGGCTCAGATTTGTATGGGAACTGTGTACGTATCCCACGCAACCGTGCCGATGGTTGAAAACTCTCAAAGTCCACGTGCGTGCGCGTGAGCGCGCAATAACCTGGTTTTCTGGGATAATTGCCTTCAATTTTTTACTCTTGTAAAATACGTTTTCGGGGGCTCTGTAGGACCATTTTTTAAGCTTTTTGAGAGTTTTTTCGTGGTTTTTCCTTCATTCCTAACCCATTCGCTATTGTTTCTGGAATAAAACAATTTTTTGAAAACCGGCTGGGTTCTGGCGAACAAACATTACAAAACTAGCCGGGGCTGGACGGGTTAAGAGGGAGGCCTAAAAAAACATTTAAACGGCCCCAGTAGCACTAAATTATTATTGTTTTTTTTTTTTTTTCCCCTATACCTCATATCACTCTTCTACATCCCCTCCTTCCTCCCTTTCCCCTCCCCCTTCAATTATCACCTATTTTCCCTGTTATTCCCTAATTCGTTGGTATATTTTTGTGCTAACATTAGCAAACTGTGTGGAGGATGTGCTTACGTGCCTAGCGGGTGTGTTACATGACCGAGTGTGTGTATGAGTAGACTCAGTGTGGCTTGAGGCCTCGTGGAGGGATGGGTTGCCTCAATTTGCTCCATAATTCATGAATGGGCTGGTCCATGTATATTCGCGATTTTGACCAGAAAAATTATATTTTCCTTGTTTTATTGTTGTTACAATCTTCATAGTGAAGGTAAAATAGGCTCATATGAATAAGTAATAACGATATTTATCGTAAAATGACGATTATAGGCCTGAATGGAGCCTATATGCTCGCCCATGGGCATCGAGTTCAATACCCCCTGCTCGCCGTTTATAGGTTAACACCAATAACTCCCAATGAAACTCCCAACTGACCATGAATGGAGTGAAACATCTTATAATTGCCAAGGTAATTGAAACATCTTAAAATTGCCTCAATAACGTGGCAAAATAGGAATGAGCCAAAAAGCCTGGATTCGATAGGGTTAACTTATAATGTAAAACTTGTAAAACAGATCCTTGCAAAGCTTAATAAAATCATCTAATGTTACCCAGAATAAAGTGAAAACTGGTGTCATGGTGTGGAAAGGGTTAATAGTTTGAAGGTACAGTACAGTAGTGTAAATAAATGCCTGTTAATGTAGAACTGCACATTTCTCTGGGTATAACTCCTTCAATAATGGGATGACTTTTTTGTTTTGTTTTGGCTACCACAAGATAATTTGTTAATGGGGCTAAAAGGTTAATCAGTAGTCCCCCCCCCTCTCTCTCTCTCCCTCCTCCTTTCTCTCTCATCCACGTCTCCCTCCTCCTTTCTCTCTCATCCACGTCTCCCTCTCTTCCATCTCTCCTCCTCTCTCTCTCTCTCTCTCTCTCTCTCTCTCTCTCTCTCTCTCTCTCTCTCTCTCTTTCTTTTTTCCATGAATGAGTCACCTCCACATCATTTCTGTTTCCTAGCCTTTGATTGCTTGAGGTTCTTCTTATACTGAAATTATAATATGAAATTTGCAAAATAAACAGTAATCAGATTTAAGCTTGGGTTAATGGTAGCGGGAACAAAATAATAAGCTGCCATTTGATTGAAGGCGTTAACATTGAGAAATATTATGTCCAGCACTATTGTAAAAAAAGTTATTCATCCATGTAAATATGTTTGTGACCCTAGAGGAACCTAACATGAAATGCTTAACCCTTTCAGTGTGATGGTACATGGATTCCTATTTTTATAGCTGTCATTAAACAATATTATTCAGTTTAGGATGGACGTTGTGAGACTTGGGAGGGCTTTTTACCCTTATGAATCCTAGATGTCCTGCCCAAGCTGAGTAAAAGATTATGTTAAAGTTATACCATCGTATTAAAGGGTTTAACATGTGAAGGAAAATCTCGCTCAAATTTTTTTGGAATTGGGATACTATAATTATTATTCCTTCTACTGTTCAACTTTTATTCAGCTCAGGAAGGACCTCCCAAGAATATGAGAGTAAAAACTATATCATTAGTCATCCCTCTGTACGACCACAGGCCGTAGCACGGTTGGTAGAGCACTCGCCTGCAAACTGTGTGGCTGATGGTTCAAGTCTCGGGCCGGCCAGTGTGTTATTGGCATACGCCAGTGTTGTTGGTGAACAGCGTAGTCTAGTCTAGCAATCTGTGGCAACTGTTCACTGAAGTCCTTGATCATCAGGGCACCCACCCTAGCCCAGCTCTTGAGCAGGGAGTGCATGGTGGTAAAATTATAATGTAAAACTTGGAAAATAAACAAACCAAAACTTATACGAACACAGTAAAAAGACAAAAACGCATGATCCCTCTGACTATAAGAGACCCTTCCTGAGCTCTGTACAATAATTTGGCAGTAGCATGAATGTAGTAAATTTGGACTAAATTTTATAGGTTTTGCTTAATATTTGTTAGGGGCCACTATGGTGGGTTTAAGGTGATTGCACGAGCGCTTGTTCCGCCAATTATCGTTGAGTAAGTTTTTCTCACAATATTTCGGGGCTGTTTTGGCATAGGAATCGACACCTAAACTGAAGGTACAGTAGATGATTGTAGGATGCTGAAATAATTTACAGCTTTCATTCAGAAGCTACCCGGAAATATTGCAAGGAAAAATTGTTGTGACATCGCTTTTACATGAGCGATTTTCAGGCAACCTGATCTGGCAATTGGACTTTTATAAGAATTCTGTCGTTTACAATTAGCATTATATTAATTCTGTCCTCTAATATTCACATTACTGTACAAGAATTACGCCGTGTAAAATTGATATTATAAAACATCTGTCCTCCAAAATGTTGATAAGGAATCATTCACCTGAAGTTATAACATTTATAGAACTGCGGTAATTTAGAATTTTACTTGTGTAAATTCCGTCTCCTAAAATTTAACTTGTATAAAAAAGTTAGTCACCTGAAGTTATAGACCTCCAGCCTAGTCGATGATACCAGTGCAAAAAAGCTCTGAAACTATGCCAGATTTTTTTTTTTTTTTATTATTCTTTTTTGTACAGTATTAGGTAAATGCAAAATGCTGGCATTTTACCCAACTATGCCAGAATTAATATTACCAATTAACCCTTTGAGGATCATGACGCGTTTTGATAGGTTATCCTGGCTATCAGTAGACGCTTCTATACAGCTTAGGAAGGATCTGTGGGAATGAAAAGGGTAAAGACTATCCCAATTAACCCTCCTAATCTGAATAAACTCGTCTAATAATAGCCATAAAAAATAAAATAAACCCATGTTGGATCTTGAAAAGGTTAATAATTGTCAGAGTAAGCGCCTGTGTCAATTGATCTTAGCCAGAAGTGCAATGTGTCGAGTGCCTCACCTGTGTCTTATAGAGAAACACCGCTGCCGTCCAGTCTGCCTCACCCTGCACGTTATCAGTCATTTAACCCTTTCAGTATCCGAGGACGCATTTCTTCCTTTTGTTATTGTTGTAGTTCTTCAGACTGTCTGGCCGAGCAGTCCCGAGTCTGGTAGACCGAAGCCATCCAGATGATATCTGTCTCTGATAGGGCAGCGGGGGAGAAGATCAGCAGCCCATGGGCTTGCACCCCCGGGCTAATGCCCCCACCGTCTGCAGTCTACCTTGCAGTGCCACCCAATCGGGCAATCTCGCCAGCACCTAGAAGGAAAAGAGACAGACAGAAACAGCAAAGTTTGGGTAGAGGATGCCAAACCTCACTCTGGTCCTATGTTTTGGCTGTTAGTAGACAGTTTGATTCAGTTTAGGGAGGAATTTGAATATTGATGCGTTTCTTCCGTTTGTTTTGGCTGTTAGTAGACAAATTTATTCAGTTTAGGGAGGAATTTGAATATTGATGCATTTCTTCCGGTTGTTTTGGCTGTTGGTAGACAAATTTATTCAGTTTAGGGAGGAATTTGAATATTGATGCGTTTCTTCCGGTTGTTTTGGCTGTTGGTAGACAAATTTATTCAGTTTAGGGAGGAATTTTAATATTGATACGTTTCTTCCGGTTGTTTTGGCTGTTGGTAGACAAATTTATTCAGTTTAGGGAGGAATTTGAATATTGATGTGTTTCTTCCGGTTGTTTTGGCTGTTGGTAGACAAATTTATTCAGTTTAGGGAGGAATTTGAATATTGATGGGTTTCTTCCGGTTGTTTTGGCTGTTAGTAGACAATTTTATACAGTTAACCCATTTGATTCCTAGAGGTCCTTACAAAACCCGAGCAGAATTGTCTAATGATAGCCAAAATAAAGTGAAAAGTATCATCGAATACTGAAAGAGTTAACCTATTTCAGTACGACAAAGTTAGTTTTCCCGTCTATTTTTGTCATCAATTTTATGCAGCTTAACCCTTTCACTATAGTCACACCATTATTCGTTAATCGAGTCGGCCACCAAAAAAAATAAATAAATAAATAAAATAAAAAATGGGGTATGTGCCGGAGTATTATAGATAGATAGATTGATAGAAGAAAATGTGGAGCTAATGTGTTCTGGTTAATACTAATGAAGAAAATAAAAGCTAAAATTATAATATGAAACTTGCAAAAAACAAAACAGGAACTGCACAATATAAAGACAAATTAACTTATCAAAATCACTACTGTATGTGGAAATAATGCATTGAAGATTTAGCAAAACAATACATGAACACATTGCCACAGGCCGTAGCACGGTTGGTAGAGCACTTACCTGCAAACCGTGAGGTCGACGGTTCGAGTCTCGGACCAGCCAGTGTGCTATTGGCAGACACCAGTGCTGTTTGTGAATGGTGCGGTCTAGCAATCTGTGGTAACTGTTCACTAAAAAATCCCTGATCATCAGGGCACCCACCTTAGCCCAGCTATTCAGCAGTGAGTGTATGGTGGTAAAAACTGTATCATGAATTAAAATGTAAAACTTGCAAACTAAACAAATCAAAACTTGGACAAAGACAATATTAAGGCAAAATAATTAATCAAAATCGCTATGTGGAAACAACGCTTACTAAAATCAAATATATAAAATAAAAACACAATCCACCATATTAAGTTACTATTATGCAAGAAGCGTGCACCATCTTCTTGCTTGTCATATCAAGTTAGTGAGGAGTAATTGACCCCTCAATTTTAGCAACTTAGCCTATATGCTTAGTTTAAGAATGTTAAATGTCTGTGAATAAAAGAAGTAGGCCTATGAGTGTGGCAGTGAAAGGGTTACCATAAGAATGACCTGTGGAAGTAATTATAATGTAAAACTTGCAAAATAAACAAACCAACACTGGGACGATACAAGATAAATGCAAAAGAACTAATCAAAATCGCTATGTGGAAATAACACTTAATAAAATAAAATTTGGAAATAAAAGAACACAATCCACACAAATAAGATAGTTTTGACATCTTTCATCCCCAGGGGTCCTTTTAACCCTCTCCGACATATAATGCAATTTTGAGCCTATTAGGGATACTTTAAAGCCTTTGTTACTATCAGGGGTATTTAGAAACCTTTAGTTTAGTAACTTCAACCTCTGCAGTTGTCTTTGAGTTAGCTGTGGGCAGAAAACTAATTTTGGAGAGGTAATTATAAGAGTGAGAGAACTCTATTTCTTATTGCTAATCTGGCAACCTCTGCGTCATATGAGTCTGAAGGGGTTAAGCTGAATAAAATGATTGAATGCTAATGCTAATGAATAATAATGGAAATTTACATTATCGTACTTAATCGTTTAATGTGGAGTCACATTAGCTCACTTTCTGGCATTTTTTAAATATCTGATCTGGTTTGCTTCTGAACTGAATTTTTAAGGAATTCAACCTACTAAAAAGGAAGTAATTATGTTCTTATGTAATCACCTTTTGGTCTACTTGTCAATAGCAGTCTAGAATAACTCCATATTATTATCAGAAAAAACAAAAAATTAAAACACTGTCTGAAAATGAAAACTAATGTAACTCCATCTTTATTATATTGCCATCTCATTATTCCCACCCACCAATTCTACCAACTCAAACTTTTCACACTTTCCATGAGATAATTTGTTTTCTAGCTCCACTCATATAATTTCATTCTGAGCCAAATGGATAATTGAGGTAGTTTTTAACTGTTTTATTCTTGAAATCTTAAGTAGTAAGAATAATAAGAAAAATAGATTATGGGGTTGAGGGATTAGTAGACAAGATTAGTCTCTAGTTTTGGACAAAGTCTACAGTAGTGTGAAAATCCTTATTACACCAACATATCAAGGCTGACCAAGACTAGTCTATTTTTTTTTTTCCAGCTGATATTACGTAAATTGAATCACTTAGCAACTAATTTCTCGCTACTTAATGGAAATATATGAAACTTCTGTGTCTTTGCATCATATAAAGACCAAGTTTTCATAATGAGCAACATGTTTCGCTTTAAAATCGTCGTAATTGCTGAGTAAATAGGATAGTAACATAGCAATTTAACATCAGGCGGAACAAAAATAGACTATAGTATATATAGTACAGGTCTCCCTCGATTTACGATTGTGTTACGCTCCTGAAAACCCGATCTTAAATAGAAAAATCATATAGCAAACCCTAAAATTAATGGGGTAAATAAGGATGCGTTTTTATAATGTAAAAGTTGCAAAATAAACAAACCAAAACTTGGACGAACAGAGTAAAAAGACAAAATAACATCAAAATCGCTATGTGGAAACAATGTTTAAGCAAAATAATAATTCTTTATAAATAAAAGAAAACAATCCACCACATAGGGTGTACATTACTACATCATCATCATCATCATCTCCGACGCCTTGTTTCCCCCTGGGAAACCCCCACTAGAGGATGGCCATGATCCAAGCTACTTTGTCAAGACATGCCTCCCTTGCCCGTGCCACAATGCCCCTTCCACTACGTGGAAGTTTTTCTTCAATATATTTTTCTACTTTCTTTTCCCATACCATAGGTGGTCTTCCACTACTAGCGGTTCCACTCACCTGACTCCCATATATCTTTCTTGGCATTCTGTCTTCATCCATTCTCTGAACATGACTATACCACCTCAAAGTACTTCTCTTTATCCACTCAACCACACCACAATCAATGCCTATTACTACATTACTACATGAGCAAGTTAATCTGTTTCCCAAGCAAACTAATCGCACACATAACAACGCGCTATCGTCACGTTCAAGAATTTAGTCAATTTGGGAAGTCCGGGACTTTCTGGTAAATGTTATTAAATTCTGTATGAATAAAGAAAGTACAATTAATATTTAACTAAATTTGCAATTTGACAAGATATCAACAATAGTACAAAGTACAAACAGCACTCACTAACGATAGTGCTATCGGGTAGGTACAGTACCAGTAAGCATAGCCAAAACCCAAACCCAAACACCTAAAAACAATAATACACGTAATATCCTAAATTGGGGCATCGGATAGTGAGGGAGACCTGTATCAACCTTGCCTGGCCACAACCCAAGATATTTGGTTTAGACTTGGTGGAGTTGTGTGTATATGATAAGAATATTATCATTACCTCTATCACAACTCGGATTATACCATGTTCATCTTAACTGGCTGGGAAGCTTTTTAATTTTGTAGCAAATTACATAACAAGACATTTTCTGTTTTAGTTTATTCTCATTTGTAAATTTATGATATACCTATATTCCATAATTAAAATAAATTCACAATAATTGCAAAACAAAATATATAGTCATCTCCTTCATATTAATAGTTTATTTTCATAATTAGTGCTGTATATATTCCAGTATTAAAAATAAGACACATCTCAGTAATGAAGATGGCACATGACAGTTTCTTCCGAGTTATGATGAACATACTATAGGATGAGCTAATTGCTGTATACTGCTTGAGGGAAAAGTTTCTATATAATTATAACTTAGGTCACTACAGCCTCATAAAGGAAAGCCAAGAAAGTTACTAGGAACAGTGTTTTCTTTAATTATATAATTTTGTCAGGGTCTTAAGATTAAACTCTTCATTTAAATTGTATAATGTTACTATATTTTGGATTATTTATAAACTCTACATATCACACTTTATATAATTAGGAGTCTTATGGAAAGCAATTACATTGTCTGTAAAGGACTATATAATATATTCTAGCTGTAGTGTAAAAAAAAATATCATACCAAAGATTGTCTTTTGTATTCTTATAAAACTTTCTGTCTCTTGATTATTTCATATTGTGAGCGTTATTATTGTCAGCCCATGGGTTGAAAAGGCATTTCTCCGTTATTAGTTTGTGGGCCAAGGTGAAAATCAGTACCATTATAGCTACAGTTATTATCTACATGACAAGCTTATTATTGTTGTGGAGATTATAATGTAAAACTTGCAAAATAAACAAACCAAAACTGGGACGACACAGTGTAAAGACAAAAGAACTTATCAAAATCGCTATGTGGAAACAACGCTTAAGCAACCTTGGCCATTGAGTTCCCATATCGCATAATAGCAGTATATTGGATACTGTGCTGAAAGATTGACCTACTATAAATTTAATATAATTGCCTACACAAGTAGCCAGTGTACTATTAGTTGATAATATTTCAGACAGTAAACATTGAATGGGGGAAAGCACTGACTAGAATGTGTTTAATGAAAAGAATGTTTCAAAATATTCCAACAGCATTTCAGTTTTACCTCCTTGCATGGTACTGTACTGATTTCTGTCATTGTGGAATCTGACCCATCGACTGTTTGCACGGGTATGCCTTGGTGATATGATGGCTCCTCCCCGTGCTGCCTGATCCCCTGCAGCATCCCTGTCAAAGTTCCCGAGCCCTCCTTGGTCTGTGAACTGGCATCCACCCCCATTTCATACTTTTCAGTGTTTTGTTAGACATACTGTATATCTCAATTAGGCAAATAAAATATAGGAAACTCGACAACTTAACTGAAACGTAGTTACTTATGCCTAATTTTCATGGATCAGTTTTCACTCAGTTTTGCATTTTGTTCTATATACAGACAAAATAATGGTGTCATATACAGATTTGTGCATTCTTCTGTATTGTCAAGTTGAGTATGTTGTTTGTGTACTAATCTTAATGGAGTCCTTCTACAATTGTGATGTCCTAGTTCGGACTACGTTACCACAAGTGAATAAGATGTACACTCATCATATAGATTTTATTGTAATAGTTTTCTAAAGAACTTATAATTTACTGTTGGTCTCAAAGAAAGTATTACACCCCAATAAAAGTACGAGACTTCTCCGGCTTTGCCGAGACATTTTTCAACAAAATAACACACACACACTTATCATTTTATTAATGTTGCAAAATATATCAACAATGTTATATAAATAGGTGAAAAGAGTATAACCAGCTGTACATTAATTTATTTTAATTTTGCGCTGCCACTGATTATAATAGTTGTCAGCCATTATATTTTGTGTATTCATCAATTCTTGCACAGTATTTGGGATTGCAACTTAACCTGCATTTATTCAACATTTTGGATTACCGTTTTCAACTGACATGCATTTAAACAATATTTTGAGTTCTAATTTTGCTGTTAACATTCCAGTGTTGATCTAGTCCCTTGTGTGTAATCTGCTGTCCCTAAACTTATTGGATTTGACCATAACATTTAGGATATGATGTAGGGATACTATTGGAGGAAACATTACAGTCGAGCGAGGACAGTCATCCAGTAGGCTTTAGAAAAATAGTTTTTAATAATTGGGCATATTAAATTAGGATTCTAAAATGGTTCATAATATCCATACTATTAGAAATTGGGGACAGGATGATTATGTTGATATCAGATAAGAATAAAATTGATAGATCATGATTAAAGATAGTCAGACATTATTCATAACTATGTATTTACTGGCAGGGAGAGTGCAAACAGTCCTCTTTAAAACATTGCATGGACCTTCTGTAAACAATACGGTACATATCAGAGCAAATATTAATAGACATGTATTACCGTGATGCTCTAGCTATGATATGTTATGTTTTTTTTAATTGAGGGTCGTGAATTATGGAGCTATTATTGAAGGATAGTTTAGGATCAGCATACATCAGTTACTGGTATTTTGATATACAATATTTATTACTTTTTCAGTTATGAAGTTTGAGTTGAATACCTTATTCAGTTGTAATTTAATCTGTAACCTAGGCTCTGCGGCATTTTCAGGGAACGTACACTCTGGGATACAAATTCTGGCTTTTTTTACTTCTCAAGCTGCTTAAATAAATCCCTGAAGTGCAACTATAAATTAATGAAAAGCTTCTATTTATTCTGGGATTGCTTTGAAAATGTCAAGGCGGCATTGGTGTCTTGTAGTGTACGTACCATATTATACATATCCTCACATGCTCTGAACACCATGAAGTTTATATAGATTTACTTTATACTACATATATTTTATTTTGCACCCAAATAAAATCTAGGTAAATCGTGGTGGTTGTGTATATTTATTATTTGCTATTGTGTACGGCTCTATGGTGTATAGGATTTATATATTAAAACTCACTGTGCTACTTCTGATCACAAATAAACTTATTCCTGCAGTACTGTAGTTTATAGACATTTTTGTTAATAAAGCATATAACAAAAGCCTCGTATTTCATCAGAGTGTTCCTATGGAGAATTTCTGCCGACTCCCAGAATGCACCGTTTTCTTTGTTTACATATCTACATGGGGGTGTACAGTTGCCCAAATAAATTATGTCGCGGCACTAAGTATATGTATTTCGATAAACAACTGGTATCAGCACTATCCAAGCATTAATTTATCATTTCGAGTGAGATATAAAAACATGTTTCTATCTGTACACACCCTATTCTGCATCTGACAGACATTAATACAGCACACAGCGAGCAAAACGTAATGACAGCGGAGACATGACTTATTTGGCCAATCGTACAAATGCTTGCTGGATCCACATACTAGCTAGCTTACTTGGCTACTCTGATTTTAGACCATGGTGTATATAAGCAACTTTTTATTTTATTTTAATTCAAACTACAGTATTATTAGGTATTAACCAATGACAGTAAGCACAGATTTATAGATAAAATCAAAGAACTAGGCATTTTGATACATTTATCGTACGCTGGCAGTGGCCAACTCAAGACAGAGCCCGAATAGGGACAACATAACAGAAAACAATGAACACACAAAAACAAAATACAAATTCACACACATCTAGGTCATCCAGAAGACCCAGAGACCAGGGTCAACCAAGGTCCCTCAAGCACTCCCCCAGCCCCTGACCACCCGGAGGGGTTCCGATCTCGGCAGGCAGACATGCAGCGAAGCCCTCTACCACCACAAGCCCGCCCACCACACTTCCAAGCGCACCCTTCATATAAACCGTCTCTCCTGGCCAGGCGCCTGATGGACTATTATCTAGTCCAACTTGCGCCTGATCCCTTCCCCCAAATGACCATGTGTTCACTCATCTATTCACAAGCATTTTCCATTTCATTCCTGTTTATTACAGGTACAGCACTGTATTAGTATCCATAATTATAATTTTTGTTTATAAAATAATTAGATTGCATCCTGCCTGGACGAGGTGACCATTTATTTGGTCTGCCGGATTCAATGATTAACCTACCCACCATCTGGATGGCTGATATCTTTGTAGTTTTTTCTCCGAGTAAGTTTCAAACCTGCAATACATCTAGAGATGACTCACCAGTCAAGACACTCTACTGATGCTGCCACCAAAATAGTAATTTAAATATAAGCTCACAATATATCCAATGGGTGACCTCACATGGAACAAATGTCCATAATTTTATGTTCAATTTGCTTAACCCTTTCACGCACTTATGGACGCAAGGGTTGCCAATTAGCAATCAGAAATAGAGTTTTCTCAATCCTATTTACCTCAACAAAATTCGTTTTCTGCCCACAGCTAACTCAAAGACAACTGCAGAGGTTGAAGTAAATAAACTAAGGTTTCTAAACACCCCTGATGGTCACAAAGGCTTTAAAGTATGCCAGAATAGGCTCATATCGCGTCCTTTGCGTGAAAGGGTTAATTGAAGGCTAGATATGAGCCTTGGCTGACACCAAAAATCTTGCCAAGGCCCTTTAAAATCAACTGAAGTCCATACTAAGTTACTCTTGTGTGATGTTATGAAGCAAAATCTAAGTTTTTGTATGAGGTTAACAGAACCTGCGCCACATTTTAAGCCATATATCACATGACTCTAACACAAGATCCGCCAGTGTGGGGTCGCCCATTAGACAAATACTGTTCATTGTAGCCTACTGTACAAGGTGAAACAAAACAAAGACTACAGTATATATATATTTTGAAAAGTAAACGCATACAATTATACCGCTTGTTGTTGTACTAGCCCAAGATGCCCTCTACGGGCATCGTATGGCGGTAAGTGGCATATTGCTTAATAAAGTGGACAAGTTGACTTTATAGGGAGGAAGGTGCAAATCCCTTCTTCCACCAAGGAATACACAGTTGAGGCCAACAGTTCATGATACACACTGCACTTTTTCCTTCAAATATTTATGGCATCTGGTCTGGCAGCTGAATACTGTACAGACATATAAACTTTTATAATAATTCCGGTACTTGAAAATAATATTCCTCCAGTCTGATCATCCTACTAGAAAAATAATACTGAAATGTTGCTAGTATAAAGATGCCGATTAAAAGTTGACAGAAAAAAAAGTGTACTGGTAAAAGAGAGATCACACCAGAGCTTTTATCGTCGACTCTCGGTGGTCAACATAATTCATTCCAGCAATATTTCTGGGTATTTTTGGAAACTAGACAAACTAGATCAATTTTGGCAACATAATTAATTACCGGGCATATAAACAGTTCCACTGAAAAGCTGCCAGACTGTATTACAAATTAAATTGAGGGAAAAATGCTGGTGTGATATCTGCTTTAATCTGCTTTAACCCTCACCTCTACAGCTGCGGAGGAGGTAATGACACTGTTCCTCGACTATCTCAAACTGTTGAACTCCAGGTCCTACAGTACAATTTGTCTCTGTTTCCCATTAAAGGATGGACCAACACACACATATACTGTAGAATAAAATGTATTGCCCAATTCACAAAATCGTCATCTCCGACACTTTCTCCTTGGAAACCCACACTACAGGATGGCCATGGCAGAAATGCCTACATAGTACTTAGTCAGAACATGCTGCAACCCACAGCTTTACTAGTGTCAATGTGTGTAATAAATTATGTGCTGTAAATAGACCACCAATTTATCTTTTATATATATACAGTATATCTATATACTCAGGCACACCCCATTGCTGGGGGTGGCCGACTCAAGACATAGCCTGAACAGAAGCCTTTAAAGTTCCAATTATCAGGGTTCAGGACCACTTCTGCGTTTCCTTGCCCCTTTCGCTGTCTTGATGAGTAGGAGAATTTTACAAGGGGAAGAGGATTCCTAGCCTTATGCTCCCCAATTTATCTTAAGCCTCAGATTAGTCAAATATACTGTATGACCTGGCTGGAACTTTTCAGCTGTAAAATTATTGAGATGACTGCTGAGTCACATGTCAGTTTATGTTGAAGAAATTTGGTTACAATAAATATACCAAATGAAAAGTATATACCCAAAACATCAAAGTGTTAACTTACCAAATACTGTACATGGTTTCCCTGTAGTCCACAATACGGGAGAGATTACCAAATTGCAATATTTGCATTTTCCTGTCCTGTTGACTTAGGGTACGCCTTTACAGGTGTATCAATCACAAGAAATGTGACTCCTTACTTATTCTCATCAGTTTAAACCTGAACAAATATTAAAAACTAATACAAATATATTTGAGTACAGTATTAGACAATATATTTTCCTCAGACCTATCCATCTTCCTCCTCCTCTTCTTCAAACATGAGATAACCAAGTTTTACTTCCTTTGACGACTTTTCCATCTTGCCATCACCATCTCCTTTTACTACTTTTTTGGGTTTTGATTTATTCTTTACTTTCCCCACGCCCACTTCATATTCCTTCAGTTTGATCTTAGTCGTGCCACCGAATAGAGCATCAGCCGACTCAGCCGAGGTATCTGGCTTATCGGAGCTTTCGGCCATTTCTGCATCAGCATCAACTGCAGCCTCTGCAAGTTTGGTTGGTTTCTTGAAGACAATTTTGTCGCAACTCTCTTCTTTTTCATCTTGAGTGTCCTCATCTTGCATTCTCCGAGCCTGAAGATCATGGAATAATTTCAGACCTTCTCTCTTGTTCTCTAGGTCACTCAAAACCTTTGTATCCTTTATATTGTAGCGAGTCCACTTTTGAGGGTTTTTTACGAAATCTGGAGTGCTGTTTGTTGGTCCAAACTTCCCCCTGCCTCCTCGACTGTGAGCCCATCCTCGTCTAGGTGGCAGACCCTGAGGGCGGCAGAATTCTTCATCATCTTTTACTTCGTCGTTGCTGTCATCATCCTCAAGTGGTCGTTTGGTCCCCTAGAAAACAATCAATATACCATTTTAAATTTGTGAATAAACTTATCTTATTAACCCTTAACTGGCGGCACCCGGCTATTGTCGAGTTAAATAAATGTGGCCTATGTGGCGGGTCACGGCTATTGTCGAGTGCAATTTTGAGCACATAATGTGCTCTGAGAGAGAGCAGAGCGGTGGGAGGAGTGTAGATTACCTCCTGACCGCTCGCCAAGGCCGCTGTGGACCTACTGAGATTTATTGCACCCTCCTCCACCCTCTCTCACTCGCTACACACGTAATAATTTAAGAAAATTACTGTATTTTAGCGATTTTGCCCTTCAGTTGCATGATCGTTGCAAGACAACCAGTGATCGTAGAAGGATGGTTCGGGTGTCATTGGAAAGCTCAATTTACGCCCTTTCAGGGATACATGAAGCCTTTAATTACTTTAGAAACATCAGAAATCATGCCAAAACTGTATTAAACCTAACTAAATCAAACTTTCTCCATAAGCAGGCAAATAAACTTCTAAATAATCCAAATGATAACAAAATATTTTGGTCTACTCTTAACTCATTTAAATCCAACTTCACTACTGCTTCATCCATTCCACCATTAAAATCTCTGACTGGCAATCTTGTAAGTGACCCACGAGGTAAAGCTAACCTTCTTGCGGATATTTTCTCCACCAACTCAACCTTAGATGAAATAAATCAAGATGTCCCTGGTACTTAATTTTAATTCACCTGAAATTCCTCACTTAGAATCCACACCAGACATGTCAAAAACTATTTTGCAGAATCTCTCAGTAGATAAGGCTCCTGGTCCAGATGAATTCCTCCAATAGTACTTAAGAATTGCTCCTTGGTGCTCGCTCCTGTATTGGCAAAATTTTTTCCGTCTGTGTACTCATACCTCATGCTTCCCAGTACCCTGGAAAGAAGCAAACATCCATCCAGTTCCTAAAAAAGGTGCCTCTTCAGATCCATCAAACTACAGACCAATAGCTATAACTTCCACTCTTGGCAAAGTTTTTGAAATTATATTAAATAATCACATAATTAAGCATCTGGAGAATAATAAATTAATCAGTGATAGGCAATATGGTTTTAGACGATGTCGATCAACAGCAGACATTCTTTGCCTTCTTACGCATCAAATCAACCAACCTACAGACCAACATGGTGAAACATGAAACACATACAATAGCACTGGATATATCAAAGGCATTTGATAGAGTCTGGCATCAATCCTTATTGTCGAAGATGTCACACTACGGCCTTGCATCATTAGTTCCACTAATTTCTTCTTATCTTCATAACAGAAAAATACGTGTAATGGTAGATGGCCTTTATTCTCAATTTCACTCAATAAATGCTGGTGTTCCCCAGGGATCAGTTTTGGCCCCAACTCTGTTCCTCATTCATATCAATGATCTCATATCTACCACTCATAATCCAATACATTCCTACGCAGATGACTCCACCACTCCACAGTTTCCTTCACATTTACCAATTCTTTCACTCAACCGCAGATCTTATAAATTCAAAAAATAAACACTGCAATTTCTCTGAACCAGGACCTTTCTAGAGAATTAATGAATGGGGACAGAGAATCTAGTTTCCTTTAATGCACAGAAAACCAAGTACATTCAATTTTCTAACCGACAGAATCTCACTGACTCCCATATATTTTTTAATGATGTAAATATTCCCACTTCCCCTAGTATTGCCATTCTCGGTGTAACATTACCTACTAACTTGAGCTGCACACATTATGTTAGTAGCATTGCTAAGAATGCCTCTAGAAAACTGGGACTCCTGTACAGAGTTCGAGAATTCTTCACTGACGAGCAGTTGGCCGTAATATATAAAAGTCATGTGCGCTCTCAGATGGATTACTGTTCACCGCTGTGGGGTGGAAGTGGAGTGGTTGCATTGAGGCAGTTGGACAAAATTCAAAATAAAGCTATTAGATTAATCAATAACCCTGCAATCACACAGGACCTTCCTACATTAGCCATACGAAGAAACGTTGCATCCCTTGCATTATTCTACAGATATTTTCACAGCAATTGTTCCGAGGAACTTGCTTCAATTGTGCCGCCTCTCCACATCTTTCCCCGTAGAACTAGGGCAGCTGAGAGCGCCCATGAATTTACACTTTCTCCTCCACAATGCAGAACTTCTGCTTATCAGAATTCATTTATCCCCAGAGCTACTACTCTTTGGAATTCACTTCCCTCGAATTGCTTTCCACAAACTTACAATCTACAAATGTTTAAATCCAGTTGTTACAAACATTTTATGAATGGAGGATGCCTTTAGGCACATGGACCTTTTTGTTTTATCTGTGTTTTTCCTTCCTCCGTTCATTGTCTCTTTAAAAAAAAAAAAAAAAAAAACATACTTGTATTACGCTCTGGGTCTTGTTTATGCATGAAAACGAGCACGGAAACAACCCCATTTATGGTAAAAAAAACCTGCTGGGCGGTACATTAGTCCCCCAGGGATCTGTATTAGGTCCTCTGTTGTTTGTTATATACATAAATGACCTTGATTTAGGTATAACTAGTAGGATAAGTAAATTTGCAGACAATACCAAAATGGGGAGAACAATTGATTCAGATAGAGATATAGAGTGCCTCCAAAGTGATCTAGATACCTTACACGAATGGTTAGTAAATTGGCAGATGAAATTTAACATTGACAAATGCAAGGTATTAAAGATAGGGAAGATGCATACAAATGTTAAATATCTAGGTGTGTTTGTTAGCAATGATTTGAAGCCTAGAAAACAGTGTACAGTACTGTATAAGCGTTCGAAACAAGGCAAACAGGATTCTCGGGTTCATCTCTAGGAGTGTGAGTAACAGAACTGCTGATCTATCTATCTATCTATCTATTGCCTGACGCCGCGATCCCCGAAGGGGTGGCCACGAACGAACCGCCCCCATGCACCTCTGTCCCCAGTCAGTCGACGCCCCTCCCCCCAACCAGCACCGCCTTCGTTCATGTAGTTCCTCACTCCATCCTTCCACCTCATATTCGGTCTACCTCTCCCTCTCTGTCCCTCCACCTCGCTCTCGTACATCCTCTTAGTCATTCTCTTGCTTTCCATACTTTCCATATGGCCGAACCATCTCAAGTTGTTCCTTTTCACACTTTCCAGCACATCTACCTCCACACCACACCTCCTTCTTACTTCCTCAGAACTCCTGATGTTATCTTAAAACTTTACTTGTCATTAGTGAGACCCCATATGGATTATGCTGTTCAATTTTGGTGTCCTTATTACAGAATGGACATAGATTCATTGGAGAGAGTACAACGTAGAATGACAAAAATTATCCATAATATTAGAAATCTTCCGTATAAAGAAAGGTTGAAGAAATTAGGCTTACATTCGTTAGAGAGACGCAGAGTTAGAGGGGACATGATAGAGGTATTCAAGTGGGTTAGTGGGATTAATAAAGGGGACATGAAAAATGTACTAAAGCTCAGTGATAGCAAAAGAACTCGTACAAATGGCTTCAAATTAGATAAATTTAGTTTCAAGAAAGATATAGGCAAATATTGGTTTGGTAACAGAGTTGTCGATAGGTGGAATAGGCTAACAAGTGCTATAGTGGGATCAAGAACGATAGGAAGCTTTAAGATACAATTAGATAGGCATATGGACGAGATGGGTTGGGTGTGAGGGTGATCTGTCAGGTGTGGCCCAGGTGTGGGGATCTGCAGATCCCCGTTTTTCTGACCTCTGACCGTTTCGGTGAGGTAAGTCCTAATGGTGTTTTTAAGCTGGGCTTATAATTAGGGTTGGGTGTGACAGGGATCTGCCTTGTGTAGGCCAATCGGCTTTCTGCAGACTCCAATTTTCTTATGTTCTTAGAATCTTATATACATAGAATTGTAGAAATTACCGCCTAGGCTGCTCGTAAGATGTTAAATATCATAGGCTTATTCTAAATTCTAATTACAGATTGCAAAAAAAAAAAAAACCCACTAGAACTAGTGCCTAGGCATAGGCCTATCAGTTAGCCTATTTTCAAAATCCTTAGACTAGGCCTATTCTATAATTTTGGATATTGGTAATTTGTAGGCCTAGGCTATACTGTACTGGCTATGTCTATAATTCTACATTATTGGAGATCAGTTTTTGCTCCTGTAATCTACATTTGTATGTACCACATATTATTACCTTCTCCATGAGGACCATGATACGACATGTCATATCATTCACATGAGCGCTTGCGAATTCATTTTGAAGATTGAGCGCTTTTAATTAAGTAAAATTATTATTTATTTATTTATGATAACCACAATGGTAGATCTATCCTAGCCTATACTTTTCGGCTTAGGCCTATTGTTTTTGTTAGCCTAGCGTTCCTTTATTCGGTAATTATAGAGAATAGGCCTAGGCTCGCACTCTTATTTTTCAAGTTTTTTACTCCAGATTTTGAGAAATGAGTGTTTTCATGAAATTCATGGCCTTAGTTATAATTCCAATGTGGGATACACGAACACGATAGGTTGAGGGGGGGCTTTGTACCCCCCATGAATTATTGAAATTAAATCGTAATCTATGTTGCCAGCAGGGGGTAAATATCGATTATACTGCATAAAGGAGTTTGTAAACAGTGAGGATGTCCGAAAGAGTTCTGAGATTGATTAGAATGGGCGTTTTTTCTATTAGCCTAATATCGTGTTTTATAAATGTGATCAAAATTATTCTCCCACAGTGGATTATACATGAGTACAGTACTACAGTATAAGGATTCCATAGACCTAGATTGTCCCTAATAAATTATGTATAGGCCTAGCCTAAGGCTGCAAGCCTAGGCCTATTCCCTATAGGCCTAATTATCTTTTATTCCATTATTTCTCTTAAATAACAGTGAGTTTCTCGTGATCTAACCTGATCAGGCAGGTCCACAGCAACTGTCTGCAGGGAGCTAAACAAGGCATCCACTCGATTGTTGAACTCAGAATCTCCGGACTGAAGACGGAAGGATGCCATTGTGATATATTTCCAACAGTTTACCACTCTCAGGCAATATCCTCTTTAAGTATAGAATTTCCCAACACTATATAACTTATATATGTTATTACAGGCAGTAACACTGTGAAATGGCATTGATTTAGCAGGAAATTACTGAAAATCGCCAAAAGAAGAGAACGATGTTTACATTCAGTTCGGTGCGCTCATAATTTCGGCTGAATTATTTCATATGGTTTTGAAATAAGAAAGCAATATATGCATTATACCTAGATCATAAGTTATGATGTTAATTAAATAGCACTATTATACTAGTCTTCTCAATGTAATAGATTTGAATATATTGTACTGTATTTCCATAAATTATAAGTAACGCCAGCTCATTTTGTCTTCACTTTAATTGTACCCCAGTATAATTATTTGTACAAACAATTATTCGATGGATCAATAAAGTACACGTGATAAGGCATAATCGTGAACCGAATCCTCCCATGACATCACTCATACAAATCAAGATGGCGGAGACAGACGGTATCTCGGTTGCTCCTCTTCGAACTTTGGACGATTATTTGATGGAGTCATCGCGATTCCAGGTTCCAAATTTCAAGGATGCAGAGAAGTGGTCGAACAGGGTGTCCCAGAATCTGCTTTACTATCAGACAAACTATTTCCTGACATACCTGGTGGTCTTTGCTTTGGTGGCGTGAGTAACTATATTTATCAGTTCTAATCGCCTTAATTTGTGCATGACAAGGTTTTTCAGGGTCATTTACTGGCGCGGACTTCATTTTAGCCATTAATTGCTATACTGGAGTTGTTCGTTTTAACTTTATTAATGAATTATATAAAAGTACAAAACTGACCTTTGAACTAGTTTGTCTGTCAGCCACCCATGACATCACATTTCCTTTATAGCCTATCAATGACGTTGACTTCCGTTTCTTTTGTAATTATTGTATTTATGGATTTTCTTGCTCCTGTATTATCTTTGGTCTTAATGCTGTTTATTTATTTTTCAGATTTGTTTTCCTCTTGTAATAGGCTAATTAGTTGCATACAGTAGCCCAGTGTGTCAAAGCAAAAAAAGCGGATTTTTTTAATTGTAGCCTAGCCTAATACCACAAATTTTCCGAGTGTTTTTTATAAACAAAATTGGGAAAAAACTAAATAGCCTAAGATGGTCACCAATTTTCCCATAGATTTTTATATTTTTCCCTGTTAGGCTAGTTTTCACTTTTCATCAATATATAGTGTTTGGAAATAATTACAACCCTCGGCGAAACCGTTTTCCCCATTATACAACGATCTTAAGACACGCCGCCCGATAGTGGGGAGGGCTATGAAGTACAGTACAGGGAAAATGAGGGGTTAGGCCCTAAATACGTAAAACGGCGATTAAAACTTATTTTAGCAAAACTTGGCTCGAGTTTTAACCCTTAAAGAGCGGCGCTCGACTTAAGTCGTGCACCAATTTGCAGGAAGTTAGGAGCATTATTAAGGCTTTTAAAGGGTTAAAATCGAGTGCAAATGGCTGGGAGCGCAGCAGGCCACACGTCCGACACCCAGGGCTTAACGCCACCCACTGACTCACGCTCCCTCTGTTCTCGAGAGGACTGCAGTGTTACCATTAGTGAGCGTAGTGGGAAAAAGTATGCCGCTATACGCTAAACTCCCATGTTGGTGGCACCACGAGTGCTACGTAGCTCGTTCTGGTCCCATTTTGAAGCTTTTAGAGCCTAGTTTTTTTATGAATACATTTCTTTTCATGCAGATACTTGATTGATCATTCAGGAGGTCCTGAATATGCCCAAAATAGCCCAAAACACCCCGCTAGACAAGGGTTAAGGTATTTCAAAGGCCTAAAACCCAATATTTCGAAAACCTGAGCCAGGTTTTGGCCAAAGCTGGCTCGGATTTGAGAGTTTGTAGACAACAAAATTACAGTAACCTCATTTAGAAATTTGGCTCAGGTTTCCCGAAATTGCAAAGCCATAAAATCCGAATTTTGGAAAACCCGAGCTAAGTTTTAAGAACATAAGAACATAAGAAAATAGGAGTCTGCAGAAAGCCGATTGGCCTAAGCAAGGCAGATCCCTGTCCCACACAACCCCAATTACAAAGCCCAATTATAGGCTCAACACTCTAATACCCTGAGGATCATCTTACCAAAACGGTTAGAGATTAACGCAGGATTATGGGGTCTGCAGAGCGCTGATTGGCCCAACCCTGCTGATCCCCCTTCACACCCAACCCTTCTCGTCCATATGCTTATCCAATTTTATCTTAAAGCTCCCTATAGTTTTTAATCCCACTATAGCACTTGGTAGTCCATTCCACCCATCTACAACTCTGTTACCAAACCAATATTTGCCTATATCTTTTCTGAAACTAAATTGATCTAATTTGAAGCAATTGGTACGAGTTCTTTCGCTATCACTGAGCTTTAGTACATTTGTCATGTCCCCTTTGTTAATCCCACTAACCCACTTGAACACCTCTATCATATCCCCTCTAACTCTGCGTCTCTCTAATGAATGTAAGCCTAATTTCTTCAACCTTTCTTTATACGGAAGATTTCTAATATTATGGATCATTTTTGTCATTCTACGTTGTACTCTCTCCAATGAATCTATGTCCATTCTGTAATAAGGACACCAAAATTGAACAGCATAATCCATATGGGGTCTCACTAATGACAAGTAAAGTTTTAAGATAACATCAGCAGTTCTGTTACTCACACTCCTAGAGATGAACCCGAGAATCCTGTTTGCCTTGTTTCGAACGCTTATACACTGTTGTCTTGGCTTCAAATCATTGCTAACTAACACACCTAGATCTTTCTCACAATTCAAGTTTTCTAATTCCATATTAGCTAGTTTATATTTAACATTTGTATGCATCTTCCCTATCATTAATACCTTGCATTTGTCAATGTTAAACTTCATCTGCCAATTTACTGACCATTCGTGTAAGGTATCTAGATCCCTTTGGAGGCACTCTATATCTCTATCTGAATCAATTGTTCTCCCCATTTTGGTATCGTCTGCAAATTTACTTATCCTACTAATTATACCTAAATCAAGGTCATTTATGTATATAACAAACAACAGAGGACCTAATACAGATCCCTGGGGGACACCACTTTTGACTGCTCCCCATTCTGACTTCGTACCATTTATGCTGACTCTCTGCTTCCTACCAATTAGCCATGACCTAATCCATCCCAACAACGCCCCACCTATTCCATGCGCCTCAACCTTTCTCATCAATCTCTCATGGGGGACTCTGTCGAAAGCTTTACTGAAATCTAAATATATTATATCATATGACTTGTCATTATCTACTGCTTCATATACCTCTGAGAAAAAACTAAGCAAATTAGTAAGGCAAGAACGTCCCTGAGTGAATCCATGCTGAGAAGAATTTATTAAATTAAATGTATCTAAGTGGTTTCTAATTTTACTAGCAATAATTGACTCTAGTAGCTTTCCTATGATTGATGTAAGACTAATGGAACGGTAATTGGATGCTATTGATTTGTCACCTTTTTTGAAGATCGGAACTACGTTTGCAAGCTTCCAAGCTTCTGGAACTATACCTGTCTCCAATGACTTGTTAAATAAAAATGTTAATGGGTAACTTAACTCATCCCTACATTCTTTTAATACTCTAGCATATACCTCATCAGGACCAGGCGATTTATGAGGTTTCAGTCTGTCAATTTCCTTAAGCACATCATTTCTACTTATAGTAATCGTACTTAACCTATTTTCTATACTATCGCTATATACCTTACGGACTTCTGGAAACTGTGCCAAATTTTCATTAGTGAAAACGGAAAGAAATTGACTATTTAATGTACTGCACATTTCTAAATCATTTTCTGTCATTTCTCCTATCGAAGCTTTAAGGGGACCAATTACATCTCTAACCTTGGATTTATATAGTTGGTAAAAAGCTTTAGGATTATTTTTTGAGTCATTGGCAACCTTAATTTCATAATTTATTTTTTCTTTCCTAATATCCTTTTTTTACCTGTCTTGATAGATTCTGATAGTAAGCAAGTAGGTGAATTTCGCCTTTCCTAATTTTTCTATTTATTCCTCTCTTTTGTCCTAGAAGATCTAATAGTCTATTATTCATCCATTTGGGTTGGTTCTGTGTTGATCTAAATTTTCTTTTGGGGATGTATTTATTTTGTGCATTGAATACTGACTCGATAAAATTATCGTATGTATCTACCAAGGTTGACGTCTCTTCCTGACTTAAGATGACAGGTGTCTGAGAAGGGGTACATTCATTTGGACACCTGGATCGACTTAATTTTTTGACCATAGGGTCAGCTAAGAGGGCTCTTCTTAACCCACCATAATTGGCTTTTCTGAAGTCGGGTATTAATGTTTTATTCTCTCTGGTATTACCTTTCCATTGTATATTAAAATACACAGAATTGTGGTCACTATTTCCTAGGTGGTCCCCTATCTCTACATTATTTACCATATGTTCATTGTTACTGAAAACTAAATCGAGAATATTATTACCTCTAGTCGGCGTATCTATGAATTGAAATAAAAAAACTATCTTGTACTACCTCTATAACTCCTCAGAATCAGAGTCTCCTATTTGATGCTGCCAATCTATATTTGGAAAATTAAAATCCCCCATAATGCACACATTGCTAAATCTTGATGCCATTTTAATTTCCTCCTATAATGACGTTCCGTCATTTCTACTCATATTTGGCTGTCTATACATAACTCCAATAACTATGGTCTCACTACCTTCGTTAACCTCTACCCAAACACTTTCATTATCGTTATTTAGTCTAATACCTGATTTAATACAGCTTTGTAATGTACTCCTGACAAACACTGCTATACCGCCACCCCTCTTACTTGTTCGGTCATATTTAAACAAACTATATCCTGGTATATCAAATTCTGCTAAAAAATGCCTGGTTTCTGAATCCACGTTTCAGTTAGTGCTATTATGTCTATATTTTCTTTGCTAACAAGGGCTCTAAGTTCGTTCATTTTGTTACATAGGCTCCTACAGTTTGTGTAATATACTCTCAATTTACTTCTTTTCTTTATACCTAATTTACCTTTATTTCTAACGACATTTCCATCTTCCGTTGCACCATCACTACTATCATTTGCAATATAGTCATCATTTTTAGCATGAGACTGAATATCCTTATCGCTTTCGCCTGACGCTAAAATTGTTCCATTTAACCTCTCATTTACACTCTCAATATTTCTGTTCAAAACCCCACAACCACCCTATCTAAAGACTAGCTAATGTAGAAACCCCTAACCATGAAAGATGAACCCCATCCCTTGCGTACATCCCATCTCTCCCATAGAAACTATCCCAGTTATCAATGAATGGTATTGCTTTTTCTTTGCAATATTTCTCCAAACGGCAATTGACACCAATCGCCCTGGATGTCCATTCCTTGGAACTCCTCTTCTGGGTAGGATACAATGTACTACAGGGATCCCTCCCTTCATCCTAACCTTATCTAACACATCCCGATACTGCTGCAGCAGTTCCTCACTTCTACCCTTACCAACATCGTTACTCCCGGCACTGAGACAGATAATGGGGTTATCTCCACTATCTTCCAAGATGTGGTCCATCTCCTCTAAAACCCTCCCAACTCCATGGCCAGGCAGACACACAACCTTCCTAAGTTTAGTGCGGGTAGCCCTAACTAAATGTCTTACCATGGAGTCGCCCACAATCGACACAGACTTACCTTCTCGGGACACAGACTTACCTTTCCCTCGGGAGGATCCAGCAGCTGCAGTTTTGGCAAAACTTGGCTCGGATTTTGCGAGTTTTAAGAGTAAACCAATTACAGTAACCTAATTTGGAATTTTGGCTCATGTTTCCTTAAATTGCAAACCCCAAAAAGCATAATTTTGGAAAACCCGAGCCAATTTTTGGCAAAACTTGGATCGTATTTTGAGAATCGAAAAAGACTAACTAAATGCCGGAAATCGGCTCATGATTTCCCTAATTGTAAAGCCATATAACCAGATTTATCGAAAACGTAGTACAGTACTTATTTAAATCATAAATATCCAGTAACATAGACCAAGTACATTGGATACAAGCCTAATCCACACCTGACGCCTACAATGTGTCCGTAGTACCTAGTAGGCCTACGTGGGATACAACATGGCGGTTGGGCCGGCGCCCATTTAGTAGCCTACCGGTATTCGGCCGTATCTGTAAATACGAATGTGAGTCACTTCGAGCGAATTCCTGATCAAGCGGATGCACAATCTAACCTAATTAACCTAACCTAACCTATGGGCAGGTGGAGTTAGTGTTGACTATAAAGTGCTATGGGCTCTCTGCGAGAGGGCTGGTTATCACACAGAGGCCCACGTCTCTTCAACAAACTCCCACGGCGAGTAAGAGACATGAGGGACATCTCGTTAGACAACTTCAAGAGAGCCCTAGATGTCGAACTGCAAAAAGTGCCAGACGAGCCCATCCTCGCAAGGGAGCGAGCTGTCGCTTTAAACAGTCTACTGCACCAAATCACCAACCATAACGAGGGGCGTCGCGCTCCTTGGTGCCGCTAGAGGAGCGGCGAACACATCCAAAGGATTTCCAAAGGAAAGGAAAGCTGGTGGACAGACCTTGGGAGACAGGTGAAAATGGCGTGTACGAATCTGTGCCGTCTATAGGAAGGTATTGACAACCATGTTACGACAAAATTCCATTTGGTATAATCCTGTGTAGCGGGAGGACCTGTACCAATATTTTGGTAATGCTACAATATATTTTTACATTTTACATTCATATATAGTCTACTAATATACTAGGTTAGGTTAGGTTAAAGATATTGTTCAATGTATCTTAGTAAATAGGCATCTGAAAAACAGTTCCTCCCGCTACACAGGATCTTACCCATATAAAATCCATATTTGTTTTCAAATATTGCAAAGTAATTGGTGACCAACTTATTTAGTTATACTCAAAATTGTTCATTTGCATCAATATACAGTCTGGCCTGCCAATACGCGAGAATATGGGCGACACGCGAGGGCGCGGAATGAAAATTCGCGTATTAGCAATAGAGTATTATATGGGAATAAATCGATATGGGCGGCACTGACTCCAAGTTGTCTACTTTAGGCCTATTTATCTCCGTCAATTGCCACAAAAGGTACATATATGTATACATAAACATCCAAATCATAAGAAAATATAACAATAATAATAAACTCACCTTCAAATTAACAGTAAATGTCCAACACGAGTTGGACAGCTGTTGCGCGAGCGTGGACTGAGGGTAGACTGGCGTATCCCACAATGCCCTGCGTGCCTACGTAACTGGCGCGGAATGGTGGGGGGCCTCGCGTATTAGCTGAACTCCCCGGAATTGCCCTTATATCGGGCCCGGATTCGCGTTTTAAAGGTACATCACGCGTTTTGAAAGTTTTGGGTATGATTCGACCCCCTCCTCGCGTATAAGGTGAATCGCGTATTAAAAGCTCGCGTATTGGCAGGTCAGACTGTATAGTGTTCGTAATTAATTAGAAATCTTGGGAAAACCTATTTTCCCCATTAGGCCTATTGATCGATGTTGAGACACGCCCCCCGATAGTGATTTGAAAAGATATTAGCCTAACCTAGTATTATGGGTGGGGGCTGCCGCCCCCGCTGGCGGCGCTGGTTGAGTACTAGGCCCTAATCCCTTAACCCGTGGAGCCCCAGCTAGTTTTGTAATGTTTGTTCACATTGTTTTATTCCAGAAACAATAGCGAATGGGTTAGGAATGAAGGAAAAACCACGAAAAACCGCTCAAAAAGCTTAAAGAATGGTCCTACAGAGCCCCCGAAAACATATTTTACAAGAGTAAAAAATTGAAGGCAATTACCCAAAAAAACAAGGTTATTGCGCGCTCACGCGCACGCACGTGGACTTTGAGAGTTTTCAACCATCGGCACGGTTGCGTGGGATACGTACACAGTTCCCATACAAATCTGAGCCCTCTTTAGTGGCTACACCTGAGGTTATGGTCGGCGCAATTAGGGTGACGCGCCAGGCGCGTCTCTGGGGCTGTGCGTTACATACATCGCCGACGCGTCGCTGGGGCTGTACGGGTTAATACAAAAAAATTAGGGGCCTAAACGAAGGTGAAAGAAAAGTCGATGAAGTCTACGGTGTTTACTCTGCAATTTTCAGCTTGATTGTACATTGATAACGGGATAGCCTAGTACTGTATTGACAACCTTGTTACGAAAATTAAATTTTAGTAGGCCTACCATACTTTTATATTAGGTTCTTCCGAGGGTATAACACATTTTCATATGATCTTTAGAGCTATCGATAACTGGAAGTACCATATTGACAACCTTATTACGAAAAAGACATTTTTAGTACCATACTTTTTTATTAGGTTTTGCCGAGGGTTAAAACAAATTTCTTATGATCTTTAGAGCATATAGATTCAATATTTATCTTCAAATATATCAACAAAGTTTGTGGTAGGCCTATTAAAATAACATTGAACCCAAAAAGCTTGGTTTTAGGACTGACTTAACCCTTTGGCTGTGGCTATGTTTGGGCTATTTAGGGCATATTCAGGCACTCCTGAATGATAAATCAAGCATCTGCATTAAATGAAGTGTATTCTGCCGAAAACTAGGCGAGAATAGCTTCAAAATGACACCAGAACGGGCCCCGTACGTGGTCTGGTTCACCCGCAGTGGTGCCAGTGAAACGCGGGAAACCCACTATTATGTAACACTCGCTCGCTTGGCTACACTGTTGGGAGACACGGAGAGAGACCCGCGCGAGACACAGTCAACCTCAGTGAGCCGCTCTGAGGGTCAGAGGTGGGCCCCTCACGCTCCCGCCCACTGACACTCAATTTTTACGGTTTTTACAGGCTTTTAAAGCCTGGAAATTGCTGTAACTTGCCAGGACGTTCCAGAACGTCACCTGCAGCTAAAGGTTAAGATTACCCTAATTGAGACTGGCTTACAAAGGGGCAAAGCCCCCCGGCCGGCGGCGGCATACCAACGACTTAACGACAATCATAAATTGAATTATCAATAAAATACAGAAATATGTTGGAAAATATCCATACAGGCGACTGGATAGATATACAGTAGGGTCCCACATAAAACTTGTTCAGATAAAACGAGTCTCGATTAAAACGAGTGACCTAAAATATTAATATTTAATTTTCGATAAGAACGAATGTGATCACATAAAACGAGTCCGCCGCCAAAGTGGGGCAAATCCGAGGAGTTTTCAATTAGCGCGCCGGAATATCGTACAAAGCGTGATTGGCCGTGACGTAGGTGCGCATTGTGACGTCGCTGGCGTTTGAGGTCTTGACGGGGAGGGTGGAGGGAGCCAGTCATAAAGCGTGTTCACATAAAACTACATCGTTTATCGACCAATTTCTCGTTTTATGTGAGACCCTACTGTATGTGTAATTAATAGAAACATACAATCTATAGGCTAGGCTAAGTAAGACTTCTGAATTGACTACCTATCTATCGACACTCTGGTAGCGAGTCTGGGCTTATAGGGCCGCTATAGCCTAGATCTAGGCTAAACAGAATTAGGTAAAAATTGAAGAGACCCCGGACAGCCTTTTTACTAGTTAATTTTAGTTTTTTGTTTATTTTTCTTTGATATATCTTTTCTTTGTTGTTTAATACCGAGGAGTCAGTGAGTAGCCTATTTTCCTTTTCCTAGCCCTAGGCTCAGGCAGGGTGTCAAAGCACTAAAATGTGAATGTGATAGTCTTTCTTTTTCCTGAACTCGGTAGGCCTAGCCTAGTCTTTGCATGCGATTCAGCGCCGTAGGCGCGTCTGAATTTTTTTTGAAATTTTAGGTAAGCTATCAAAGACTCAAAGAGAGCCTTTCCTGCCTTATTATTGGTAGTGGAGAGGGACTAAAATTGTATGAATACAGTACAGTATATCTATATTTTAACTTCCCGGGAGTACTTCCTCGAATGATTTGTACCTACAACTTCCTCCTCCTCCGTTTTATCTTCCTCAAATGTACAGGTTCCTTGTTCCTTCTCTCCTCTTCTACCTACCTTCCTTGTTATCTTCCTCATTCCCTCCTTCCTTCCAAGTTCCACTATTTTTGAGAGGCAAAGGTATTTGCGATGCAAATACAGTAGTTGAATAGTTTAACCCCTTCTCTACCGGTGACGTTCATTTCATTAGATTCTGGCTACTATAAGATGATTTATATTAAACTTAGGAAGGACCTCTACAAATTCAAAGGCTACAGACTATCTCAATTAGTCCTTTTAGCTACCATATATCCTTCCTAAGCTTCATAAAATTGACCAAATGTATAGGTGAAATAGATACAAAAAGACGTTGTCAGTGAAGAAGGGGTTAAGCCACATTATACTCTTCTTTTTTCAGAGTCCCAAAATCTGCAATTCCAAGGGCTTCTTGCTTTATCTCTCTTTTGGAATAAGTTTGAAAGACCAAGTTAGATTTGAAAATAATGGTATGCAGCCTGAACAGAGCGACAAATGTCACCGACTCACCGTTTTTTTTTATCTTTTTCTCCTTTTCTCTCTTTCCTTGGCTTAGGCCTATATCCAATCGGCCCCATTCAGCCAACTGTTTTAAGAAGTTTATCCCCATCCAGGTGTCGATTTCCTCCTGGCGAGTGATAGCGAGCCAGCATTGTATGGAGAAATCCGGCTTCGCCAGATAAATTTTTCTATCGAAAAATATACAAATTTAGCTTGCTGTCAAATAAAAAATATATGTATGCTGGCTCGCTACCACTCGCCAGGAAAATATTGACACCTGTATGGGTGTAAACGTCTTAAAACAGCAGGATGAATGGGGCCGAATGGATACAAGCCAAAGAGAGAGGGAGCGAAAGAGAAAAAAAGCGAGGTGGGGTCCCTTAACACATGATATCTGACTCGGACTTACACCTAGGACATACCGGGTAAAGGAAAATCTGAAAAACTTTCTTCAACTTTCCGGACAGGATCTTTGACTCTCCCCCTGATATAATATGAGAGGGGAAAAGGGTATTACTGTACTGTAGTGTTTGTTAAAAAAATAAAAACTTATGGGTTAAATGGAAAGTTAACACCATTTTAACTCTGCAGGCTGATTCATCCTACCAAGATGTTTTATGGCATGGCGGCTGTGGGTATAGCCTACGGGGTGTTCTATTATCTGACCAACCACAAGCAACCAGCGGCCCAGTTCAAGAAGGATCACCCGGCCCTGGCTCTGGTCATCCTGGTTCTGGCGATATACTTCATTGTCTATCTGCTTGGATCAGTAGTCGTCTTTCTGCTGGGAGTACTGCTGCCTATTTGTGGTGAGTATTACTATGAGCCAACTTGCTACCTCTCACATACACACGTCACTTCTATCATTATACTGTACTCTGTTTCTTTTCAACTGACGGTAATTTGCAAAGTTCCTATCGAGATTTTTCAGTTATTTTAAAGATTTTGTAGTGAAAAATGGTGCTAATTATATAAACTTGGTCTTATATAATGCAGATACAGTTTCTTACAGTTTCTTACAGTAGATCCTCTGGAAAAAGGCAAACTAGGCCTGTGTATCCAGCTCAATGCCAGTACAGTACTTGCACTGCTGCGGTCGTTCACGGTGTTGGCGGCGGCGGTAGCAGACGCAACATTTTTACTATTCTGTATTTTTGCTTTACAGTGGAGCCCCCGTCCTAGCTGCTAATTGGTTCCGCAGAAATAGAGCTAGGATTGAAACAGCCAAGATCGGGGCACTGTTCTTATGGGGAAAATTCAATCGGTTCCGTGCTCATGCCAAAATTTGCGTCTTTTTCTATTTTTTGCCTATGAAAATATGTTTTATTGTGCACAAATTAAATTTTATGCATTATACTGTATCATATAATACACTATAGAATAAGTTTTTAATAACTAGAAAAAAAAGGCCCAATATCTAAACAATTACCGCACTTTTTCCCAGTGTTAGGCTATGAAAACATGTTTTTTGTCTAGGCTACATCAAGTAGCCTAGGCCTAAATCTTATGCATTGTAAATAATAATGTAGACATGGCTAAATGACCGTCCTAACCATAAATACTGTAGATTGGGGCATTGTTTCTATCATGCGAAAAATGTTAGGCCTAGCCTAGGCCTAGGTTCTAAATTCGTCCAGCCACCCCTCAAGTACCCATTTCGCCCCAAATACATCCAATAAATACATATTATGAGGAAAAGTCGTATAAATACGTATTATGAGAAGATTACTTACCACACAGATTTTATTATAAATCATTGTCATATTTAGCCTAGCCTAGGCTAACATCGTCTAGGTTAGGCATTTCAATCGCTTTCGTCCGACATGGACTGGTCTTTGCTCTGTGTTTTGAGCATGAAATTCCTTCATTGCTACCACCAGGCCAACCATCCCTATCACTAGATGTACTAGAGGTTATAATAAATGCGAGAGATAAGGGGTTCAGGCACAAAAAGCTTGCAAACGGTTGTTTTGTCAACACATACTAGCTAATCTGCAAGCGTCTGCTTAGTGATGGCGGCATCTTGTGCATTTGACGATCGGATCTCGGATTCACTCGGATTTCGTCTCTAAACGGCAAACACCTGGCAGATTCTTTCGTTATGTTAAAACAAAATTATTGTTTTGTTTGTTTTCTAGTTTTATGTCGAGTTTTTCGTTATTTTTGCCATTTTTTCGGGTTTCGGCTGGGATTTTGATGCGAGAATTGAGGCTTTTGGCGCGAGAATTGAAATTGGGAATATTTGGTGTGTGGTGCGAAAAATTGAATCAGCGAAGACCGGTGTAGCGATAATGGGGGCTCCACTGTATAATCAAACTTCAAATATTGTCTTCCCCATGCTTTATCAAGATTACTTTCAAACTTCCTTATTGATTCGGAATCGACTCCATACTGGGGCAGTGCGATCCACTCATTTACCACTCTATCACAAAATGAGTTCTTTGCCTTACAAGCCTATTTCTTTCTTTGTAAATTTTCTTAGTGTCCTCTCGTTCTTGTTCCCTCCCGCATCAAGAAGATACCTTCACACACATCCTCATCATACATTCGTGACACTATCTTAAAAGTCTCTTATCATATCCCCTCTCTTTCTCCTATATGCATAGTACTGTATAGTAGTTTCATATTTTTCCATTAAGTTTTGAGAAATTAGCTGCTAAAGGATTCAATTTATCGTCAGTTGAAAAGAAACCGTATAGTTTGATGTACTGTACACTGAAGATTTCACTGATAATACCAACTGCTTAATTTATGTGATTGTTAACCCTTTCAGTAAACGATGATGCCTGTCTTTAATTCTGATTATCATTACAGTAGTTGATTTTATGGAATTTAGGGAAGGCCTGTGGGAGTAGGAAGGTTATGTATTACTTCTTCGATTCCTAGGAGATAATTGAAGAGGTCCTTCCTAAGTTGGATAATCATAGTACTGAAAGCAGGGTGGCAAAGTGGGGCAATATTGTTTTGGGAGTTGATTGTGAGAGGAAATACAGGGATTTTTTTTTCTTGGAGTTGCATTGTTTTGGCCATTTAGTCACTTACTGGGGAATAATGGAAATAATTGAGCATAACTTTAACTTTGGATTAATAGTAACTATAAACAAAGGAACTTGGCTTTGCGACTAGATACAACAAATCTCATTTGCCAGCCTGACTGAAAGGGTTAAAGAATAACTCTGCATTAACTCTCATCTCTCCACCAGTGATCTTCATTCACGCATCAATGCGGCTGCGGAACCTGAAGAACAAACTGACCAACAAGGTGGAGAGCCTGGGCCTGAAGCGCACCCCCATGGGCGTCATCCTGGAAGCCTTGGGACTGGAACCCAGCATCATCATGTAGGAACCTTCAACATACACACAATGTTTGTAGTCTGGGAGGGTTGTATTTAGTCCATGGACCAGATCTCCAAATCACATGAATCGGTATTCGGTACCAACCAAGGGAGTCGGATATTCAGCATAATCTCATAAATGGCTATTAAGATATGTGAACTCCATGATCAAAGTTATATAAAAATAATATCTCGACAACATTAAGAAAATTGTCTTGTAGATCATAATAGTAACTAAAGCTTCTCTTTGATGGTACTGATGTTCACCGTGGCCCATGGATTAATTGTCGGGTATATGTCGGGAGTGGCGTTACTTTAGTATCCCTGTTAAATAGAAAGGGGGTTATTGTATTAATAAGGTTGCATGTTGGGAGCGGTGTTGTTGGAGTATCATAATTCGATAGAACTGGATGGTTGTAATGAGTGTAAGGCATATTGGGATACTATATCATTTATTATCACTGTAGTCCGGAGCCTGGATTTATCAAAGTTACCATTCCCATCATGCTTTACATTCATATTTACTACCAGACCTATGAGAGTTCCATATGGAGGTCAGTGGTCTGGTTAATCTGCTCTACTTAACTACCACACTACCATATTTTATCATGATGATGATGAAGGAATGGGATGGTTAAAATCCTAGTAATTACACTTTAATTTGTAGACAAGTTATTGCGGCTTAAAAAGTTGAGTTACCGTACCATTGACTTGGCCATCTATTACTGTGGTACAAGCGTTGATGAATCCTGCCCCGGGGATGGGTGTATCGGTGGGGAATGTTATGATTAATGTTGTTGGGGTACAGTCTGGATTGGTTATGTTGAGGAGGTGTAATGGAAAGTAAAAGGTAAGCTAGGGTTGCACGTTAAGCTGTGTGTTGCCATAGCACTCACCTGCGTGTCATTATACTTTGGAGTCTGTGGTGGGCGAGTTACCCAGCTTGTTACACAGAAGAACGAATCAATTTTAAAATTATGTTCTGGCTAACATTTCATTGCAAGAAATATCTCATTAAACATAAAATTGATGCTGGTATTCGTCCTTCAAATTGAAGGATCCATTCTGAGTTACTTATTCTATCAGAAGCTGAATTAAATCTTAAATATTTATCGGTGTTGGTTGATTTCACTAAGCAAGTCTATAGTACAACAACAACTTCTGTAGGCTATTACTTTAGCTACCACAGCGTGATTTGATTAACCCTCCGGGCCCGGGCTGTATCTCCAAAGGACAGGGTGGGCTACCCGGGCGATCTGGCCGAAAAACTTCTAGGCCTAGGCTACCGTATTTTTGTTAATTTTAACTGCTAGAAATTTCCCACGCATCTATAAATGTAGTGCGGTTTCCAATCTGTAGACTGGCGTTGAGTAGAACTCTCTAAGTCAACTGGTTCAGTTGTGATGACGATTTCAGTGGAGCTAATTTTTCTGCGATGTTGACAATATCGGAGCTTTTCACACACTAATTTCGTCTGACGTCACAACAATAACATTGATCCGACGTCTCCTTATTGTTTTCGGAGGTGCGGTGACGCAACGATCGGCTTTGTTTACATGCGTCGGACGCACGGCGTTCAGACCAAGCTGAATAGGCTTTCAAGCTTACTATCTCCTGAAATGACACCCGGGCACCTGCCCTTATTTTGTGGTGTCCTTCCACACGGACACACGGGGAGGAAGGGTTAACCTCTACAATTACATTTATGTCTATATTTCTGGGGTGTTACTGGCTTATTTTGTTGTGGTGATTGTGGATTTCTTTAATTTTCAAATGTTGGTTTTGGTGTTTGAACTTCATGATCTATTGGTGTTGTCTTATATGCTTATGATTGCTTTGTTTCTACACTTGCATATACTGTACAGTCAGCTTTCCTAATTCGCGGAAACCCTAATACTCGCCTGGGGATCGGAAAAAAACCCAAAATTCTTAATAAGCGTTTCAGACGCCCAAAAGTGGCCAAATCCGCCCTTTTTACTTTATACGCGTGGACACCCATCATTTCGTGTGTCACCAGATAGGCTATCATCATATTATGATAATATTACTTATAACATAGACTTTATTTGAGACCATAGTCATATTTAGCATAGCCTAACTCATCGTCATGATTCCGTAGCTTTCGTCAGACATGGCACTTGACTTGACTCTGTTTTGATAGTCCCGGGGATTCAATTCCTTAATCATTACCACCATGCCCACCGTCACTATCACTGAATACACTATAGGCCATAATAAACGCGAGAGATAAAAGGTTCAGGCACAAATAAACAAGTAAAAGTCGGGTGGACTTAAAGCGTCTGCCTAATGTTGACGATATTAAAGATGGCGGCCGAAACTAGCGCAATTGACGCTAGGATTTCGGGTTAACCGGATTCACTCGGATTTCGTCTTTAATTATTTTTGCTCTCGTTTTCGGATTATTTTCTTATTATTGTATGTCTTATTGTTCATCGTTTAATCCACTTTTGGTTGTTATTTAGAGCAAAAATTGTCAAAATTAGGCAATTTTTTTCGAGGTGTCCATCATAAGCTATTTTTCCCATAAGGTATGTTGTTCCTAATACGAGCTGTCCTGTGTCGCCCATATAGGCGCGAATTAGGAGAGCTGAATGTACATGTACTTGTACATGATTTGTATTGTAACATCTTGTGGAGAATTGCAAACACAAATAATAAAGTCAAATGAATAAGATAAGTTGGGATGGCCTATAGCGATATTGGTAGAGCGCTCAGGTTCCTAACCGGGAGGAACGAGTTCGATTCTTGGCAGGTGGAGATGTTTGGGCAATCTCCTCACACTGCTTGCCTCTGTTGCACCTGACAGTAAAATAGGTTACGCGCCAGGGTGAAAAGGGGTCTTCGGATCCTCCGGTCCTTCAACCCATAAACAAAAATAAATAAATAAGTTAGGTAAGCATGAGATTATCAGGTGTGCATGATTCAACCTGTTTTGGATAGTTACCCCAAGATAGTTTGTGGAAAGTAATCCCCACAGGTCCAATTACTGAAGGTAAAAGTTGGTGAATAGGGATAAACACTTGTATACAGGTACTCTATTTTCTTTAAAGTTGGTGAATAGGGATAAACACTTGTATACAGGTACTCTATTTTCTTTAAAGTTGGTGAATAGGGATAAACACTTGTATACAGGTACTCTATTTTCTTTCACTGGTTGAAAAAATAATTCCTTACTAGCTGATTTTTCTATGATTAAATAATGGAAATCAGAATCTGTAATGTTTCCATAATATTATTGCTAATTTTTCATGATTAATAATATATTTGGCAAAAAGCTAAAACTTTGGAATAGCTGATCAAGGAGACGATTTCCCTCCAACTACAATTATTTAACTTTATAGAATTTGACTTTGGGACTGACATGTCAGATAAGAAATTCCCTGGAGATCTAGAAATTAAGTGATAAAGTAACATCGTAGTTTAAATCTCCCTCATTCCCACTCAGTTGGTATAGTGTTGGCACAGTTGCTACCAGATGTTGGTGTTACACTGCTTAGCGATGGGCACGATATAGTGGCAATGACTAGTGAAAGGATGGCATTTTATTATGCTGTAAACACTTGAATGGTGAAATTATACCCACATACCTACATTAATTGAGTTTAGAAGTAAAGTTGGTTGGTGAAAAAATATGAATACATAATTGAGTTATCCATAAGAAGTATAGTGTTTTTTTTATCAAGCAGTTTGGGAAAAAATATAAGGGGGTATGTCTTCAAACCACCCTAACATGATTCTGGAAGTTGTGTGACTGCTTAAGGGGAGGTATTTAGTTTATTCCCTAGACCTCCATCAAGCTTAAAATTAAATCCCCTTGACCCCCTTTCAAGATAAATTTGTACATTTTTCGGTAGAAAAATTTCCCGGCCAAAGGCCGGTTCCTCTTAGATTACAGGCTCGCTATCGCTCGCCAGGAAAAAATCGACACCTAAATGGTACGAAAGGTCTTAAAATTGACAGAAATCGGGCGAACGTTCTTAAAATCGCCAAAATAATGGGGCAAACGTCTTAAAATCTCAAAAGCAATGGGGCTAAACACGAGGGAGAAAGGGGTAAAGAAAATAATCCCTCAAGTGGATATCTCCCCTTAACCGACTTGATGCACTTGCCACCAAAGACACGTTCTTTTATCACAATAGTTTTGACTCTTTGGAATTCTCTTCAGATGATGTGAAGAAAGACTTGGAAAGATTAGAAACATTTGTGTCGTTACAATAAAAAGTATTATCCGTCATGTGGGTATAATTTCTCCTTGCGACATAAACCTAGTATAATTATTAAACCTATCTCGTTGTGTGGTCTGTTTTGATAGTCTGTTACACATTTCTGGCTTTGAACGTACAGCATTGGAGCTTTGTGTATTTTGACAATTTAAGGGGACAGTGGTTATTTTGTTGGGTCTTTATTTATATATTAATTTATTTGTTTAGTTTCCTTCCTAGACCTCCATTAAACTTAAAACATCCATTAGATCCCACTTAATTTGTACATTTTTTGGTAGAAAAATTTCACGGCCGAAGGCCGGCTCCTTCACAATTACAGGCTCGCTGTTGCTCGCCAGGAATTTTTTTTACACATAAAGGGCACAAAAGGTATTAATATTGACAATGGAATTGGGCGGAAGGTCTTAAAATTGAGAAACTAATGGAGCAAACAAACTTCTTAAAATCTCAAAACTAATGGGGATAAGCATGAGGACGAAACGGGACCAGAAAAATTTCCAATCTCCCCTTAACTGTTCTAGTTTTCATATACAATTTATAGGGGCTTGTTCACTTGGAGCTTCTTGATTCAATTTTCTTCATTCGGACAGTGTTGCATGGGGCTTCTTTGTATCCTAAGTTCGTGGGATAGTGATAACGTAATGGGTCATTCCTTTACCATCGTAAAAGCTTTCCCTACTACCTTTCCTGACCCAGATTGACCCTTATAATGTAAAACTTGCAAAATAAACAAACCAAAACTGGGACGGCACAAGATTAACCTTATACAGATATACGATAAGAGTCAATCTGGGTTGGGAAAGTTCGTAGGGAAAGCGTTTACGGTTTTAAAGGTACCGTAATAACAGGTTGCCGCTGTCCATGAGACAACTGAGTTCTGTTGAATGCTTCAAGAGACAACTTAAGACTTTTCTCTTTGAGAGAAGCTATGATCTTGAGAGAGGTGTCATGACAGATGGCTATAGAGTTTAGGCTATTTTGCCACTGCTAGTGATTGTTAAATGTGTGTTGTATATAAGCCTTCTTTTGATGCATTGATTTTTTGTTCTTTTTTCTTTCTCTTTTCGAGCGCTAGTGAATTCTTCGGAAAAATTGGCGCTTATGAGAAATAAGTAACATGCTTATTATTATTATTATTATTATGGCCCAATGTATATATCAACCATTAATCACAAGTTTACTAGCTATTAGTAGTGTAGGGTGTATGTAAGCCAATTTGTATGTGCTGGTCTCATTATAGTCTGTTCATTCTAGGTTGGGCAGAAATTGTAACCTCTAACCTTAGTAACTAAACAAAAAATAGAGTAATCGAGCTAATTTTTCTACCAAATAGGAAGACTTGCTAGGAAATGTGTATAAATTGACAGTTGGCTCTAGCCCTTTTTGAGTTACAGAGGTTAAAGGTTACGATTTCTGCCCAACCTAGAATGAACGGACTATAGCTATTAATAGTGTAGGGTAGATGTAAGCCAATTTGTATGTGCTGGTCTCACTAGTATACAATCGATAAATCCTACTTTCACAACAATTAATTTAGTTACTCAGTGATTGGACCACCATATATGACTTAGCTAGCCTACCCTAAATTATATTTCTCTCATGTCTAATGGTTTCATGCCTCGTGTAAAAATAAAGTATTTCTTATCAAGCATAGGTTATTGAATTGAATACTTGTCAAAATAATCTGTAAGCACTTATAATTTAACTGTGCATTACTAGAGTATATAGTCATGTCTAGTTCCTGTCAATAGTAAGCAGCTGTTGGCTTTGTTTAATCCCTTCAATCAGATGACAATATTTATATGGTACTTTATTAGTCTCCTAACCCTGGCCATTATTACAAACATTGGCAATTTTAACCTTTATTTTTTCTAAAGAGGATAGAAAAAATAATTACTGTATTTGGCCTATGAAGCTAGGTATTCCTTTCCTTTACTTGTTTTGTTTATTTTGCAAGTTTTACATTATAATCTATGCTACAAATAGACCATAAATTACTATATAACTTTCTACATCTTCCTGTTGCGATCAGTTGAATACAGTGTTCAGTACATTATTGTGCTTTTCTGGGAGGTTGAACATGATGAGTGTGAAAGTCCGATGAGAGTTTTGGGGACAACCTTGACGGAACAGACCCACACTATTGCTGTGTGGGTGAGTCTTTCTCCTCCCCCCTCCTGATGCCACTCAAGAAAAAAACAAACAAACAAGAAAACATAAGAAGTGTGCATATCTGTTGATCTCTCCCAGGGTTTAGGGGTTAATGCTACAGCCCACTGCAAGGTGAGCTACGGACGGTGAGGGAATTGGCCTGGGAGTGCAAGCCCATGGGCTGATGATCCCCTCCCCCGCTGCCCTCTCAGATCTTATAATTTTTCCCCTTGCCCCTCAACTTTCTCTTCATAACTGTTAAGGGATGCAGGGCCCTAGGAGGGGCTTCGGTGTCCCGGCCATTTCCGCACTCTTTTCTGACTCTTGCCTGGGAGCGGCTTCGGTCACCTGGGCATTCTTTAGTGGTAAAGCTGGGAGGGTTCTGTGAGGGCTCTCGGTTATGGCCATGGCCTTGCTCAGGACCTTGGGGCTGTTTGGTCAGACAGCCTGGGGAACAACAACAACAACAATTTAACTTACGAAGAAAATATAGTATGGATAAAAGGGTTAGAATTTAAAAACTAAACTGATCTAACTCTTAACAGGTCCTTAAGTTATAGGTAATGTAGTTGGCATAAAGCATAAATTGGCATTATCTGATTGAAAGGATTAAATGTGAGATCTTGGCTTGTGTATAATATAGAAATTATTTGATCTGTACATAAAAGTAGAATATATTACATTATTTTTATATGGATTACAATATTCTTGGAATTATAAATACTAAATTGGTGGTATTTATTCATTTGCAGTACAACATTGTTGGGTGATTTAGTGTTATTCTGTAGTAAAGTAATAATTTATAAAGTTAACTACTATTATAAATTGACCATTAGATAGTTTGAAGTGTTAGCAATGTGTAGCCTTATAACATTACAATAGATCCTTTACCATAATGATTTAGAAGTACGACGGGATGAAAGTAATTTTTGTTGGATTTGTTAAAGGGAGGTACAGTATGTAAATTTACTTAAATCAAAGACATTTTACAGTCCTGGTTTCACGCTAGTCTTTTTGGGGGACGCAATGTTAATTATCGTACCTGTACATAATAATAATCGTCTGGTATCTTGTATAGCGCCTTTTTCTCACTGAGGAATCACAAGTGCTTCACATACTTTTGGATCATACTGGCATAATTATAGAACAACTAAGACTATTACCCATCTCCTTGCTTAAGGGAGAGGGTTACTGCCGGCTTACATTTCGGGAAAAAAATCACCAAGCTGAGCAAGAGGCAATCCCAGGTCTGCTGGGTAACAGCCGGGAATGTTTCCAGTGAGTCAGCCATGTACTGTACTGATATGTGCAGTTTATGTATAATATACTATATACAGTATCTTGTTGGTTGTGAAATTTACATTACCTCTTCTCACCAGTTGCCTAGTGCAATGCATGTTACAATGGTGATGTCATCATTGAATCCGAAAAGTAAATTCTGTTGTAGTTTGCGACTCGAACGGAATAATACAAAAAGGTAAATTCTGCTGTAGGTTGCGATTCAAACAGAAAAATACAGAAAGGTGAATTCTGCTGTAGGTCGCGGCTCGAACTGAAATAAACACCTGTAACATATTTTGTTTTCCAAAGTCCCCAGATAAGATTAATAGTGATTACTCAAATTCTGTATATCCATATATAGCCTGGGATGTAAGCCACTCATAACTTTGTGTGGCAATGTACAGTATTAAAATTTAAAACTTGCAAAATATACAAACCAAAACTGGGACGAGACAATATAAAGACAAAAGAACTAATCAAAATCGCTATGTGGAAATAACTCTAGCAAAATAAATTTATGAAATATAATAACAGGGTTGTAAGACTGTAAAATGTTACAGTTCAAAGTGGGAAGTGGCGGCAGCAGACGCCATAAAATCACTACTCGGTCTAAAGAACCAATGTGCACGGGATGTCGGTGAATGTATAACTGCTCTAGATACCAGGTAAGGGAACTTTAATGTAGGGCTACTAACTCTCATTGCTTGTCTTAGTTTCCCTATACAGTACTGTATAAACAAAATAAATATGAGAAGTTGATTTTTCAAGGATGGTCATCTTTTGTTTTAAAGTTATCTTCATGGAAATCGGTGGATAATTTAGTTTTGTGAATTTCCAGAGCTCGTCAAAAAATGTCTTTTAATATTTGTTTTTTTCGAACACATTAAACAGACAATAATTAGGTGTTTGTAGAGTTAGCAATGTTATTGTTGGGATACACAAACAAGACCGCTGCACGATTTTGTGATTCTGAACATTCACTGGTTTAGTTCTATTATAATAATTTTATTAGAAGCTAAAAATTGGCCAGCTGGATATTTACTGATGTTTATATATGGTTTGTAGATTTACTGTATACTCTTAACTATGCATGATTATTTTCTGGTTTGCTCATATATTGGGATAATATTCTAGATGACAAATTAATTGTGCATAAGATTAATTACTTGGATAAACAGTAGCTATACAGTACAGTACACTCCAGAAGGTATCTACAACATTAAGTATTATAAATTGACAGATAATGGCAACACTCATCAAGCAACTTCTAGCGTGTATATTTTGTAGGAAATATAAACCAACCAAGATCGTAAAGCTTCATTTGATAACCTAAGCTTCGTATGAGTTACAGGCACTGAAAAGCCGATAAAAAAGTTAAATATTCTATAATATTCTGGAAGCCTACGTAAATTTATGTGATCATATGATCTAAGGTTGGCATTTCCTATATCAATATGCAGTCGACTTTTACAGGTAATAGTATGATTACTGTAGACCGATATACTTCTTGGAGTAAATGTACTGTACATTATTAGTAATTAGAAGATACTGTAAATTATGTTCTTTTGGGTCAGTAGAATCATTATTTAGAAATACTGTATCTAAATAGTATTTGTACTTTGTTGATGAAGGAGGAACTATAGTATGTCTACTGCATTTATATATTCAGTACTGTATTCTATATATATATATATATATATATAGAAAGATGATGTATAATGCATTGATATATTCAGTACTGTATTCTATATATATATTTATAGAAAGAAGACTTGTATAATGTGTTAATTTTATTTTTAAGATTGATATTATTGTTTGTAACATTACTGTACTAGATAGACATAACCAAGACAAACTGTGTCAATTCTGTGACTCCGCTTTATTCAAGTACTTTAACACTACCTGGTCCGACGTCACAGGGGTTATGATATTTTGTTTGATTATTGAGGATTTTGCCTGTTTCTGCAAACAAAAATCAATGGAGTTTAGTTTGTCTCCTAAGCCAACAAAAATTACTTTCCAGACTTCCTTAAAACTAATAAATGCCCACCTAGACCCTCTTCAAGCTAAATTTTAATATTTTTCAATAGAGAAATGTCCCAGCCGAAACCAAAGGCCGATTTCTTCTAACGTACAGGCTCTTTATCGTTCGTCCAGAAAGAAATCAACAGTTTATAGGTTGAAGCGTCTTATTATCGCTAAATTAATGGGGGTGAAAAAGTTTTAAAATCTTCAAACTAATTGAGAGCAACCGGGGAGGTTCACAATGACCCCCTTCGCACCAAATAGGGTTAATACTACTCATCACAGGCACCTCCTTAAAGGTGATTACATAAGCTGCATACCATCGAAGATGTATATTTTGTATGCATCGAAACATATTAAGGATGCTCAGGTTTGTGTATAATAACGTAAATTTAAGTCCGTAAAGAAAACAAATATTCAACAAGTTTATATCTGGCGGCGTCTGATAGTTGACTGTCTTTCAAATTTCGCGCCTTCCAGTATTGTGATGACGTCATAGATTCTGATAGTTGTCAGGCAACAGAAATTTACCTTTAACTTGACCCAATTTATTTGATATGTTAGGGGCAAATTTAAGGATATTCCCAATAATGGTGTATTACTAGAGCATTTAACGTTCTGCTGAATAACTTATCTCACTTTTTTTTCATGTTTGTGTAATTCACCTTTAACCATTTAACACACCTGTTTCGCTTTGCAATACGTTAGGAAAGTTTGTGTAGCCTTGAAATAACACCAGTAGCCTATTATGATCCATAGTTTAACCCTTTTATTTTAAGTATAATGGTGAATTCTAGTGTTAGCCAGAATAAAATTTTACTAATTTTTTTCCCCCAAGTAGTTTAACCAGACCATTGAGTAATTAACATACCATTGACCTGAATTATTTATGTTTGACACATTTGTTTTTGTTTCAGTAAACTTTAATATTCTGGACTTGGGAATTATGTGTTCATATGTACTGTATGTAACATGAATATTTAATTTATTGGGCTTCAGAAGAATAACAAAATTATTATTTCCAGGCTAATGGTTAATATCCTTGTCGTAAATACAGTCCATTACTGTACTAAATGTTTGCATGAATTTGAATTTTTTAACTTGGCTTATCAATTAAATTACTTTAATATTCATGGTACTATCAGACAATCCATTCTGCTTAAGAAGGACTTACTGGAATTGGGTTTGAGTCCCTGAAACTGAAATTATGTTTTACTTTAATATAAGGTTCAAACTAACTCAATTAAGATTTAACTTTGAGACGTCTTTCGTAAGCTAAGAAAATTGTCTCGATGCAGCAAGGATAAAATGTATTGTCATGATTTATAACTTTAAAAGAATTACCCTACTTTGAAGTTATATTTATTATAATAACTTAAGAATATCAGGATGTTATATAAATTGAACTTTCTTTTTTTCTCTTGTGGATGATTAATCTATTTTTCTGCAGTAGAGTAATTTGGTTAATCTTACCCTGATCTTGATTTTATCATTCCCTTTTCTGATTTTTGTTTAAGGCATCTTGTTTTACTAGCATTAACAAAGCTTCTGATTTAACAATATATAAACATCCTTTTTAATAGCTCTAAACAATAATTCTGCTCACCTTGCCAGGTATTAAATCCCTTTGCTTTTATTTACCTTTTTTGTTGTTTTTTATTTTTGTAGGTCTGGCGTGAATCTAGACAAAGGTCCCAAATTTCTGGACTCCCTAAGCAAGATGACAGCGAGCAAGACCAGCTAACTCAACACCGGCATGTCTAGCAGCTCAAGTATAGTATAGGGGTTTTATTATGATTTTGTTTATTATTGTTTATTATTTTTTATATACCGGTACCGATATTTGAGTACAGTTTAATATCTCTGTGATTTGAGTATGTTGCATTTATTTACTGGGCATTTTATTGTTTACATGTTTATTTATTTATTTATTTATTATTATAGGTGTTTGATTAGTTTATACAACATAAGTTCCAAATTTCTGGACTCCCTAAGCAAGATGACAGCAGGCAAGACCAGCTTACTCAACACCGACATTGCTTTGCCTATCACCTCAAGTATAGCGTAGGGACATTATCATGACTGTTTATTTTGATTTTAATATTATTAGCTATGATTAATAGTTATTATTTTGAGCATAGTGGAACTGCTCCGGCGGTGTTTAGGTACCATGTTTATCTTATACCTTAAATACTGTGCAGTTCATCTATATACTATCATTGATTTATTGATTATTTGTAATATTTGGTCTAGCAACTATAAAGTGTCTGGCCTCGTTGCTAGATTTTGATTATTCAGGGAGTTATTCTTGCAACTTACGTACGATAAATTTTTTTTTTTTTTATCTTTATTGCCTTTGAAGATATTTATTTTTTTCTAGTACAGTACTGTATTATACATTAATTCACTGAGCATTTATTTGATTTTTATACTGTGGTTACTAGAGGATACAACTAACATAATTGAATGTTTTCTTTATGAAAATATAAGGTTTAGGAAAGAAGTGGGGGATTGAGTACTCAAAGTTAAGTTTCTTTTACCATTTGTTGGTATAAGATAACACTATAGGTCTAGTTATTATCTTTACAATCATTTTTAGTTGGTTTATGTGCGAGTACAATTCATGGTTTTTGTAGCACTTTTGAGTTTTGACAATACAGTATATTGAATTTGAATATGTCATACACACTTGTTATCCTCTTTCAACAGATATGCACCTTATAATGTCAAGTTAATTACCAGCGACAATGTTTGGGTTTGTCTTGTAATACAGGTCTCCCTCGATATACAATTGGGTTACGTTCCTGAAAACTCTATCTTCAATAGAAAAATTGTATAGCGAACCCTAAAATTAATGATATAAATGGGGAATCACTCTCGGACCAACGAGAACCCAAACCCAAACACCTAAAAACCTATAATAATATCGTAAATTGGGGCAACGCATAGTGAGGAAGACCTGTATAGTTGTTGTTGTTGTTGTTGTTGTTGTTGCTGTTCCCCAGGCCGTCTGGCCGAACAGCCCCAAGGTCCTGAGCAAGGCCAAGGCCATAAATGAGCGGCCCCACAAAACCCTCCTTGCTTACCACTAATAAAGCCCGGGTGACCGAAGCCACTCCAAGGCAGGGAGCTGAGGAGGGTGCGGAAATGCCCGGGAAACCCAAGCCCCACCCAAGGCCCTGTGCCCCTCAGCAATTATGAAGGGAAAGTTGAGGGGCAAAGGAAAATTGTGACGCTTTGGCTCCCAATCTGCCAACCTCTAGATTGGCAGTAGGGAGGTCAATCCACGGAAAAGATGCCGTCACTTGAGATCTAGAAAATATATGAGTAAAAGGAACAGTCAGAGTAAGCTATGGGTATGGCAGAGATCGCTCAGCTCTCACTCTGATAGACCAGCCCATCACCACATGACTAGAACCCAATCCTCTCAGCATCAGCTAGGAAAGGCCCTAGAAAGCCACCTTTGGCGGGGGGATAGCTCCCCTATTTCAACTCCTTTCGGGGTTGGGCACCCGCCCTGTATAGTTAACTAATCTTATAGCTAATCTAGAAAATTATACCGATGCGCTTACTCAATGTGTCAAAACTATTGTAGAACCACATAGAATGCGTAGGTAGGTTTTGCTAGTCCGTGCACAAGGCCTCATTGTAGCAGATTGAGGTGTCCGTATTATTTCACGCGACTGTACAAAATCAAACCCGGTGTCATATGAATAAGTTTACTTGAGGAATTTAAGTCAGGTAATCCTAGATGTATATGCTATGATCTAAACTTCTTCATTATAGAAGTGAAAATCATTGGGTATCTATTCATGACGGTTTTTACTTGACCTCTAATTCAGTTAATCCAAGTAAATTTGCTGCCAAAAGTGCATGTGTCATTGGAGCTTTAAGCATAATGGTACTTTGATATGCTCTTTAAATGCTGGGCCTGTCTCGGTTGTTCTATTTATGTGATTATCTTGTTTTTAGCTTATGTAATTATTCACATGCATTGCTATGATAGCTTTCGGCGTGCATCTAAGGTTGATCTGAACACTGGTATCGGTATCTAATACTCGCATGAACAAATGTGTTGTATGTAATCAGGGTTTTTTGTTTGGTTTAAATTATTGCTTCGTATGCATCTTGACTAACTTGAATCTACATAATTAATTTTCTAATAATAATAAAATATAGTTACTTGTATTGCTCACCAGGAACATCTAATTCTAAGGCTCATATTCTTAAAAAACAGCCCTCGTTGTCAGTGATAATTACTATAGTATTGCTGCAGTCGTAGTCAGTCAATACGATACACTAGTTATAATAATTGTAATGAGAAGTACTGGAACATTATTACAGTACTTTATTACATGAACTTAATTATAATGTAAAACTTGCAAAACAGACAAACCAAAACAAGAACTGCACAATATAAAAACACAAGAACTTATGTGGATATAACTTATTTAAGATCTAGCAAAACAATATGAAAACAATTACAAAAAAAACCACACACACAAAGCATATTGACTGGCTAGGAGTATGACAAACATTTAGCAATCACCACCGCCAATGATAGGGTAAGTGTTGGCATACAGGCCTAAGAACGATTCCTTTCTAGTTAAGCGATAAGGGCATTATTTAAATATATTTGTGATTCAGAGCTATTGTATCTTTATTAAGGTGAGAGGGGGTTATTTTATTTGCAATGTTTTTTTTTAATGTGCTCCCTAGACCTCTATCAAGCTTGAAAAGACATCCCCAAGAGACATCCTCTTCGAGATAAATTTGTTCATTTTTTGTTCGAAAAATTCTGGCTCACTATTGCTCGTCATTAGTAATCGTCTTAATCGACACCTAAATGTCACAAAAGATCTTAATATTGACAATGAAATTGGACAAAATTCCTTAATATCAACAAACTAATGGGGTGAACGTCTTAAAATCTCATAACTAATGGGGCTAAATATGAGGGAGAAGGGGTTCCAGAAAGACCAAATACTTTCCCTAAAGTGGCTTTTACAGCTCAACTATTATGATTTGATTCTGGTTGATGATCAAGGTAAAATGATCATAACACTCCAGGATTCACGTAGCTTGATGAATCTCTTTACTTGGTGACAACAATTATAATCTTTGCACTATATTTGTTTACAGTATTGTTAGTGATAGTTTTAGGTAATATATACTTTTGTCCTTGTATAATGGATCTTTCCATCATTCAATACTCTAGTGATATCCTTATTCATTTGGTGGATTCGTGTATTATCTCTACATTAATTCAACACTTTTCAAGCGATCTAACTAAGCTTTGTGATAGCTACCCTTAATGTGTGTTTGTCTTGTGATTATAATAAGGATTAGGAGTCTTTTAGCCAATTTACATCAGAAAAACATTAAAGCTTGGTTATGTACTACTGATTATCATTAGCCTAATTCCTAATAATTCGCTTATTTAATTTACAGTATATACAGAGAGTATGTGAAGGAAGGAAAGTTTTCGGAGCAATGGTAAGTACGGTATGTGGAAGGTGAGAAATCTCAGAATGAAAGTTAAAAGTGCAATGTATGAAGGGATTGTTGTACCAACAGCGATGTAAGGGGCCGAGACATGGGCTCTGAAGAAAAAGGAGAGAAGAAAGCTGGATGTGGTGGAAATGAGCTGCTTCAGGAGTATGTGTGGAGTGACTCGTAGAGACAGAATAAGGAATGAAGAGATACGTAGGAGAGTGGGGCAGCAGGAACATTTGTCGGCCAAAATAGACAGAAGGGTGCTGAGCTGGTATGGACATGTTAAGCGAATGGAAGATGAAAGCCTTACAAAGAGAATATGTGAGTCATATACAAGGGGAGGTAGAGTGGTAAGAAGACCTCTATTGAGATGGAGAAACTGTACAGGACAAGCATTGGAGGATAGAGGAATGACTATAGATCAGGCAAGAGAAATGGTAATAGGCTATATAGGAATGAATGGAGAATGCTAGTGAATAGATGAGTGTAAACGCGGTTGTTTGGGAGAGGGGATCAGGCGCCAGTTGGACTAGATAATAGTTCGTCAGACGCCTGGCCCGGTGAGCCGGTAGAAATGAAGGGTACGCCTGGATGCAGGGTGGGCGGGCTTGTGGTGGTACAGCTTCGCTGCAAGTCTGCCTGTGGAAATCGGAGCCTCTCCGGGAGATCTGGGACCTGGGAATCTTGCTGGAGACCCCAAATGGGCCTGGTTCTCTGGGTATTTCTCCTGGATGACCTAGATGTGTGTGATTTTGTGTTTTGATTTTAGTTTTATGCTCCATTGATTCACCGATTAATTCTTCACATTTTAATAATGCAATTAACATCCAATTAATTATTTTTATTATTTTTATTATTATGGCCGTACAATGTTCCCATTCCCAATTGACTTGAATGTCTTTCAGGTTATGGTTATATATATATATACAGTACTGTATATAGATCACTGGTATCATCTAACCAACAATAAGAGAGTGATGAAGTGGATGTAAACAAACACCCTTTACGTAAGTGTAAACCATGGCTAAGCGTCACTGGCTGGTGATGTAGGTCTTTGTTGAAGAATTGGCCCATATCGAAACATTAACCCAGTGGCTGCCACAATCCTCTTGAGATGTTTTACTGGTGGGCTGCGATGCTCCTCCCGGAAGATGAGATTTCCCATGCATACTAAAACCGCTCGCATTGGCTTAGGCAGCTACAATTTGGTCCAACAATAGGCCTACATGGCATCTCTCGCCACCACCCCCATACATGCTCCGCACGCGCCCATGGAGTCCATACACAAGCAATCCCCCCCTCTCTCCCTCTGTTCTCCAATAACAAAAACAACACATTTGACTGTTGGGGCTATACAGGTAGGGCTGATAATCCAATGACATTTACTGCCCCCCATCCCGCCTCCACCCTGCTGTTCCCTTCACCCGAGCAATGCTCCTATATGCACAGCCACTTCTTGCCAGTTTCGCGCCTCATTTTTAACTATGGACCATCGTAACACCTCAACCACACATCTTTTGGGTATTCATATATATATATATATATGTGTGTGTGGTTGGATGCGCACTTACATTTCCTACACGATGATAGGGTTTTCGTTGCGTTGGAAAAGTCGCCAAATCGGCCTAGGTCTAGCTGCTCTAGCACAGGGCAATGGGGAGTCCTCTAGGGGTTTCTAGCATTTCTTGGGCTAATCTAATGAATTTGATAAAAATTGTAGGCATACAGTCCCTGGAATTTGTGAAAGCACCCATTAAAAGCCAGTTTTATGTCGTTAGATCACGTGGAGCCACAATGGGGGGGGGGAGGTTAAGACACATTTGGACGAGTGGTGAGAAGTAGGGAGAAGTAGCCTACTATAAAGTAGCGCCAACGAACTTGACAATAATCCCGATCCCTGACCTCTCTGTAACTCAAAAGGGCCTAGAGCAAATTGGCTGTGAATATCCACAACTATTTCCTGGTGGACTCTTCCCAAATGATAGACACGTCAGCCCGATTGCTTTCATTCATTTTGAGTTATAAGAAGTTAACCCCTTAAAGGCAAGCTGTGTGTAATGGACACCCTACCGCCAGGTGACAATATTAGGCCCCATTCCCACCTAAAATAGTCATTTTACGATAAATATCGTTATTACTTCTTCATATGCGCCTATTTTATGTTTAATATGGAGACAGTAATATTTAACAACAATAAAACAAGTGGTAATAGTGTTGGATGGTCAAAATCGCGAATTATAGTCGGCCGGTCCATTCATGAATTGTGGAGCAGAGCGAGGCAGACCCTCCCCTCGCGAGGCCTGAAGCCTGACTGACTAATTCACCCACAATCTACCTTACGCAACACACTTGCTAGTCACATGACCACACCATAGAACCGGCTTGGAAATGACACAAAAATATACCAATGAATAAGGGAATAACAGGGAAATTAGGTGATAATTGGGGGGGGGGGGATTTTGACATGTGGAGGAGTGATAGTAAGTATGGAGGGGAATTATCTCACTTAATCACCATTTCACTTGTTTTAAGTGCTACTGGGGCCTTTTAAAAGTTTTTTTTTTTTAGGCCTTGCCTCTCGCGAGGCTCCTCGCCCTTGCCCACCAAAATCTCTTAAGAGTGTTCTTGCCGTTCCCGGGTTAAGGGGCCAAGATTATTGTCAAGTTCGCTGGTGCTACCTATAGAGGGGAATTATCTCGCCTAATGACATATTTCTTTGTTTTGATAGCCTCTGGGGTGTTTTGGAAGATTTTTGTCATGGTCTTGCTTCCCTGAGGCCTATCGCATTCGTTATACTGTACACATACTTCCGTGAGGCTTATTAGGGGTTCGACCCCTACGGGGAACCCCTATTGTAATCATTAAACCCACTTATTCATCCAAATTCTTTTTACACGCCGGTTTTGTCGCAATAACTCCAGAACCGCTTTTTGGATCGGGATCAAACTTTCACAAGAGGTGCGTTTTTGTATTGGGCAACTTTTGATATGCTAAACATCCGGCATGGTGGCCAAACAGGTCCGTGGCAGCCGATTTCCTGAAAAATTTGACGCCTAAATACCGTCTCTCCCACTCATAGGAAATTATTGGGCTTTGGCATATGGACTCCACTACTAATGCTCCGCAAATGTTATAGAGAAGGTTTTGCTTTTGCACGTGGGTTTTTTTCCGGCAATCTTGAAAAAACCTCGAATTCCACTTAAAATTCCACATCTTGAAAACTATGCCGATGATCAATGCCATGTTTGCGTAGTTGGGTGAGGCTCGCGATTCCGAACGTTTTGATACCAAAAGAATATAAATGGGTGGAATAGTTTGGCCGCAGCATTGAAAACTGTCTATTCTTAAATGACTTTAAAACTGTATTCGCTACCCGCACAAAGTTTACCGTCTACAGTCTATAGGCTTCCACGCATCCCCCAGTTTTGCTTAACCCTTAACCATCGGGGGCGGACTTAAGTCCGCCTCTAAAAACTTGGACTATGTGGCGGGGGCGGACTTTAGTCCGTGTGCAATTTTGGCGCAATATTGGCTCAGAGAGAGACGAGCGACGGGAGGAGCCTGGGTTACCTCATGACCGCTCGCCACGGCCGCCGTGGACCGACTGAGATGTACTCCACTTACATCCACCCTCACTCCCTCGCTACACACGTAATTATATAAAGAAATTACCGTATTTTAGCGATTTTGCCCTTCGGTTGCACGATCGTTGCAAGACAACCAGTGATCATAGAAGGATGGTTCGGGTGTCATTGGAAAGCTCAATTTACGCCCTTTCAGGGATACATACTTGTATTACGCTCTGGTTCTTGTTTATGCATGAAAAAGAGCACGGAAACAACGCCATTTATGGTAATTATGCCCGCTGGGCGGCACGGTGAAATATACTCCTCCACCCGCTCTTTGTGTGTTAATAACATAGTCGACTTATTATTCAGATCTATTTTTTTTTTTTTATTTAACTCTCAAAACAGTTCGAGTCCCTACGAATTCCACCAATGATTTAGCCAAACTACCTATACATAGGCCTACCTACCCTACCAAATAATAATGATAATTCAAATTTATTTTTGGTGAATAACAGAGTATTGGCTAAGGTTTTTAACAATTCCTCCCTTTGCCAAATGCTTTGTTTAATAACAAAGTTTTGACAATTTTTGGTGTGGTGTGACTTACCTTTCCTCCTCCCTCAAACAGCAAGCAACGTTATCAGGGGTTCAAGTAGATTGCACGCTTCCATAAAAATATATATAGTCCGGTTTTTACGCAATAACTCCCGAACTGCTTGTCGGATCGGGACCAAACTTTGACACAAGGCGCATTTTTGTATTGGGCAACTTTTGATATGATATCCAAAATGGTGGCCAGACACGCCCGTGGCAGCCTTTCACACCCAACCCATCTCGTCCTATCTAATTTTATGTTGTTGTTGTTGTTGTTCCCCAAGCTGCCTGGCCGAACAGCCCCAAGGCCCCGAGCAAGGCCAAGGCCAAGGCCATAACCGAGTGCCCCCACAGAACCCTCCCTGCCAACCACAATAAAGCCTGGGTGACCGAAGCCACACCATGGCGGAAAGCTGAGGAGGGTGCGGAAACGCCCGGGAAACCAAAGCTCCACCCAGGGCCCTGTGCCCCTCAGCAATTATGAAGAGAAAGTTGAGGGGCAAAGGAAAAATGTGACGCTTTGGCTTCCCATCTTGGTAGATTGGAAGGTCAATCCACGGAAGAGACGCCGTCACTTGAGATCTAGAAAATGTCTAAGTAAAAGGAACAGTCAGAGTAAGCTATGGGTATGGCAGAGATTGCTCAGTTCTCACTCTGATAGACCAGCCCATCACCACATGACTAGAACCCAATCCTCTCAGCATCAGCTAGGAAAGGCCCTAGAAAGCCGCCTTTGGCGGGGGGATAGCTCCCCTATTTCAGGCACCCGCCCTCTAATTTTATGTTGAACTCTATTGTTCTTGATCCCACTATAGGACTCGGTAGCCTATTCCACATATCTACAACTCTGTTACTAAACGAATAGAGGCAGATCCCTTACACACCCAGTCTCTCTCTGTCGCTCGTTTGTTTGCACACCGGTACAAATGAAGCAGATCCCTTACACATGCAACTAAGATGAACATGGGAATCTGCAGAGAGACAAGTGGCCCACAAAAGGCAGATCCCTTTCACATCCAACCCATTTCATCCATATGACTATCTGATTTTATCTTGAATTTTTTTATTGTTCTTGATCCCACTATAGCACTAGGTAGCCTATTTCACATATCTACGACTGTTACGAGTGGCAGATCCCTTACACAGCCAATCTCTCTCTCTCTCTTATTTGCACACTTGTACAAATGAGGCAGCTCCCTTACATATGCTACCAAGATGAAAATGGGAGTCTGCAGAGAGCCTATTGGCCCACACACGGCAGATCTCTTTCACACCCAACTCATCTCGTTCTATCAAATTTTATGTTGAAGCTCTATTGTTATTGATCCTACTATAGCACTCGGTAGCCTATTCCACATATCTACAACTCTTATACCAAGCGAATAGAGGCAGATCCCTTATGCAGCCAATCTCTTTCTCTCTCGCTCTTGTTTGTTTGCACACCAGTACAAATGAGGCAGATCCCTTACACATGCAACCAAGATGAAAATGGGAGTCTGCAGAGCCAAGTGGCCCACACAAGACAGATCCTTTTCACACCCAACCCATCTCATAAAAACTCATTTATCTCTGTCTTCCTTACATTTATGACATCCTAGTCTCTGTCTCTCTCACAAATGAAAACATAAGAAAACCGGAGTTTGCAGAGAGTCGATTGGCCCACACATGTCAGATCCCTTTCACACCCAATCCATCCCGCGCTCTCTCTCTCATATTTATCGCTATCTTCCTTACGTTTACGACATCCTATTCTCTCTTGCCATACTCTCTCCCTCACAAATGAGAACATAAACAAAATAAGGAAATGGGAGTCTGCAGAGAGCCAATTGACCTACACATGGCAGATCCCTTTCACACCCAACCTATCTCGTTCTATCTAATTTCAAGTTGAAGCTCTATTGTTCTTGATCCCATTATAACACTCGGTAGCCTATTCCACATATCTACAACTCTGTTACTAAACAAATAGAGGCAGATTCCTTATACAGCCAATCTCTCCCTCTCTCACTCATGTTTGTTTGCACAATCTGTTCCTTCTGTAGTTTCTCTATGCCCGATAAGTTAATGATCTTTTGATATCTGTGACACAGCTTTTGTATCCAACACAATACCCTGCTTGCAAAACCGCTCGAACCCCGGACAACGTTGCTTGCAACTTTAATTATTATTATTATTATTATCATCGCACTATAGTCGGGTTAGCGCCGGCTCATTATTTGTCTAACTCTCCCTTAGTAGGGAGAATTTAATTTTAGTTTCTTGGTTTACTGTTGTTTAGACGACTTACTTGTATCTGCGCTTTATAAGACATGTTGAGGGGTTGGTTACTTTTTAAAGTGACTGTACATCCCTCTAAATTTTATGTGCACAATACTTCTGAATAATTCTAGTGATAATTTAGTTCTGTAATAGTAAATACTGTAGTCCCAGTTACATCTTTGATTAAAGAATTCTCACAGTAAAAATATTTTGTTCATTGAATAAATAGCAGATACCGTGACAGATGACACGTCCTTGTTTTTCGCTCGTCATTTGTTTCTTGTTTACATCATGTCAGCTGTTCGCGAGGCTACCTTATTATGGTGTCTTTACTTTCACTTTACGTAGTGCTTTCCTATGTAGCTTCTCTGGGTTTTCACACTACCGAATGTGCCTTCAATATATTCAGGTATCCGTTGAATAGGGTTGAGAGAAAATATGGGAGCCTTCCGGAAAATGAGAGGCTCCAACTCAAAAAGGACACGAAGGAAATGTTTTATTTTGGATATGACAGCTACATGAAATACGCCTACCCTAAGGATGAATTAAACCCAATATACTGCTGTGGGAGAGGGCCTGATCATGACAATCCGTAAGTGGTTATAGTATCTCTGGTAAATTTTTACCGTGTGACAGCCAAGCCAAGGGCCCAAGAGACCATGTTAGTAGCCTAGGCCTAGCCTATTTACTTTGGTAAAAATTTACCTAGCCTATGGTCCCGTTAAAATATCCTCAAGTAACCTATTAAAAACTGTTCAGGGGACTGGTTAGAACTTGTAGGATGTTTAATTGAATGTCGGAAATCAGTATTTAGCCTAGCTTACTGAGAAATAAAAGTCTTAAAATGCGCTATGTTTTACTGGAGGGTCTGTACACCGCCACATACGCGTGGCCCCGCCCACTGCCCAAAATGTACAAATATTATATTAGATTAGATTAACCTAACCTAACCTAACCTAACCTAACCTAACCTAACCTAACCTAACCCTAATAGTCCTATAATATAATATAATATAATATAATATAATATAACATAACATAACATAACATTACCTGGGAAAGAGAGGGCAGGGACCCTGGGTGACCCATAGCGCATTTTAACCCTTGTCTAGCGGGGTGTTTTGGGCTCATTTGGCATGATTTGGGCATATTCAGGCCCTCCTGCATGATAAATCAAGCATCTGCATGAAAAAAAAATTATTTAGCAAAAAACTAGGCACTAAAAGCTTCAAAATGAGACCAGAACGAGCTATGTAGCACTCGTGGTTCTCTTGCAGTGATGCCACGAACATGGGAGTTTAGCATATATCGGTATATTTGGTAAAATTCGAGTTTCACGTACACAGCGACAAAAGGGAGGCGCCGTTGTAAAGGCATAGCTTCCCAACCAACTATGAAGATCAGGGAAATTGCTGGGTAAAAGACGTAATATAATGATAATAAACTACATTAGCGGCTAGCCTAACCTAACCACCTTACCTAACCTAACCTAGTATTATGTAATAGCTATGGTGCCGCATATGGGGAGATTTTTTTTTTTTTTTTTACAGTAGGTAGGCTATAATTCCTTATAATGCATTTCCGCCGCTTTGGACATATATAGGAATTAAGTATGGTATATGACAACTCTAAAGTAGCCATAGAAATTTATGAGTATGCTGTGAAAGCGAAACTAGAATTAAACCGTATATTTTTCCCAGCTATGCTCACTACTGGCTACACTGCCGGCCTCTCGAGAACACAGGGAACATGAGTTAATGGGCGGCGGTAAGCCCTGGGAGTCGGCTGTCTGGCCCGCTGTGCTCCCGGCCATTTGCACTCGATTTTAACCCTTTAAAAGCCTTAATAATGCTCCTAACTTTCTGCAAATTGGTGCACGACTTAGGTCGAGCGCCGCCAATAAGGGGTTAAGACTGTTATTTCTCAGTAAATACTGATCTCCGACATTCAATTAAACATCCTACAAGTTCTAACCAGTCCCCTGAACAGTTTTTAATAGGTTACTTGAGGATATTTTAATGGGACCATAGGTTACTAGGTAAACATTTATCATTACTTTTAGCGCTGCCTAGGCTATAGGCTATTTCATGTTATTCATTTGTTCTTTGATTATTGATATAGGCCTGAGGCCTGCAGTATTTTAGGTGTAATGTTATTTTAATACCACAAATTTTGTTGATATATTTGAAGATAAATAATGAATCTAGGCCTATAGCCTATGCTCTAAAGATCATAAGAAATTTTGTTTTAACCCTCGGCAAAACCTAATAAATAAGTATGGTACTAAAATGTCTTTTTCGTAACAAGGTTGTCAATACGGTACTTTCAGTCATCGATAGCTCTAAAGATCATATGAAAATTTGTTAAACCCTCGGAAAAACCTAGGCTAATATAAAAGTATGGTAGGCCTACTAAAATTTAATTTTCGTAACAAGGTTGTCAATACGGTACTTTCCCGTTATCAATGTACTGTACTGTACAATCAAGCTGAAGATTGCAGAGTAAACACCATAGACTTCATGGTCTTCATCGACTTTTCTTTCACCTTCGTATAATCGACAGCCAATTTTTTTTATTAAGAGATTAGTACTCAACCAGAATGATCCACAGGTACACGTGGAAACGGATGTTGACGATGAAGGATAAGACAGTGGTGGAACGAAAGTCATTGATTGATTATGTATGTGTGGATGAACGAATGAAGAAATCTGTGATGGATGCTAGGGTGTATAGGGGTATTGGAGGGGGTCTGTCTGATCATTATGTAGTGGTAGCTAAGGTTAGGATACAAAAGAAGTGGGTGAGGAGAGCGGGAGGGAGGCGAGAGGAGGGTGGAATGGTGAGGAGGGTGGAGAGGTTGCAGGAGGAGGAAATCAGGGAGGAGTACAGGAGAGCAGTGGAAAGACGACTAGGTGGGTTCGACCTGGAAGTGGAGGAGGAAGTGGAGGAGATGAGCAAGGTGTTTAAGGAGGAGATCTGTGCAGCATGTGAGGAGGTGTGTGGAGTGAGGAGAAGAGGGAGGGGAGTGAAAGGTACAGCATGGTGGACAGAAGAGGTACAAATAGCTGTGGAAGAAAAGAAGAAAGCATATAGAGAGTGGTTGGGTAGCAGAGGGAATGAAGATTCCGAGAGACAGAAACGAGCGAGGTACGTGGAGAGTAAGAGGGTGGTGAAGAGAGTAGTGAAGGAAAGTAAGAGAAGAGTAGATGAGGAATTTGGAAGGAATCTGAGTGTAAAATGGAGGGAGAGTAAGAAACTGTTCTGGAAAGAAGTCAAGAAAGTTAGGGAAGGTAGCAAGGGAAACAGTAAGGGTGTGAAAGATAAGAATGGGAGAATGCTAGCCGAGAAGCAAGAGAGAGTCGAAAGATGGAGGGAGTAATTCAGTGAGTTGCTAAATGAAAGGAATGAAGAGCCAGCAAACATAGCTGGATATGGTATGGGAGGGAGAAGAAGAGAAGTAGTGGAGGAGGAGGTGGGGATCAGCTCTTCAGCTTTGCGCAGTGGCAGTATCGTAACCAATGAGGTCTTGCTGAGTACCGTGGATATTACATTGTCACTGCTATAAGCTAAAAACAGTGTGCAAAATTGGTTAAAGTTTTTGCACCACACACATCTGCCATCCTGTGCGTGGTCTCTCCACGCATCTCGGTTGGGCTACCCCCAAAGGGTAGCCAAGTCGATCCCCACCTGCCCGCGGTGACCTTGCAGACACCACTTTCCATTTTTTTCTTTTCCATTTTAATTTTTTTCCATTGTGGTGGCACTGACGGGGACGGCGCTACCTGGGGTCTGTCCCAGGTAGTTATTTTCACGTTTTTTTTAAACTAGGGTTTTCTCTTATTTTTAATCAGATACAAAATACAGGTGTTTTTGTTTTTAATTATTGGTTACTTCCACTGAAATGGCAGCGGGCAAGCAGAGTTGTAGTTGTGGGAAGGTTGTGGGCAAGGCCAAATCGCTGGGCTGCTACTCGTGTGGTACCTATTTTCATGTTAACTGTATAAATGTTGATGATGAGGACCTCAGAGTACTTGCAAAGAAGAAACCTGGATTTAAATGGCATTGCACTGTTTGCGATACCACCCCCCTGGCTGCAAAGGATGCAGCAATTAGTCAGCAGACCTTGGATGACCTGACGGCTGCCCTAGTTGGTGAAGTGAAGACTGCCATTGTAAACGAAGTGAAGGGTGCCCTTGCTGCGGTGGCTGTGGAGATAGAGAGTATTGGTAACAGAATGGATATCCTTGAGACTAAAGTTGCTGCCCCCGACATTCCCTTGTTTGCCAAGATAGTTCAGCAAACATTTGAAGAGACCAAAAAGGAGCCGACCAAACGCACCACTGAGGTGGTAGATGGTGGAAAGAAAAAAACTGTCTGGGACCATCAGGTCCTGGTAGTGAAGCCAAAAGACCGATCCTCCGAGCCAGTAAGCCCACCAGATACAAAGGCAATCGAGACTGCTTTGGCTTTGGTTCCGGTTAACAAGTTAACTAGAACTGATTCAGGTGTACTGGTGGTACGACTTCCATCCAAGAAAGCGAAAGAAGATGCAGGAAGGGCCATCAATCAGTGTTTGGGGGTGGACAGTGCCTTCAGTGTCTCCGAACCAAAGAAGATGATGCCAAAAATGACTCTGGTAGGCATTGCTAATGACGCTGAGGATAATGAGATCATTCCCAGCATCCTCAACAAGAACCCAAGAATAAAGTCCCTGGTCGACGATGGCTTAGCTATGAATTTGCTATTCACCAAGCAAAAGAGTGATGCACACACAAAGACTGCGGTAGTAAAAATGTCACCTGAAATACGCTCTTCCATTGTGGATGATGGCAATTCTGTGTATGTTGGACTTGTGAGATGTCGTGCATACGATCGCTTCTGGGTAACACAATGTTACCATTGCCAGGGCTTTGGTCATACCAGTGACAGGTGTTATCGGAAAAATGAGGATCCAAAATGCAACTTCTGTGCCGGTACTCATAACTCAAAAGACTGCACCAACAAGACTTCCCCCAAATGTATAAATTGTATGAGCTCCACATCAGTTACGGAGCCGCCAAATCATTTCGCCTCAAGTAGAAATTGTCCTCTAATGACAGCTCAGAGAAATAAAGTTATTGAGAACACCAATTTTGTAGGTTCAAAAAACTGAAAAATGCACATGGGAGCCGGTTGAAACTGGGTCTGTTGAATGTTCGTTCCTTGCGTAACAAAATGGATCATATTTGCGAGATCTTGGATGAACGTAACCTTGATGTATTATGTCTCACTGAGACCTGGTTGTTCGAGTCAGATCTGAATATTATCCAGGCGGCATTGCCTAAAACCCATTCCATAATAAATGTTCCTAGGCCTAGGGGAGATCATCCGGGTGGTGGAGTGGCAGTTGTCTACTCCACATCTCTGGTGAATATCTTGCAAATAAGCCATAACCCAGCCCCTCTTTACTATGAACTGTTGGAAGTGGAAATAAAACTCCATCAACAAATTCTAAGAATGGCAGTTGTCTATAGGCCTGGCCATCGTGGCACAGATAGGGGTTTTATGGAAGAGTTTGGGCAGTTTCTCGAGGAATTTTCTGCTAAAACCGGAAGACTTTTGATATGTGGAGATTTTAATTACTGGGTTGACAGCCCTCATCTGAAGCCATTCTCTCCTGAGTTCCTTGAGTTGACTGATCAGAACAATTTTGTAAACCATGTGTCCCACCCAACTCATATCTTAGGACACACCCTTGACTTGGTTTTCTCTCCTGTGGGTTGTGGTGGTGTTCTGGATGTTGATGTTGAGAATGCTGACCCTAATACCTCTGATCATGCTTTGATTACTTTCAGCTTTGATTTCCCTAAGCCACTCACACATGAAAAAGTAATCAGATTTAGAAATTATAAAAATGCAGACCAAAATTTGGCTAGCAGTGAAGTAAAACAGTACTTGGGAAGTATTGATACTTCCAACCTTACTTCAGATGAGCTGGTGGAGGTACATGGAAATGCACTTAAATTAGTGTTCGATCATCACTGTCCAGAAGTAGAGAAGAAAATCATAGTACGAGATGATTCACCCTGGTATAGCACTCGAGTTAAATTTCTTAGAAGAGCGCGTAGAAGAGCTGAACGTGAATGGCGGAAAAATAAAACAGACTCTACATGGTTGCAATATCTGTCAGCCAGAAGAGCTGTGGTCCACACAATCAAAGATGAAAAGAAAGTGTATTATCAGGGAAAAGTTGACTCGTGTGGTAATGACCAGAGGAGGTTGGCTTCAATTGTAAACAGTTTACTTGGAAAAACAAGAGTCAGCTTAAGACCTTCTGTACCCGATGCCGAGTTGGCTGCCAACTTTGTGGCATTTTTTGCTGGCAAGATAACTCGCATAAGACAGGAACTGGATGATGCTTCTGTTGGTGAAGAACTTTCAGTTGTACTCCAACCCCGACACATTCCTAATAATGTCCTCTCATCCTTTCACTCAGTAGAGGTGGACATGATCTCGTCCTACATAAGAAACCTCAATAAAACATTTTGCCCGTTGGATCCCATAAATGTTTCCAAGCTACCAAGAGTCTATGATCACACAGTTGAGTTTATTTCCAAAATAATTAATAAGTGCTTCTCTGAAGGTAGCTTCCCACATTCTGAAAAGCATGCACTACTCCGACCTACTCTAAAGAAACCTGGACTTGATGTTGAGAACATGTTGAACTATCGTCCTGTCTCCAACCTGTCCTTCATATCAAAGATATTAGAGCGCGCAATACTTGACCAATTACAACCACTACTTCAGCAGAATGAAACTATCCCAATTTTTCAGTCTGCTTACCGACAGCATCATTCAACTGAAACAGCATTGATTAGAGTACATAATGATCTAGTTGAGAACATTTGCAATGGTGTGGCCTCACTATTGGTCTTGCTTGATCTCTCTGCGGCCTTTGACACAGTGGATCACGAGTTGTTATTGAGTGATCTTTATGATTGTGGTGTGCGTGACTCCGCTCTCTTGCTTCTTGGGTCGTACTTGTCAGGTAGATCCCAGAGTGTGATGGTAAATCAAGTGGTCTCGGACTCGACACCCCTGCAGTATGGTGTTCCGCAGGGATCAGTTTTAGGTCCTATCCTATTTATAATTTATATTAGCAGTTTGTCTCTTCTGCTTCGTGCACATAATGTCACCTTTCACTTTTATGCAGATGACACCCAGATTTATGTGAGAATCACAAATATAGTTGATATACGGAGTAAGATGGAATTGTTGATGTCTGATATCAAGAAGTGGATGAGAGCGAGAAAACTTAAACTAAATGATGGTAAAACTGATATTCTCATCATCCGAGGAAATAGAAGAGCTGATGATATAGTGGGTGCCCTCTCCATCAATGTGGGTGGATCTCAGCTGCGACCGGCCAACTCTGTTCGAAATCTGGGTGTATATGTGAACTCCCGATTAGATTTCAAAGAGCATGTAAACCAGATAGTTAAAAGTTGTTACTTGCACATCAGAAATCTCTATTTGGTGAAGCCGTTTTTAACCAGACGTTGCCTCCTGACGTTGGTTCACTCATTGGTCTTCTCTCGTGTTGATTATTGCAATGCCCTGTTGGTGGGTCTTCCAAATTATATTTTGAAGAAAGTTCAGTCTGTTCTTAACAGGGCCGCAAGACTAATTTTTGGTGTTCTACCTAGAACTCCTACTACATCTCTTCACATAGAACTGCACTGGCTGCCAGTAAGAGCAAGAATAGAATTTAAGTTGTGTTTGGTGACTTTTAAGGTTCTCAAATTTGGTGAGCCTAGGTACCTTGCGGAGCTTCTCAGGCGCCCACCGGCACACCATGGTGTAGTTGTGCGTCATGACAATGACCCTTTTCGTCTTGATGAACCAAGGGCTTTCCAGCAGTCTTCTTTGAGAGGTCATTCTCCTACATGGCTCCGAGGTTGTATAACAGGTTGCCGCTGTCCATGAGACAACTGAGTTCTGTTGAATGCTTCAAGAGACAACTTAAGACTTTTCTCTTTGAGAGAAGCTATGATCTTGAGAGAGGTGTCATGACAGATGGCTATAGAGTTTAGGCTATTTTGCCACTGCTAGTGATTGTTAAATGTGTGTTGTATATAAGCCTTCTTTTGATGCATTGATTTTTGTTCTTTTTTCTTTCTCTTTTCGAGCGCTAGTGAATTCTTCGGAAAAATTGGCGCTTATGAGAAATAAGTAACATGCTTATTATTATTATTATTATTACTCTTTTAAGTATCTGGGCAGTGTGTTGAGTAAAGATGGGACTATGGATGAAGAGGTGCGGGAGAGGGTACAACAGGGGAAGAGGGTTGTAGGAACGGTAAAAGCAGTAACAAGTAATAGGGTGGTCAGTATGGAAGTGAAGAAGTCCTTGCATGACAGTGTGGTAATCCCGACACTGACTTACGGAAGCGAAGCATGGACGTTGGTTGAGAGACTCAGACCAAGAGTGAGAGCAGTGGAAATGAATTACTTAAGGAGTGCGTGCGGAGTTACATGGAGGGATAGACAGACTAATGAGGAAGTAAGAAGGAGGTGTGGTGTGGAGGTAGATGTGCTGGAATGTGAAAAGGAACAACTTGAGATGGTTCGGCCATATGAAACGTATGGAAAGCGAGAGAATGACTAAGAGGGTGTATGAGAGCGAGGTGGAGGGACAGAGGGGGAGAGGTAGACCGAATATGAGGTGGAAGGATGGAGTGAGGAAGTACATGAACGAAGGTGGTGCTGGTTGGGGGGAGGGGCGTCGACTGACTGGGGGCGGTTCGTTCGTGGCCACCCCTTCGGGGATCACGGCGTCAGGCAATAGATAGATAGATAGATAGTACTCAACCAGCGGGGGTGTGGGGGCGGCAGCCCCCACCCATAGTACTAGGTTAGGTTAGGTAAGGTTGTTAGGTTAGGCTAATGTCTTTTCAAATCACTATCGGGGAGCGAGCGTGTCTCAATAGGCCTAATGGGGAAAATAGGTTTTCCCGAGATTTCTAATTAATTACAAACACTATATATTGATGCAAATTACCAATTTTGTTTATAAAAAACACTCGGAAAATTTGTGTTATTAAAATAAAAAAAATCCGTATTTTACAGCAAGGCCTGCAGGAAATTAGTATTATTCAACAATCTATAGGCTAAACACTGGAACACCCCCGCCGCCGGCCCCGCGCACCCCCCCCCCCCCCCTCCCTCCCCCCACTTCCCCAGTGGGGAGGGCTATAGAGTCGGACCCTAAAGATCAGGGAAAATGAAGGGTTAAAGAGGAAAAATTAGCTCTTGGCCTACTTGGCAATAACTTTGCCGTGGGATGCAGAATTAGTTGAGGGGGGAAAGCCTCCCGGAAACATGTTATTTTAATACCAGGCTAGTGTTTGTAATAGGGTAAACCTGACTTTTTGGACCGACAGCGATTTCAGTAAGTTTTATTGATAATTATCGCGAATAGACTCGCAGCGTTATTATACATAATTTATTAGGGAAAGTGAAGCTCTATGGAATCCTTATAATACAGTATACTCACATAGATTCCGTTGTGGTAGAATAGTTTTGATAAGTTTTGTAACTCGATTTTGTCGATATAAATAGTCCCGCGCGTAAACAAACTCAGTCCCGCAATCTTGAGAGCTCTGCTACGGACGTGTTCATGTTTACAAAAAGTGTTCGAAATGGAGTACACTCGCTACGGTAAAGTGTTATGTTCTACAAAGATGTTAGTGTATGTACATATATACATACATACATAAAATTTTAAGACTGAGTGTTCCACATATCAGTGCAGTTTCAGTCTCTTGTACTAATGGCGGCATTTCAGGCAACCCTGTTAAGGGCTGCTTCACTTGTCAAGTTCTTGGATTTGAGATCGGCGCGTATAGTCCGATCCCAGGTCTTCCTCGGTCCACCCCTTGGTGCAGCTCCCTCCACAATCACAGACCTGCATTTTTTCACCCAATTTTGTTCATCCATTCTCTCCACATGTCCATACCATCCCAGTCTACTTGTACGCATCACCTCGCTAATACTCTTTATACCTAAACGTCTCCTCAGCTCAACATTTGTTATTCTATCCTGTAGCCTGGCCCACACATCCATCTCACCATTCTCATCTCATTACGCTCCATTCTGTTGACATCCTCTACTTTAACGGCCCATGTTTCTGAGGCATACGTCATTGCACTTCTAACACATGAGGCATACACCTTTCCCTTCAGGGGAGAGGCATTCTTTTCATGGTCAGGATTGGCATAATTCTCTGAACTTCCCCCAGCCACACCTAATTCTAGCAACAGTGGCAGCCTCGGCCCCACCACCGGCAGAGATGGTATCTCCTAGGTAACAAAACTTGTTCACCAGCTCCAAAGACTCATTTCCAAAATTCACAGCCACAGGATCATCACTTAACACAAGCTCGCCTTTGCACACTACGCACTCAAATTTCTCTATTTCTGACTTATCCTTCGGCAGGGGCCCCTTTATTCTACTACAGCGCTTACTCCCATGGTGTATCCAACATCGACAGGTGCTACATTGAATTGAGTTAACGCCTACTCCCTTTCCACACACTGCACATGGGTATGCACCGCTCTTTTCCACATTGCCTCGTCTCAATCTACAATGCATAACCTTGGTTTTGTTAATATTGACTCTTAAACCCTTGCTCGCCATGCCCTCTCTGCACTCTCTGAATTTGGCCCCAGCATCCTGCATACTGTCAGCTATTAGGACTAAATCGTCTGCGTAAAACAGTTCCAACGGGAGTCCGCCTCTAAAAACTCTAGACAGCACCTCCAAGACCATAATAAAGAGGAGGGGGCTTAACACTGAACCCTGATGGACTCCAACACGGACTGCGAACTCATCACTCAGTACACCCTTCACCCTCACCGAACTTCGCGAATCCTCATACATCTTCATTATCACACGCACCAGCCACTCTTCCACACCAAGTTTTTTCATAGCCCTAATATATGTCTAATATATGAACCCACAGTACCGGGTAGCTGGCATGCAACTTGCAAAGGCTAGTGTTGTATCCCACGTACTGGGTCTAGGGCACTCTAGGGTTAGGTTAGGTTAGGTTGTTTGGTTAGGTTAATATACTAGGTCTCGGAAACAAGATTCGTAGTTGCTGTAGTATTTACATCAAAACTATAGTTAACTATCAAAACTATTCTCCCACAGTGGAATCTATGTGAGTACAGTATATTATAAGGATTCCATAGAGCTTCACTTTCCCTAATAAATTATGTATAATAACGCTGTGAGTCTTTTCAAAAAAATTACCGTTTTATTTTGTTTGTTTGAATTTTTCCTTCAGATATAGTGTTGTTTTATACTGAAGGGGAGCTGAAATTAGTATTTACCCATTATCCGACAATCTAAAAACACGCCCCCCACTAGTGGGGAGGGCTATGATGTTCAGGGAAAATGAGGGGTTAAAGGTATAAAATAGACATTAGCCTAACCTAACCTATCCTAGTATTTTGGGTGGGGGCTGCCACCCCCACACCCCCACTGGCTGGGCAACACTGCAAAAAACACAGTAGCCTATTATAGGACATACTTTACTCCGGCATCGAGTGGCAGTGAGAGAGCCGAGAGGTTCACAACAATAACATGAGTGTGGCGGCGGACATAGGTTAAAATAAGAAATCATCGTATTTATTACCCATTAATTGCTATCTATCTATCTATTGCCTGACGCCGTGATCCCCGAAGGGGTGGCCACGAAAGAACCGCCCCCATGCACCTCTGTCCCCAGTCAGTCGACGCCCCTCCCCCCAACCAGCACCGCCTTCGTTCATGTACTTCCTCACTCCATCCTTCCACATCTCATTCGGTCTACCTCTCCCTCTCTGTCCCTCCACCTCGCTCTCGTACACCCTCTTAGTCATTCTCTCGCTTTCCATACGTTCCATATGGCCGAACCATCTCAAGTTGTTCCTTTTCACACTTTCCAGCACATCTACCTCCACACCACACCACCTTCTTACTTCCTCATTAGTCTGTCTATCCCTCCATGTAACTCCGCACGCACTCCTTAAGTAATTCATTTCCACTGCTCTCACTCTTGGTCTGAGTCTCTCAACCAGCGTCCATGCTTCGCTTCCGTAAGTCAGTGTCGGGATTACCACACTGTCATGCAAGGACTTCTTCACTTCCATACTGACCACCCTATTTCTTGTTACTGCTTTTAGCGTTCCTACAACCCTCTTCCCCTGTTGTACCCTCTCCCGCACTTCTTCATTCTTCATCCATAGTCCCATCTTTACTCAACACACTGCCCAGATACTTAAAAGAGCTGACGATCTCCATAGCCTGACCGTTCAGCTTCACCTCACACTCTTCGAAGACCATAACCTTGTTCTTCCCCGCATTTACCTTCAAATTCCGTTTTTCGCACACTGTTCCAAACTCATTTACCAGACCCTGCAACTCCCATTAATTTCCGTTAGTTTAAACATAGCCTAGCCTATGCGAAAAAAGTCTTAATCTTTGTTACTTTGCCATCACCCATTAAGATTGCACTGCTAGCTGTGGTGCGTATTATAGCGTTTTATTTTTGTTCTCCCTTATAATATATTTCAGCTCTTAATGACATATAGCAATGATGTATATGCTCTACCGGACTTATTAGGCCTAAAAAGATCGATGGGCTAACTGTCGGTCCAAATCATCAGTATAACCGTAATTAGGCCTAATTAGAAATCTCGGGAAAACCTATTTTCCCCATTAGGCCTATCGATCAATATTTAGCCCCCCCCCCGATAGTGATTTGAAAAGACATTAGCCTAACCTAACCTAGTATTATGGGTGGGGGCTGCTGCCCCCAAACCCCCGTTGGTTGAGTACTAATCCCTTCGTAAATAAAACAAAAAATTGGCTGTCGATTGATTATACGAAGGTGAAAGAAAAGTTGACGAAGTCTACGGTGTTTACTCTGCAATCTTCAGCTTTGATTGTACATTGATAACGGGAAAGTACCGTATTGACAACCTTCTTATGAAAATTAAATTTGAGTACCATAGCCTACTTTTATATTAGGTTTTTCCGAGAGTTTAACACATTTTCATATGATCTTTAGAGCTATCGATAACTGGAGGTACCGTATTGACAACCTTGTTACGAAAAAGACGTTTTAGTACCCTACTTTTTGATTAGGTTTTGCCGAGGGTTAAAACAAATTGTCTTATGATCTTTAGACCATATAGATTTAATATTTATCTTCAAATATATCAACAAAATTTGTGGTATTAAAATAACATTGAACCAGCCCCCCTCACCGCCCCCAGGCATTCTCATATATTTTAACAGTACAAAGGAGTACAGTAGGGGGCAAGATCTCCCTTATAATACATTTCTGACAGTACAAACTGTAAGACAGAATCCTACTGTATACCTAGGCCTATGCATTATGTGGTATGACCGTATGACAATTATGTAGGCCACACAAAAATTGATAGGTCTTGCGGGCCTGCGGCTGTCACACCGTAAATTCTTACCTAGTATCTTATGAGGTATAGCTTAGGCCAAGACCTATTTATGGAAAAATATAGAACACATAGACTGATTGACACTGTTGACACATGATATTTTGTTGTTCAAATGATCAAAATGTGGGGGTTTTAGTGTTTTTCTAGACAAATAGGCTATGGTAACTATTCAGATTGGCGTTCCATTGTTATGCCTTAAAAAACATTCCAGATTAGACTAGGCTATGCCTAGGTCTATAGCCTAGCTTCTAAAAACTTGCACATTTTGGAGTTACTGCCAATGAAATATATTAGCCTAAACTAAACTAACAATTCCTACCTAACATCCTAACTTATTTCCATACAGGTCCAACATCAACATCAATGACATTCTGGGTGACTATTCCCTCACCCTGATTGATGCGCTGGACACCCTTGCTATTTTAGGGGACGCAGGAGAGTTTCGTCGGGCCGTCCAGCTGGTCATAGAAAACGTCAGCTTCGATAAGAACTCAACCGTCCAGGTCTTTGAAGCTAATATCAGGTAGAATATAATTATAACCTTATACCGGTACTGTATAACTTATGAATACCGGTATAGATAATGAGTTACCACAATGACTTAATTTATTTTTTAGTCAGCTACCTTCAATTAGTTTTATTCAGCTTTGATATATCTCATTTGATTACTAGTTATTATTTTAGCTTAGGAAATATTTGTATTACAGTTACAGTATTCGGCAAGGATATAGTGCTCGGGCATACCGCCCACCTTGTTTATTCTACACCGATGCTCACGATCATGTTCCCGTCTATTTTGACTGCCGTGGGATACAATAATAGGTTCTCATCCCCCCCATGACTGATTGTCATCATCATATATATTGTCAGCAGGGGGCAAATAACAGAAAAAATGGACGGGAACTTAACTGTTACTGCGGCGATCGACCTAAGTAAACATGACGACCATACGCCCGGACACTACATCCTTCCCCAGTATTCTGTACTTTTTATTTTATCTTCATCCATATTCCAAATACTATGTACTTCCAGATTATTAGGGGCGCTATTATCAGCCCACCTGTTAATCCAAGACAAGAATCGACCATTTGGACACCTGGAGCCGGAGTGGTATGATGGAGAACTGCTGGAGATGGCAGCGGACCTTGCCTCTCGTTTTCTACCTGCTTTCCACACGTCTAAAACTGGCCTCCCGCATCCCAGGGTATGTTTGTCATATTGTTTGTTTTGTTATATGTATGCTATACTATTTTATTCAAATATAATACAGGTCATTCCCAGGATTGTTCGGAAGCATTTCTTGTTTGAGTCACCATCAGACAAGTTCCAATACGGTTCCCATCAGATCCATTTAAGCTGCTATCTCCTTTGTATTGGCAGGTTTGGTTTCAAGACTAATTTGATTACTGTAAATGGCGTGTAGAATGTTTCTTTTCTCAATTTATTGGTTTTATTCAAGATTTTGGGTACACACTAACAAAGAAAAATATTACAACTCACTCTCTTAACAGGTTAACTTGCGTGAAGGTGTGCCAGAAGGAAGCCGCACAGACACCTGTACTGCCGGTGCCGGTTCCCTTCTGGTGGAGTTTGGGGTCTTGAGCCGCCTCATTGGGGACCCCATATATGAACTGTCAGCCAGGAGAGCCAATAGAGTATTGTGGAACCTGCGCAACAATAAGACGGGACTCTTGGGTAGGTCTTATTTGTGCCAGAAACTTTATTAACCTTATTTCTTCCTTGTGTGATAGATAGGTGGTGCCTATCATCACCTCACTTCTAGACAAATCTGCCCTGTGAACCAGTGCAGCTCTGCATATAGTGACAAGCACAAAGAGTTTCCAGTATTCACCTTGGTTACTGATTGACATTAGTGGGTGGTAAGCATGTTAGGTGTGAGTAAGGGCATGCACCCTAAACAGTGACCCTGCAGAGGACCGTTGTTAACCACTGTTCCAAGTTAGCTGAGGGTGGTGATAAGGTGGTGCTGGAGTTTGGGGCTACCAAGTAATTGGAGTGTTGTAGTGGTGGATTCCTCTATCTTATTCCACTACCAAGAGTGCCACCTTTAGGTCACTAAGGCTCATATTTGTATGTTTGTATTTAAGCCTTAATTAATTGAATTTTTTGAGGATTTTAAACAATTCTTCTTCTAACATGTGTTCTTCATCTGGTTAACTTCAGATGTAGCATATTGCCTAGAAGTTGACTATGCAAGGATTACATTTTTCACTGGGTTCATATTGAAAACAGTCAGTTAATTATGTACATAATTAAGCCGAACCAGTAAATTATGCTGCACAATACCGTCTGAGCTCCCTTAAGTTCATGAAACCCATGCAAGTAGAATATTAATACATATTTTGTTCAAACGATAAAGTGTCAAATTATTTCAGTTCCTACCACAACTCCATCCATTATCCACACATCCATTATCGTTGGCATTCCTCTTCCTGCTTATATCAGTATATTTACATCCATGCCCTGGGCTTGGAACAACTAATTATTAATTCAACTACAGTACTTCATATTCTATATCCAAACCTGGGTTTTCTACCCAAATCTTTTCTAGTGTATAGGCTACTGTATATATTATTCTTATTTCCGTTTAACCCCTTCTGTACCGTTGATGTACTTTTCATTATATTCTGACAACTATTAGACAATTTTGTTCAGCTTAGAAAGGTCTACCCATTAAAAGGCTACAGACTCATTTAATCCTTCCAGTTACTATATATCTTTCCTAAGTCTCACAAAATCGTCTAAATGTAGCGGAAATCAAATTAAAAAGACGTCGCCAGTACAGAAGGGGTTATCTCATTTATCTGTTTACACCGATTACTATTTTGATATAATTGTAGTGATGTTTATTCATTGTGAAGGAATTTCCTTTCATCTTACTATAATGGAAGTAACATAAGAACAGTGAAGTTAGTATTTTCCCAATTTATAAGGGCACTGGTTCTAAACTAAGGGCCAGACCTATGAGAGTTCCATATGGAGCTCAGTGGTCTGGTTAATCTGCTTTACTTAACCAACCTAAACTGAGGTACAGTATGTATCTTTCAACAGGCAATGTGATAGATGTGGACACAGGCCAGTGGGTGGGAGAGCTGAGTGGTGTGGGGGCCGGCCTGGACAGTTTTTACGAGTACCTCCTTAAAGCATATATTCTCTTTGGTCACTCGGAAGACTACTCCATGTTCAACAAAACTTATGCACTCATCAAGCAATATATGAGGAGAGGGTAAGTGTATATAATTTGCATTTTTTGTAATCTTAATCTTGCATTCTACAGTATTCACTCTCAAGATTACTCCAATGTTTAAGCAAATCTATGCAATAAATCAGTAGAGGGTGACTAATAGTATAGCCCTGTGACCGATGGATTTAAACGTCGACTATAATTCCTGGATATATATCAGGATATAAAACTTTTGAGAAGTCGAAATGTTGATCATAATAAAGATGTTTGTGATTACCCTGATCCTCCTTTGTCTCCTTAGACTATGATTCCCAAGGAAAAAGCCTGTTTCTCAAATACTGTACAGTACTGTATTATGTTTCCTTCCACACGTTGTTGTTGTTGTTGCTGTTCCTCAGGCTGTCTGGCCGAGCAGCCCCAAGGTCCCGAGCAAGGCCAAGGCCATAACCGAGCGCCCCCACAGAACCCTCCCAGCTTAACACTAATAATGCCCAGGTGACCGAAGCCACTCAAAGGCGGGGAGCTGAGGAGGGTGCGGAAACGCCCGGGAAACAAAAGCCCCACCCAAGGCCCTGTGCCCCTCAGCAATTATAAAGGGGAAGCTGAGGGGCAAAGGAAAAATGTGACGCTTTGGCTCCCAATCTGCCAGGGTTGGCAGTAGGGAGGTCAATCCACGGAAGAGATGCCGTCACTTGAGATCTAGAAAATATATAAGTAAAAGGAACAGTTCCTTCCACACGTAAAATCAAGGAGTGGATACAAATTCATCATTCATGTGGCCAACTGTACCATCCTCACGTAGCTCACTAGGTTTACAAGAGCTCAGGCTTAGTAGGTTAGTGTAGAAATAGTTAATCATCATCATAGCCATGTGATCAACATACCTTTCTGTCCCTAGGCGTCCCAACTGTAACTCTGGTTCGGGTGACCATCCATTGTATGTTAATGTTGATATGAAGAGCGGCGGGACACAAACAACTTGGATCGACTCACTGCAGGCGGCTTTTGCTGGGGTCCAGGTGAGATTATCCATAACTACTGCAGATGTAAAGGTCATCCCGAGCGAAGAATGTATCCCCCAGCATAAGCTACTTATGTGCGACATGAGCTTATACAGAGATCCTAAGCGCAAGAAGGTTTACATACCCAAAAGGAAAGTGTGGCTGCTGAAGGACAAGGAAGTTAGGGATAGGTTTCATAATGAACTGGAGGAAATGAATAGAAATAAGGAAGCTAGGCCTAACGATGTAAATAGCCAATGGAACTTTCTTAAGCATAGCCTTATCGCTGCCACTGACAAAGTCTGTGGGAAAACAAAGGGTCGCCCCAGGAATAAGACCTCTAGGTGGTGGAACGATGAGGTAGAACATGCTGTGAAAGAGAAAAGGAGATGCTTCAAAGCATGGAAGAAAGGAGGCAGCAGGGAGGAATACCAGGCAGCTAAACGAACTGCCAAAAGAGTTATTTACAATGCTAAAAATCGCATTAAGGACCTGGTCCTCGAACAAGTGTGTAACACTGACAATCCCAATGGGATCTTCAACCTAGCTAGGCGAGTTAAAAATTACAGTAGGGATATTATAGGTGAACAGTGTGTTAGAGATGATAATGGGAAGATTGTGTATGCAGAAAATGAAATCAGAGAAGCATGGAAGGTACACTATGAATGATTGCTAAATGTAGAGTTTGAATGGGATAAGGAACAGCTTAGTATCGAAAAACCAATATCTGGGCCCCCTCCTTTGATAGCACCAGCTGTAGTGAGCGACGCAATCAATAAAATGAAGGACGGTAAAGCTCCAGGTTGCTCCGACATTGTCGCTGAGATGATAAAAGCCTCAGGGGAGATTGGTGTAAACTTAGTCACTGAGTTGATAAACACCATTATTAAAGATGAGAAAATCCCAGAGGATTGGCTCAAAAGTGTAATAGTAAATATATACAAAGGAAAAGGGGATGCGCTAGATAGAGGAAATTATAGGGGTCTGAAAATGCTTGACCAAATCATGAAGGTCTGTGAGAGAGTCCTTGAGGGTTTGATCAGGCAAAGCATCTCTATTGATGATATGCAGTTTGGTTTTATGCCAGGACGTGGTACAACCGATGCTATCTTCATAGTCAGGCAGATACAGGAAAGATACTTACTAAAAGGCAGGGATCTTTACTTTGTGTTTGTGGACCTGGAGAAGGCCTTTGATAGGGTACCTAGAGATGTTGTGCAGTGGGTTATGAGGAAACTTGGTGTGGAAGAGTGGCTGGTGCGTGTGATAATGAAGATGTATGAGGATTCGCGAAGTTCGGTGAGGGTGAAGGGTGTACTGAGTGATGAGTTCGCAGTCCGTGTTGGAGTCCATCAGGGTTCAGTGTTAAGCCCCCTCCTCTTTATTATGGTCTTGGAGGCGCTGTCTAGAGTTTTTAGAGGCGGACTCCCGTTGGAACTGTTTTATGCAGACGATTTAGTCCTAATAGCTGACAGTATGCAGGATGCTGAGGCCAAATTCAGAGAGTGGAGAGAGGGCATGGCGAGCAAGGGTTTAAGAGTCAATATTAACAAAACCAAGGTTATGCATTGTAGATTGAGACGAGGCAATGTGGAAAAGAGCGGTGCATACCCATGTGCAGTGTGTGGAAAGGGAGTGGGCGTTAACTTAATTCAATGTAGCATCTGTCGATGTTGGGTACACCATGGGAGTAAGCGCTGTAGTAGAATAAAGGGGCCTCTGCCGAAGGATAAGTCAGAAATAGAGAAATTTGAGTGCGTAGTGTGCAAAGGCGAGCTTGTGTTAAGTGATGATCCTGTGGCTGTGAATTTTGGAAATGAGTCTTTGGAGCTGGTGAACAAGTTTTGTTACCTAGGAGATACCATCTCTGCCGGTGGTGGGGCCGAGGCTGCCACTGTTGCTAGAATTAGGTGTGGCTGGGGGAAGTTCAGAGAATTGATGCCAATCCTGACCATGAAAAGAATGCCTCTCCCCCTGAAAGGAAAGGTGTATGCCTCATGTGTTAGAAGTGCAATGACGTATGCCTCAGAAACATGGGCCGTTAAAGTAGAGGATGTCAACAGAATGGAGCGTAATGAGATGAGAATGGTGAGATGGATGTGAGGGGCCAGGCTACAGGATAGAATAACAAATGTTGAGCTGAGGAGACGTTTAGGTATAAAGAGTATTAGCGAGGTGATGCGTACAAGTAGACTGGGATGGTATGGACATGTGGAGAGAATAGATGAACAAAATTGGGTGAAAAAATGCAGGTCTGTGATTGTGGAGGGAGCTGCACCAAGGGGTGGACCGAGGAAGACCTGGGATCGGACTATACGCGCCGATCTCAAATCCAAGAACTTGACAAGTGAAGCAGCCCTTAACAGGGTTGCCTGGAACGCCGCCATTAGGACAAGAGACTGAAACTGCACTGATGTGTGGAACACCCGGTCTTAAAATTTTATGTATGTATGTATGTATTGTATTATATATTATGGTAATTTCCTTGAGTAGGCTATAAAGATTGCGTAGTATTCGAGACCCTCTGTATGTATTACCATTCATTAGTGATATCTACAGTGCATAATGGGATGCACTACAGTTTTGTTAACATTATTATTTTTTAGAACCCTTTCAATCTGTGTGCTTGTTTTTATTGCAATCTCCTCTTCTTTTAAGGTGAAGTTGTGGGTGTACTCTAGGTTACACATTAGCTTGTTGCTCATCTCTGTGTCTGCTATATGAAGTTTGTAGTGGGTAAGCCTGGTACACAGAGATTACTGCATATTATCCCCAGCTATGGGGTACCGTATGTGCCTGAGTATACAGTATACATATACATCCTGGTTACCACAGCTTACTTACGTTATACTGGTTTACTTCCCAGGTAGATAATTACTTGGGGCTTGACCATGTGAGGATTTACATGTGACTAAGATTCTATCCGGGCTATCGAATAGTTGATAATTTACGGTAACGTCCCGGACTTCCCAAACTTGACTACTTCCTTTAACGTGACGATAGTGCGTTGTTATATGTGCGATTAGTTTGCTTGGGAAACAGATTAACTTGCTCATGTAGTAATGTACACCCTATGTGGTGGATTGTGTTCTTTTATTTAATAATTTTCATTTTAGTAAACGTTGTTTCCACATAGCGATTTTGTTAATTTAATTTGACTTTATATTGTCCTTGTCCCAATTTTGGTTTGTTTAGTTTGCAAGTTTTACATTTTAATTAATAAAATATATAGGTACGTACAGTATGCTTATAAGTATACTCCAAGTTCCTGTTTTCTAATAGGTTGTTGTTCCCTAAGCTGCCTGTCTGAACAGCCCCGAGTCCCTGAGGAAGGCCATGGCCACGATCGGGCTTTCCCACAGAGCTCTCATTGAGTGTAGATTGTGTTGTTGGCGTAAGTGGTTGTGTGAAATGCAGTCTTCTATGATGTGTTTAATGGTATGGGGTGCTGTGTTACATCCCGGGCAGGCGTCGACAACGGAGTCATCCAGTCTTCTGACAGCTCAGGAGAGCTGGATGGTGTCCGCATCTCAGCCTGGCTAGGTGGACTCTGTCCTCGCGAGGGAGGGAGGATTCGGAAGGATGGATTTTGGGAGGTCGTCCATGCAGCTGCGTGTTGTCTGTGAGTGAGTGGATGGATTGGCGAGAAATATGAGTATGGATGTGCTTCTGGAAGTTGGTTCGGGGTGGGCAGGGAGGGAGAGAGGATAATAATTGTGTGTGATACTGTGTGCTGGGTGTTGTTTTGATATTTCTTGGTGTCTGTGGGTGTGTTGCCATGTAGTTTAGTGGGTGGTCTTGGTTCGTGGAGGCTGCTGCCAGGAATTGAGTGCCTCTCATATCCAGATGGTCTTTGACTTTGAGGATTTTGGTTTCTTGATGTAGGTGATCTGTGGGTGCAGTAGCTGTGCAGCCTGTAATGATCTTCAGGGCTTTGTTTTGAATAGTCTGTAAGGTCTTATGATGTGTTTCAGCTAGGTTAGAAGCCCAGGCTGGGCTTGCATATTCCATCACTGATCTTATGTATTGTTTATATACTGTGGTGGTAGTTTCTTTGTTGTGTCCAAATTTTGTGTGAGCAAGTGACCTGAGGGCGTTAAGTCTGGGTGTCAGTTTCTTTTAATGTTTGTGGTGTGCTGTTTGAATGTCATATGAGTATCATATGTTACTCCTAGGATTTTGGGTGTGTGTGTATGTGTTAGGGGTGTGTTGTTTATGGTGAGTTGAGGGATGTATTCGTGTTCTGTCCAGCTTGTGAGCAGGGTTGCGGTGGATTTGTCTGGGGCTAGATTAAGTCTGTTTGTAGTGCACCAGCCATGTAGTGTTGAGATAGGGTTGAAGGAGATCTGTTGCTCTTTTTGGGTCATGGTGTGTGCATGTGAGTGTTATGTCATCTGCATAGGAGGCTAAGTTTATTTGGGGCGTATTGGGTGTAGTTATATCGTGCATGTACAGATTGAAGAGTGCGGGCGATAGGACGGATCCTTGTGGGACTCCGTTTGGAAAGTCTCTGATTTTAGATGACTGACCGGCAAAAGATACGTGTGCACATCTGCCTGCTAGGAAGTTGGCCAGCCACCTTTTTGTGTTGTTGTGCATGTTTGTGTTGTTGTTGTTGCTGTTCCCCAAGCTGCCTGGCCGAACAGCCCCAAGGCCCCGAGCAAGGCCAAGGCCATAACCGAGCGCCCCCACAGAACCCTCCCTGCCGACCACAATAAAGCCTGGGTGACCGAAGCCACTCCATGGCGGGGAGCTGGGGAGGGTGAGGAAACGCCCGGGAAACCAAAGCCCCACCCAGGGCCCTGTGCCCCTCAGCAATTATGAAGAGAAAGTTGAGGGGCAAAGGAAAAATATGACGCTTTGGCTCCCAATCTGCCAACTTTTAGGTTGGCAGTAGGGAGATTGATCCATGGAAAAGACGCCGTCACTTGAGATCTAGAAGATATATAAGTAAAAGGAACAGTCAGAGTAAGCTATGGGTATGGCAGAGATCGCTCAGCTCTCACTCTGATAGACCAGCCCATCACCAGATTTGTTTGTGTTGTAGATTTTGTTTGTTAGGTTGTGGCGGGGGATGGCATCGAAGGCTTTACTAATGTCGAGTGTGGCTAATAGTGATCTGTGTGGTGGTCTACCTGAGTTGATGCCGTCAAAAGCTCTTTGTGTAAGGTCTGTGAGAAGAGTGTTTGTGGAGTGCAGTGGCCTAAAGCCATGTTGTGTTGGAGCTAGGGGTAGGTCGGGTGTAAATAGTTGTAATACTAGGCATTCCATGACTTTGGAGGGGGAGCAAAGGAGTGTGATGGGGCGGTGCGAGGAGGGTAACGTGGGGTCTTTGTTGGGTTTGGGGAATGTGATGATGATACCATGCTTCTTAATGTCTGGTATTGTGTTGTGTGAATAGCTGTAGTTTGATATGTTAGTGAGTGCTTGTATGCCTTGTGGTCCCAGGTGTCTTGAGGTGTATGTTGCTTATGTTGTCTAGGCCACAGGCGGGTGAGTGCTTGAGATTGTTGATGATATGCTTTGTCTGGTGATTGGTGAAGGGTGTATAGTCAGGGTCTGTGGGGAATTGTCTCTTACGTCGGATGGCACGTCGGTCGTCTTTGTGAGGTTTTAGGTGGCTGACATGTGAGAAGTGATTGATGAGAGTGTTTGCTTGTTGTTTACATGAAGGAGTAGAGTCTGTTGTTGTGATTGTGTTGTGTTGCTGTTGGAAAGTGTGATGCTGTTTAGTGTTTTGTAGAGTTTTTTGGGGTTTGTTTTGTGATCAAGTGTTTGTAGGAAGTTATTCCAATTTAGTTTTTGTTGTTCTTGTATTTTGTTGTTAGTTTGGGTGTTGAGTGCTTGAATTTGTTGTGTGATGTCTTGTGTGTGGGGTGCTGGGGAGTGTTTCAGTGTGTCGCGTTGTCTGACGAGGTTTTGAATTTCTGGTGTGAAGTTGGGGTTGTGTCTTTTTCTGTTACCTCTTGGAATGTGTTTCTTGTCAGCGTTTTGGATAGTTTTATTGAGTATGTGTACAGCATTGTTGATGTTAGTGATGGGTGTACTGTTTAGAGTTGTGAAGTGTTGTTCTGTCTCATTTGTGAATGCTTCCCAGTTAGCTCTTTTATAATTGGTGTATGTGTGTTTGTGGCTAGCTGGGGTGAGTCTGGTTTTGGTGGTGATAATGGTCGGGAGGTGGTCAGAGCCTAAGGTTCTGACCACCCTCCAGGATGTTGTGGGGGCGAGTTCTGGGGAGCAAAAGGTGATGTCTGGAGATGATGGGTTATAGAGGGCTTGGTGAGGAATATGGGTATGTTGATGGATGTCGTTAAGGATGATGAGGTTATCTGTTTGGTTTTGTAGTACCAGCCCTCTGTCTGTGTCGGGGTTGTCGACAAACCAGGCCGACGTCTTGGCGTTGAAGTCACCACCCAGGATGAGTCTGGGGTGGTTGTGATATGTTGTAAGTGTGGTTTGTATTCATTTGGTACTGTAGGGGATGTTTGGGAAGGGATGTATGTGTTTATGATGGTTATGTTGGAGTTGTTGCCAGTGCGTATTTTAATTGATTGTATTTCTGTTGTGTTATCATTTGGGGGGAGGAGGGATTTGGTTTGTACACTGGTTACTATGTATGATATTTCTTTGTGTACCAGGGTGATGAGTCCACCGCCCCCGCCGACAGCCCGGTCTTGTCTGATGGTGATGAAATTATGAAATGTGGGTGTTTTTTGTGTTGTGCGGAGTTTTGTTTCTTGTAAGATGGCAATGTGTATGTTGTGTTGTTTGATGAAGTGTGAGAGTTTGTGTTTCTTTGTGTTAATGCCATCTATGTTCAATTGGAGAATGTTAATGTTATGTGCACGATGTATGTTGGGTGCTGCTTCACGAGGATGGGGGGGGTATGGGAGGGGGTGGGATGGGTGAGGTGGGGGTGGGGATTGGGGAGCAGGAGATGGGGGTTGGAATGGATTAGGATGGAGTGTGGTGTGTTGAGTTGAGGATGTGGATGGTATGGGAAGGTTAGGTGGGTTAGGGAGGAGAGGTGGACGGGTTTTAGGGGGGGGAGTGGATGATATGGGAAGGCTAGGTGGGTTGGGGAGGAGAGGTGGACGGGTTTTAGGCGAGGGATTTGACTGGGAGAGGGAGGGGCATGAGGAACAGGTCCAGGTGTTCGTGTAGTGTTTCTTGGAGGCAAGTGTTGTACAGGTGAAGTGGGTCCAGTTCCTGCATGAATTGCAGAGAACTGAACCCTTAGTGTGGCGACTCGAAGTGATGGGTTTTGAGCAAGTTGGACATATGTATGTGTACGTGGGTCCTGGGTTGCTCTCAATGTCTCCGGCTAGAAGAAGTCTTCGAGAAATGACAGCCGGAGAGTCATTTCTCGGTGTAGGAAAAACTGTGTGATGTGTGTGTGTGGTGTGAGAGGTGTGGAAATTCTAATAGGTAAACCATGACAGTAGGTGTTTGAGATTGTCAGTCTGTCACTTCCTGTCCAAGAATCAAACCTTGGATCTTTTGGTTGTAAGCTGACTGCATTAACCTCTTATGTACCGACGACATATTTATACAATATTTTATTCTAGCTATATCTAGATAATTTTGTGCTGTTGAAGAATGATCTATGGTAGTAAAAGGGGTTAAGTGAGATAGTTTGAAGCCTGTTAATTGTTGGAGGCTCTTTTTATTAAACTGAATAAAATTGTCTAACATTAGCCAGAATATTAAAAAGACGTTGCCGGTAGAGAAGGGGTTAACCATTGCATCACAGATCTATAGGGCTCCTTCAAATCTTTATCTAACGTATTAATTTTTTTGTTTTGTGTTTGATACAGGTTTTAGCAGGAGACATAGAAGAGGCCATTTGCACCCATGCTCTTTACTACACTATCTGGAAGAAGTACGGGGTATTGCCGGAACGCTTCAACTGGCAACGGATCTCACCAGACGTGTCCTTCTATCCTCTCAGGCCAGAGTTTGTTGAGTCTACCTACCTCCTCTATCAGGTAAAGTTAGGCTCTATTTAACAAGCTAATAATAGCAAAGTTGCATCTTTACTAAAGAAGAAAATTCTATAATTTTTCTGAAATACACAGCTCTAATCCTTTCATTATATTCACAAGCAAACAAAAACCTTTTCATCATTTAAAGTTATCTAAGAAAAAAAAAAGTATGTCATGGTGCTATGTGTTTGAATTATTACTGGTATTTGTTTTCCTAGACAACTATATATGTAACTAATAATCCCTGTCATCACCAACTGGGTTGTGATACTCAAATTTGTTTTGAACAATCACACTCACTCCCAGTGTGATTTAAGTCATTCAAATTGTTCATACGTGTCTGGTAGTTTATACAATCTATCAATAACCAAGATAAATTTAACCCTTCAGTATTCAAGGACATTGAATTTAAATTTTCTTCGGGTAATTATTAGATGATTTTATATAGTTAAGGAAGGACTTGTGGGGGTCAGGGTTAATTGAGATACATATTACCCATTTGATTTCTAGAGTATTGTACTTTTCCAAAAAAAAATTTTTTTTTTAAGAGACAATGAACGGAGGAAGGAAAAACAGATAAAACAAAAAGGTCCATGTGCCTAAAGGCATCCTCCATTCAAAAAATGTTTGTAACAACTGGATTTAAACTTTTGTAGATTGTAAGTTTGTGGAAAGCAACTCGAGGGAAGTGAATTCCAAAGAGTAGTAGTTCTAGGGATAAATGAATTTTGATAAGCAGAAGTTCTGCATTGTGGAGGAGAAAGTGTAAATTCATGGGCGCTCTCAGCTGCCCTAGTTCTACGGGGAAAGATGTGGAGAGGCGGCACAATTGAAGCAAGTTCCTCGGAACAATTGCTGTGAAAATATCTGTAGAATAATGCAAGGGATGCAACGTTTCTTCGTATGGATAATGTAGGAAGGTCCTGTGTGATTGCAGGGTTATTGATTAATCTAATAGCTTTATTTTGAATTTTGTCCAACTGCCTCAATGCAACCACTCCACTTCCACTCCACAGAGGTGAACAGTAATCCATCTGAGAACGCACATGACTTTTATATATTATGGCCAACTGTTCGTCAGTGAAGAATTCTCGAACTCTGTACAGGAGTCCCAGTTTTTTAGAGGCATTCTTAGCAATGCTTCTAACATAATGTGTCCAGCTCAAGTTAGTAGTTAATGTTACACCGAGAATGGCAATACTAGGGGAAGTGGGAATATTTACATCATTAAAAAATATATGGGAGTCAGTGAGATTCTGTCGGTTAGAAAATTGAATGTACTTGGTTTTCTGTGCATTAAAGGTAACTAGATTCTTTTGTCCCCATTCATTAATTGTAGAAAGGTCCTGGTTCAGAGAAATTGCAGTGTTTATTTTTGAATTTATAAGATCGGGTTGGGTGAAAGAATTGGTAAATGTGAAGGAACTGTGGAGTGTTGAGTCATCTGCGTAGGAATGTATTGGATTATGAGTGGTAGATATGAGATCATTGATATGAATGAGGAACAGAGTTGGGGCCAAAACTGATCCCTGGGGAACACCTGAGTAAAATCATCTTATGTTCGCCAAAATTAAGTTAAAAAGCATCATAAAATTTTGAAAGGGATAACCTTGATTAAAGATTTTTTGATAATCTTTAAAAATTAACATTTCCACCACAAAACTTTGGCAACACGAGATTGTAATAGCGTCTGTAATGGATTAATCGATCATTAACACTATCTGTTGTGGGATATTTTGATAATTGTTAATTATTATTGAGGATTTTGCTTACTCTTTGCCGTATTTTAGTTCATCCCCTAGAGTAACAAAATCTTCCCAGACTTCCTGCAAACTAAAGTATGCCCACACAGACCCCCTTGAAGCTAAATTTGTATATTTTTCTATAGAAAAATATCCCAGCCGAAGGCCAATTTCTTCTAAGTTACAGATCCAAAAGACCCCCCTTGGACCAAATAGAGTACAAGTTTATTTACTGTAATGTATATTATGATTCATAGGTTTCAATTTGTGCATGTATTTTTGCAGGCGACAAAGAACCCCTTCTACCTCCATGTGGGTCGAGATATTCTAACGTCCCTGAATAATCTGACTCGCGTCCAGTGTGGTTATGCCACTGTTCACTCTGTTTTGGACATGACCTTGGAGGATCGTATGGAGTCTTTCTTCCTCTCTGAAACCTGCAAGTATCTCTATCTTGTGAGTCAACAAAACTTTTTTGTTTTTATTTTATTTTTTTCCCCCCTTTTTTCTATTCCCTGTGTATATTTTCTTTAGAACTATTCATTCACTATAGTCTTGCTATAGCTGCTCTTGACCTGAAGGGCTGCCTTGGGGCATTTGGGGTGGTTGTTGTTCCTCAAGCTGCCTGGCCGAACAGCCCCGAGTTCCTGAGGAAGGCCATGGCCATGATCGGGCTTTCCCACAGAGCTCTCATTGAGTGTAAATTGTGTTGTTGTTGTTGTTCCCTAAGCTGCCTGGCCGAACAGCCCCGAGTCCCTGAGAAAGGCCATGGCCACGATCGGGCTTTCCCACAGAGCTCTCATTGAGTGTAGATTGTGTTGTTGGCGTAAGTGGTTGTGTGAAATGCAGTCTTCTATGATGTGTTTAATGGTATGGGGTGCTGTGTTACATCCCGGGCAGGTGTCGACAACGGAGTCATCCAGTCTCTTCTGATAGCTCAGGAGAGCTGGATGGTGTCCGCATCTCAGCCTGGCCAGGTGGACTCTGTCCTCGCGAGGAAGGGAGGATTCGGAAGGATGGATTTCGGGAGGTCGTGCTTGCAGCTGCGTGTTGTCTGTGAGTGAGTGGATGGATCGGCGAGAGATATGATTATGGATGTGCTTCTGGAAGTTGGTTCGGGGTGGGCAAGGAGGGATAGAGGACAGTAATTGTGTGTGATACCGTGTGCTGGGTGTTGTTTTGATATTTCTTGGTGTCTGTGGGTGTGTTGCCATGTAGTTTAGTGGGTGGTCCTGGTTCGTGGAGGCTGCTGCCAGGAATTGAGTGCCTCTCATGTCCAGATGGTCTTTGACTTTGAGGATTTTGGTTTCTTGATGTAGGTGATCTGTGGGTACAGTAGCTGTGCAGCCTGTAATGATCTTTAGGGCTTTGTTTTGAATAGTCTGTAAGGTCTTATGATGTGTTTCAGCTAGGTTAGAAGCCCAGGCTGGGCTTGCGGATTCCATCACTGATCTTATGTATATATTGTTTATATACTGTGGTGGTGGTTGTGTCCAAATTTTGTGTGAGCAAGTGACCTGTGGGCGTTAAGTCTGGGTGTCAGTTTCTTTTTAATGTTTGTGGTGTGCTGTTTGAATGTCATATGAGTATCATATGTTACTCCTAGGATTTTGGGTGCGTGTGTATGTGTTAAGGGTGTGTTGTTTATGGTGAGTTGAGAAATTTGTATTTGTGTTTTACTGTCCAGCTTGTGAGCAGAGTTGCGGTGGATTTGGCTGGGGCTAAATTAAGTCTATTTGTAGTGCACCAGCCATGTAGTGTGTTGAGATAGGGTTGAAGGAGATCTGTTGCCCTTTTTGGGTCATGGTGTGTGCATGTGAGTGTTATGTCATCTGCATAGGAGGCTAAGTTTATTTGGGGCGTATTGGGTGTAGTTATATCGTGCATGTACAGATTGAAGAGTGCGGGCGATAGGACGGATCCTTGTGGGACTCCGTTTGAAAAGTTTCTGATTGCAGATGACTGACCGGCAAAAGATACGTGTGCACATCTGCCTACTAGGAAGTTGGCCAGCCACCTTTTTGTGTTGTGCATGTTTGTGTTGTAGATTTTGTTTGTTAGGTTGTGGCGGGGGATGGCATCGAAGGCTTTACTAATGTCGAGTGTGGCTAATAGTGATCTGTGTGGTGGTCTAGCCGAGTTGATGCTGTCAAAAGCTCTTTGTGTAAGGTCTGTGAGAAGTGTGTTTGTGGAGTGCAGTGGCCTAAAGCCATGTTGTGTTGGAGCTAGGGGTAGGTCGGGTGTAATTAGTTGTATTACTAGGCGTTTCATGACTTTGGAGGGGTGCAAAGGAGTGTGATGGGGCGGTGCGAGGAGGGTAGCATGGGGTCTTTGTTGGGTTTGGGGAATGTGATGATAATACCATGCTTCCAAATGTCTGGTATTGTGTTGTGTGAATAACTGTACACTGTAGTTTGATATGTTAGTGAGTGCTTGTATGCCTTGTGGTCCTAGGTGTCTGAGGTGTATGTTTCTTATGTTGTCTAGGCCACAGGCGGGTGAGTGCTTGAGATTGTTGATGATATGCTTTGTCTGGTGATTGGTGAAGGGTGTATAGTCAGGGTCTGTGGGGTGGTTCTTATTAACCCCTTCAGCATGATGACGTCTTTTTTATCTCTGGCTAAAATTAGACTATTCTATGCAGTTTAGAGGGTTTATTGAGATCGTATTTACCCCTTTAAGTCATAGAGGTACATTCTTAGCTATAGAAAATTGTCTAATGGTAACCAGAATATGATAGAAATGATGTCATCGTGATGAAGGTGTTAACAAGTAACTTTATCACCATCATGTTAAGTTCTTAACTTAAAGAGTTAAGGTTTTCTCACACCAGAATCTATTCTATGCACGCAATGCATGCAAATTAAATAGAGCCACATGAAGCTTGGCATAGCTATGTTTCATAACTTCCAATACAGTATACAGTATGTTACCTATTTGAATGACCACAGTAGCAACTCAAGAAATGTAGCACACATACATAGCATTGTAGTGTAGGATGCCCTTTAGTGTTTTGTTAAATATTTATGGTATATTGCGTTTATCTTGTGTCGTCCCAGTTTAGGTTTGTTTATTTTGCAAGTTTTACATTATAATATTAAAAAATCCATGACTATTATACTATGAACAATTTGGCTTCTGCAGCTTAGCTCTGTCTATCCACTGATGGTGTAATGGCTACAGCATGTAAGTTCTGTATGTGTTATCCTGAGTTTGAATCCTGGGAGGATCACATGTTTTCATTATTTTCTTTGGGAGGTTATTGGTTTTAAGGACGATGTTAAAAATAACATTAATAGGTTCAGGAACATTTCATAGCGAGGTCGATCCTTTGAGATCTATACCCCATAAAATGTTCTTTCCTCTTGCATAAGCATTAGGATATTCATAATTGAGTTGGGTCCAGTACATGATTAGATGATCGCCAGTATTCGATAAATGCATTTTAAAAGTGGTCATGTGTTCTACCTTTAACTGTCTTGATGGTGTGGTTAGAGCGTGTAAGTTCTGTACTGTATGTGGTATCTTTGGTTCGAATCCTGGGAGGATCACATGCTTTCATTAATTTAATTTGGGGGGTTATTGGTATTAACCCGTACAGCCCCAGCGACGCGCCTGACGCGTCGGCGATGTATGTAACGCACAGCCCCAGAGACGCGCCTGGCGCGTCACCCTAATTGCGCCGACCGTAACCTCAGGTGTAGCCACTCAAGGGGGCTCAGATTTGTATGGGAACTGTGTACGTATCCCACGCAACCGTGCCGATGGTTGAAAACTCTCAAAGTCCACGTGCGTGCGTGCGAGCGCGCAATAACATGGTTTTTTGGGATAATTGCCTTCAATTTTTTACTCTTGTAAAATACGTTTTCGGGGGCTCTGTAGGACCATTCTTTAAGCTTTTTGAGCGTTTTTTCGTGGTTTTTCCTTCATTCCTAACCCATTCGCTATTGTTTCTGGAATAAAACAATTTTTTGAAAACCGGCCGGGTTCTGGTGCGCAAACATTACAAAACTAGCCGGGGCTCCACGGGTTAAGAACGATATTAAAAATAATAAAATTATAATGATTAACTCTACTGTATATTAATTCCCAACAGCTCTTTGACACGGACAATCCAGTGAACCAGAATGCTGACCGGTACATGTTTACAACAGAGGGCCATATTCTACCCCTGGCCCCCTGGCTCAGAGAACAGACCTGGGATGATGCTCACTTCTCACTCTCTGACCCACTCTTCCATAACAATGCCTCCCAGGCTAGTGTAAGTACTTTAATTACCACCATGTTCTATTGTTATCATCTGTAATTCCTTGCTATCTTGATTATTTTACCTAGTACGATACTGTAGAGAATGGTCCCAACAGATGTGCCTCTGGTGTATATTTGCTCTATGGAATATTATTGGTGGGTAGGTAGAGACATCCTATCTCCGCTCAACACTGTTACCTAATGCCTTGTTGCCCTCGTTTAACTAGTAATGTTTAGTGGGAGGATAAGATTTGTTTTTATAGTAACAACTCCAGCAGTTTCCAGTACTCCTGGAATGTTAGAACACTAAGCTGCTAAGAGAAAAGGGGGGGGGGGTCTCTATGTTGCACTTCCTAAGGAAATCTTGTATGTCCCTAGAGGATGCTAAAAGGGGCATGTGGATGACTCATTGCCCTTGACAGACAACCATCTACATGAATAAATGGCTTGCTATGATCCACGCGTCTGAATTTCTCCTGTGATATTGACGAGAGCGCTTAGGTCGGAAAAGACAATTTTTATGACAGGGATAGTAGAGGTGCTCTCCATAGTGAAGAGCACAAATTATTATTTGTATGTGTCTACTGGAGAAGGATGTAGTATCCGGGTATACAGTTGTCATGTTTACATAGGTCGATCGCTCGCAGTTAAGTTCCCATTTATTTTTATGGCTATTTTTTCTGTTATTTGTTTTGCAAGTTTTACATTATAATTTGCTCCCTGCTGGCAATATATATGATGAAGACAATAAGTCATTGTCATATTATTGTATCTCACGGCAGTGAAAATAGATAGGAAGATGATCGCGAGCGTCCGCGTAGTGTAAACAAGGCGGGCGGTACACTCGAATACTACATCCTTGCCATCTATTGTACTGATAAAGATGTTACTATACAGTAGTTACTTATGAACCTCTCTTTGTCTTAGTGTGCAGCGATCAATGAAGAGCGTCTGCATGGTCTGCCCCTCAAGAGTCAATATCTCCAACAGGTTTCTGGTTCACTAGGGGTGGAGTTGTGATATCTGATATCTGTAGGAACCATTAAGCCACTATCACATGAGCTCTTTTACTCAACATTTATCCTCAACACTGGTCTGGCAGCTTATGGGGTCAACCTATAAAATATTTTGGTTGCCTAAATTCATCTATGATCAGTCTAGTTTCCGATACCGTTGCAAAATATTCCAGAAATATTAATCATTTAATGTTGACTATAAAAGCTCTCGTGTGATACCGGCTTTAGGATCACCATCTTGCCTTCATAGCCCTTTCGATTCGGTGATCACATTTTGTCCATATAGGGCCAAATTTTCAGCCTACTTCCATTTTAGTCATTATAGAAAGAAACTTTCTGGCCCTACTATCATTATCGTATTGTTGTAGCTACCACCATTTGATTTATTTATTAACTTTTATATACTGTACAGTATATTATTTTTCAAGTTTAGAAGTCCCTGTTAAGTCAAAGGGTGGTACAGAGATCTTGGATTTTTTATAAGAACTAATTTTGAACTAAATATCAACTTGTGATGGCTATAAAGCCTATAATATGATGTTAAAGTCATCATCTTATCGAAAGGGCTCAATGTGTAATAATATTCACCAAGATTATATTGTTTGCATCATCATTTGTCAGATCATTCCCATTTTCCATCTACAATATATAAGATATTCCATGTCCACTCAACCCTGATCAATTCAACCCTGACATAATCTAGTATAATATAGGGTAGACTAACCAAGTAATAAAATCTATAAAAATATTCTATCAATCTATTACTGTCATTACTTTCATTACTGTTTCTACTTGCTGATCTTGGATGGTGTTGTTAAGCAAATATAAGCTGCTGACTCAACTCAATAAGCATCTATCTATCTATCTATCTATCTATCTTTATACTCTGGCACATATCCCATTTTGTTTTCTTTGCCTCATTTCAAGCTACTTATCACCACATGACTGGAACACTCAATCCGCACTTGTGAAGACGCCTATTGATATCGCAAGCTAATTGGAACACGGTACTATATATATTGGCTAGTCTACCCTGTCGGCAACTGAAAGCAATCTCACACAATGGTTTTTAGAGATGGTGACAGATTTAAGGGGAGGTTTTTAGTTTGCTCCCAAGACCTCCATCAAGCTAAAACAAAAATACCCCCCAAGATCCCCCTTCGAGATATATATGTACATTTTTCGGTAGAAAAGTTTCTCCTAAATTTCAGGCTCGAATCGCTCGCCAGGAAAAAATTGACACCTAAATGTGGCACGCAAGGTCTTAAAATTGACATGAATGGGGTGAAATGTGTGAAAATCGCCAAACTAACAGGGCGAACGTCTCAATCTTAACACTAATGGTGCTAAACATGAGGGAGAAGGAGGTTTGAATAATAATCCCTCAATTTAATTTCTCCCCTTAATAATCAACGCCAATGAGTTATATGATAAAACCTAACCTAGTCTTACATAATTTAACTTGGCATTACTTATAGTCTATTCATTATGATGAGTAGAAATTGTAACCCCTATAGTTTATTCATTATATTTAGGCCAACATCGTGACCCCTAACCTCATTTATCTTAAAAAGGGCTAGAGTAGATTAGCTGCAAATTTCCATATCTATTTCCTGGTTCACTCTTCCCAAATGGTAGTGTCAGTTCAATTGATCTAGCCCTATTGGAGTTACAAGAGGTAAAGGTCACAATTATTGGCCTACTTATAAATGAATAAACTATAACTGTTAATTCAGGGAAGGCTATTTGTTTATCTCTTTCCAAGTGATAGACGTACCAACTTTTTTGCTCAAGTCCTTTTTGTTTTCAGAGGTTGGGGGTTGAGATTTTTAGATTTATCATAATGAATAAAGAATAAGTCTTGCATGATTTAACAGCTCAAGGGTTGACACATTTTGACAGTTTATTCTGGCTATAATTAAATGACTTTATACAGCTTAGGAAGGATCTGTGGAAATTAAAAGGGTAAACACTATTCAATTAACCCTCTGACTTTCATATACCCTTACTAATCTGCATAAACTTATCTAATATTAGCCAGAAAATCTAGGTGATAAGAGTTAATTGACCAAGGGTTGAGTTTTCTGACTTCCACGCTAGTAAGGTCTCCCATTAAGTGTCAAGTAGAGTTTAACTCTCAGCACTTCTCAGATTTCAAAGTGAGAATAAACAATATGATTCCTAAACCCATGATCTTAAACAGGGCTTAATGTTTCACCTCCCAGTTTTTTGGTAGATTTCAACTCCTACTTTACCGGTGACTTCTTTTGAATTTTATGCTAGCTATATTTAGATGATTTTGTGCAGTTTAAGAAGGATCTGTGGTAGTAAAAAAAGGGTTAAGGGAGATACCGTAGTACGAAACCTGTTAATTGCTGTAGTCCTTGTTTGAACTGAATAAAATTGTGTAATAGTAGCCAGAATAAAGTTAAAAAGACATTATCGGTACTAAATGGGTTAACGGGAAACAGTAAGGTGTCTTATATTCAAAGTGGTAATGTAGATATATATTGTCTATTTTTTCCAGCTGATGGTAAATTGAATCCTTTAGCACTTTGATTTCTTGATTCTTACTGGAAAATTATGATACTGACTATGTCTGTGCGTCGTATTATTGCAGAGTTTTCATAATTAGCAACATATTTCGCTACAAAATCATGGTAATAGCGTAGTAATCAGGATGGAGAGCTAGCAATTTACCATCAGCTGAAAAACCCCAGAGCATAGTAACTTCCGACTGTAGTAAAATAGTAGGGTAATGTAGGCATAATATTCACCTTAGACTGTAATGAAGTGGTAATGAACAGTTGGCCACATAAGTCCTGTTCCTTTCTGTGATCGTATACATGGAAATGTATAGCATATTATTGAATTACGAGAGTAGGGCCTAGTTTCTTTTGCAGTGGTTGACTCATCTGATTAGTCCACTGATAATTAAAAGCAACCACGCTCGCATTTCATTCCTACTAATTTTACTTTCATACATAAGATCACGACGAGGAACAGAACTTATGTGGCCAACTGTACAGTAGATTGAAGTATCCTTCGCAGACTGTAGTTCTTCTCACTCCTTTCCCGGAGAACCCTTGCTTGTTTCCTGCACAGGGGGGGGTCACCGTCTTTTTTTATCTTGCTCTCCTTTTCTCTCTTTCCCTGGCTTGTATCCATTCGGCCCCATTCAGCCAACTGTTTTAAGACGTTTATCCCCATCCAGGTGTCGATTTCTTCCTGGCGAGCGATAGCGAGCCAGCATTTTATGGAGAAATCCGGCTTCGCCAGAGACATTTTAGCTTGCTGTCAAAACAAAAATACTGTATATATATGCTGGCTTGCTACCGCTCGCCAGGAAAATATTGACACCTGGATGGGGGTAAACGTCTTAAAACAGTAGGCTGAATGGGGCTGAATGGATACAAGCCAAAGAGAGAGGGAGAGAAAGATAAAACAAAAAAAAGTGGGCTCCCTTAAAAGCGGCGTCACATGAGCAGTTGTTCCGGCGTTTTTACTTGCCAATTTTGGATTATGATTAGTGATTCTTTGTTATAAACACCAAAATCATTCACACCCCTGGACTTGATAATAGTTATACTTGTAACTATATCATTAAAATGTAAAACTTGAAAACAAACAAACCAAAACTAGAAACCACATAATATTAAAACAAACAAACCAAAACGAGAAACCGCATAATATAAAGACAAACAAACTTTTAAAAATCTCTAAGTGGAAAAGTCTTGAAAATTTAGCATAACAATATTATGAAATTTAAAAACATAATCCAATTACATAACTGGAGGCAAAATTATTGATATGATAGAAAAATACTAGCCAGAATCGGTTACAGGCTAGAAAACAAAAAACTGCCCATGTGATGCCACCTTAAAATGGGTGATCTGCTTTTTTTCTCTCTCTGGGTTGTATCCATTCGGCCCCATTCAGCCTAAGACATTTATCCTCATGCAGGTGTCGATTTATACCTGGCGAGCGAAAGAGATCTTCCATATTTTGTATAATATGTTAGACAAATGTCTTCGGCGAAGTTGGATTTCTCCATAAAATGTTTGCTCGCTTTTGCTCGCCAAGAAAAAATTGACACCTGTTTGGGAATAAATGTCTTAAAACAGTAGGCTGAATGGGACCAAATGGATATAACCAAAACAGAGAAAAAAAGCAGGTGAATCTCCTAAGCTATTAAACTTCCATACTGGGTTAGGAGGACCTGCTTCCCCATTCAAGATATGGCTACTACATTCCTACTACTGTATGTGTAATCAACTTTTTGTGAGTGCCTTTATCGATTTAATTGTTTTTATAGGCTAATCCAAAATATTCCATAAATAGGCTGAGCCAAATGTACAAGTGCCATTGTTTTTAGCATACATGTATACTGTAGCTAGCAAAAGCAGTGCTCAATCCTCTTTATACAAGTTAGTTCTACCGAAGCCAACTGTACCTATTAAATTTCACATAACCTCAAACAAAACGCTTGCCTCAACCCTTTCACGCACGTGTGGACGCGATCGCGTTCTTAACCCTTCCTACCCGGGCTGCCTTACAAAAGGACGGAGGTCGTATCCGGGCGATCTGGCCGAAAAACTTCTAGGCCTAGGCTACCGTATATTTGTTATTTTAACTGCTAGAAATTTCCCACACATCCCTAAACGTAGTGCGGTTTCCAATCTGTAGACTGGCGTTGAGTAGAGCTCTCTAAGTCAACTGGTTTAGTTGTGATGACGATTTCCGTGGAGCGAATTTTTCCGCGATGTTGACAATATCGGAGCTTTTCAGACACTAATTTCGTCATATCATACAACAACAACATTGATTCGACGTCTCCTTCTTGTTTTCGGAGGTGCGGTGAGGCAATGACCGGCTTTGTTTACATGCGTCGGACGCACGGTGTTCAGACCAAGCTTAATAGGCTTTCAAGCTTACAGCCTGTTATAAGGACACCCGGGTACCGGCCCATCTGCCGCGGTGTCCTTATAAAAGGACACCCGGGCTGGAAGGGTTAACCCATGGAATCCGGGAGGCCTCATATGAGGCAAAACAAATTTTGGTTAGGAATCCGGGAGGCTTCATATGAGGCAAAATCAAAATCAAAGGGTTTAAATCGCGCGGGCGGATTTTTGTTTGTGCGTGGGCTACCGCAGCGCCACCAAGCACAAACTAACAGGCAGCATCAGTTCTTCGTGCGCATCCAAGATGGATGGAGGTAATCCAAAAAAAATTGCTGTGTCCGAATCGCCGCCCGCCGCCGCGTACCGTACGCCTAACAAAAGCAAGGCTAAAACGACCAAGAAAACAGTGCTTAGTCCCGATGGTGTTGCACACACTCTGGAAGAACTAAGCAAATATAGTGAACTGAGTGAACTTGGGAGTGACTTTGACGAAGAACAAGTGGTTAGTGAAGATGAGGGTGAAGTGGCGGATGGATTAGAGTTTCTGGGCTTTATTAGTACCGATGAGGACGATAATGACGATAGTGAATGCGGTACTCGTGAACTTGGGAGTGACTTTCACGATGAAGAAGTGGTTAGTGAAGATGCGGTACCGTACGCTTACCTAGCCTAGCCTAGTAAGTGAAAGTGACACACAAATGTATAACAAGTAATAATAACTCAATAATAACAGTGAGTGACAATAATTCATAACAAGAAGAGTAATAAGAGTGAAAGTGACACAATAATATCCAATAACAGTGAAAGTGCCGAAAATATGTTATAAAAAGTTTCACATAACTCAATAATGGTTGTAAAAGAAATAAATGGACACAATAACTATGACATTATCACCATAGAAACATAATATCGTCTACCGGTACCAAAGCCACCGAAGCAACGAGTGACTTAGTGCGTGCTAGCCAGGGCCGCAGCGAAGCGTTCGGACACAGGCGAAAATACGCGGGAAATTACCTCCATTCCCATCATCATATCTCGGCAACCACTTGTCGTAGCGATGTCAACTCAACGCCAGTCTACAGACGAAGGTTGGTTCTACACTATGCAATTTAGTTGACTGCTCTAGGTGGTCTCAATCAGTAGACATCGAATAATGAAGATAGCCATTTTTCAGGAATACCCCCGGATCCGGAGGGTTAAGGAATACTTTACTGTAAACCTTTGTGACTATCAGGGGCGTTTAGAAGCCTTTAGTTTAATTACTTCAATCTCTGCAGTTATCTTCGAGCTAGTTGTGGGCAGAAAACTAATTTTGGAGAGGTAATTATGAGAGTAAGAGAATTCTATTTTGAATAGTAAATGGCAACCCCCTGACCTGAAAGGGTTAAGCATTCCAACACCAAATTACTTCATACAAAATGTATAAAGAAGAAAATATCTTCAAATGGTCTCACATAACAAGATTAGTTACCAGTACAGTACTGTACTGTATGTATATTGTAGGGAAAAATGTGGTGAATGTTAAAATATGTCAAAGGCATTACATTGTTGGCACCCATAACTTTGGTAAAGATGGTGTCACATGAGCCCTTTTTTCAGCAATCTTTATGGGCAATTATGGTCTAGAAGCTTCAAAAATTACTCTTTATCAGATTTCAGCCACCTAACATGATCTACCTTCAGGCTAGTTGCTGATACCAGTGCGAAAAAGTCCCAAAATAATACGAGAAAAAACTTGCTTGTGGAAAATTGAGGGAAAAAACGGAGGTGTGACAGCGGCTTTATACCCAGAATACAATACACTGTGATAACGTTGTTCAGTAGTCACATATTGGTAGGATAAGTTCTGGGAAGTTGGAATAATTTATGAACATTTTATAAGCTTTGAGAAAAAATAAAATGTGTTACTTATGTATTATACTGTACCCAGATTTTACTATATTTTGTACATGTAGGCTACAGTACTGGTAAAAAAATAAAGTTGGAAATTGGTTATAATTTGGTTATAATTATCAAAATGGAAATTGCTATTTATTGGCCAACCCTCAATCTTTTAAGTAAATGTTTGTGATACAGTAACCTCCCCCCCCCCCCTCTCTTTTTCAGAATAATGGGGGGGGGGACTGTTTGCAATATTTACAGAAGTCTCGATCTTCCATAGGCCTACTTTGCCTGAAAAATTAAGAAAACAAAATATGAAAGCTGGACTAGATACATTGTCTGAATGTTGCGAGTTTCCGGAAACCTGAGGTCCGAAAGAGACAAATTTTACTGTATTTAATAAATACCCGACAGGAGGTGATGAGGAAACTATGCAACAGTAGTACAGCATCATCAGTATCATCCTTTTCAAACTTGCACCACAAAGTTTTGAAAGACTATTCAGTATAGGCCTACTGTACATGCATTTGTAAGCATTCATAGACGTATATAATTATAGTGTGCTACAAATGTCTAAAGTCCTTTAACCCTTGTCTAGCGGGGGGGTTTGGGCTTATTTGGGCATATTCAGGCCCTCCTGCATGATAAATCAAGTATCTGCATGAAAAACAATTTATTTAGCAAAAAACTAGGCGCTAAAAGCTTCAAAATGAGACCAGAACGAGCTACGTAGCACTCGTGGTTCTCATACAGTGATACCAGTAACATGGGAGTTTAGCGTATAGCGGCATATTTTTCCCAGCTATGCTCACTACTGGCTACACTGCCGGCCTCTCGAGAACACAGGGAACATGAGTTAATGGGCGGCGGTAAGCCCTGGGAGTCGGCTGTCTGGCCCGCTGCGCTCCCGGCCATTTGCACTCGATTTTAACCCTTTAACCCCTTATTGGCGGCGCTCGACTAAAGTCGTGCACCAACTTGCAGCAAGTTAGGAGCATTATTAAGGCTTTTAAAGGGTTAAAATCGAGTGCAAATGGCCGGGAGCGCAGCGGGCCAGACAGCCGACTCCCAGGGCTTACCGCCGCCCATTAACTCATGTTCCCTGTGTTCTCGAGAGGCCGGCAGTGTAGCCAGTAGTGAGCATAGCTGGGAAAAATATACCGAAATATGCTAAACTCCCATGTTCGTGGCACCACTGCAAGAGAACCACGAGTGATACGTAGCTCGTTCTGGTCTTATTTTGAAGCTTTTAGCGCCTAGTTTTTTGCTAAATATATTTTTTTTTTCATGCAGATGCTTGATTTATCATGCAGGAGGGCCTGAATATGCCCAAATGAGCCCAAAACACCCTGCTAGACAAGGGTTAAAAGCCTTAATAATGCTCCTAACTTGCTGCAAATTGGAACCGGACTTAAGTCCGACCCCGATCTTTAAGGGTTAACTTCATTAAACACTTTAGTTGTTGTTCCCTAGGCTGCCTGGCCAAACAGCCCCAAGTCCCTAAGGAAGGCCATGGCAGAGACATGGAATACTGTACAGTACAGTAGTTTGTTTTAGCTAATGCCAGTTAATTTTATACAATTAATAAAGAGTAATGAGTACCTCTCCTGTGTAATTAAATGTATGTATGTATATACTCAGGCACATACCCCATTTTTGGTGGTGGCCGACTCGAGACAGCCCGAACAGAAACATTCGAGGGTTCAAATTCTCAAGGTCCGGGACCACTTTCGCGTTCCCTCGCCCTTTTCTCTGTCTCGATGAATAGGAGAATTTTACAAAGGGAAGAGGATTCCTAGCCCTCTGCCACAAATAAGTACTGTACCGGTATGAACAGTGTTTTTGTCGCTACAGTACTTTTAAAGGGCATTCCATATTATCACTGTCTAAAGCATGTTAAAGCATGATTGATACTGCACAGTTGTCTTGGTTTGCCTTACATTTTGATCTAAAATGGTCTAAGATGGATGAAACGTCCTAGTATTATCCGGGAATATTTCACGATGTTTCGGTCGCTCTTAACTCTCTGAAGAAGGGTTGATCAGAACCGAAAAGGTATGTGGCGAAAAGTACCCATTCTAAGCTTTACAATGACATCAACCTATCGCACGTAGCTCTTCTCTATCTGTAACAATGTGACGATAAAGTGGGGTGTTTTGAGGTACTGTATCACAGACCGAGCGAAAATTTCACTGTTTTTGTGTTTTTCAACTACAGTGTAGCTCTAACTCTATGAAAAAGGAAAAAATAAAACAAAACAAAATTAAGCAAGAAATACTATAGGTGAAAAACAGTATGTTATGGCCTGTACGAAGAAATTATAATTAACGTACATTCCTACCTCATCTGTAGCCATCACACCGACGCATAAAAGTGGACATTTTGGCAAGAATTAAAGGTAAAAGCGTGCTGTGCTTTCAAGCATATCCATCCATTCCAAGGTGTCGTGTGGTACAGAGCCTGCTAGGGAAAGGGAGGTTAGACGTGTGTCTTGCGTCTGGCAACTGCTCAGTAATACTGTACTGCATTTCACCCAGGGGAGAATTTTACGCAGGTAATACCAAACGTATGTGTATGTCGCCCGCACCTCTCCATTACATACATACAGTACATAAATTTCAAGACCGAGTGCTCCACACGAAGCATGGTTCCGGCCTTATGCCCTAATGGCGGCGCTTCAGGCAGCCCTGTTTAGAGCTGCCTCACTTGTCAGGTTTTATAATTAAAGATCAGACTGTAAGGTCTGATCCCACGTCATTCTTAGTCTACCCCTTGGTGCAGATCACTCCACGTTTCCAGACTGACATCTTTTCACCCAACTTAGTTCATCTATTCTCTCCACATGCCCAAGCTTTCCAAGCCTACTAGTATGCATCTCATCACGGATACACTTCATCGTCTCTTCAGCTCTTCACTAGATATTTGATCTTGCAGAATGGCCCCACACATCGATCTCGCCATTCTTGTCTCGTGACATTTCATTCTGTTGATATTACTGTATCTACTTTGACAGGCCACATTTATAAAGCACTGTACTGTATGCCATTGCGCTTCTAATACATGAAGCATACACCTTTCCCTTCAAGTTTCCCTCATAGATTAGCCTGCTGTCAATTTTGTTTTTTAAATATGCTGGCTCGCTACTGCTCGCCAGGAAAAAATCGACACTGGATGGGGATAAACGTCTTAAAACAGTTGACTGAATGGGGCCAAATGGATACAACCCAGAGAGCCAGAAAAAAAAACCGAGGTGGGCCCCCTTAACTGTCTTGTAAATGTACTCCTAATTCCACACACATACACACACAGAACCAGACCACATGAGCTCTGTACTAGAACTCTCATACAGCTGGCCCAAAGGATTAGATCTTACATATGTTGAATACAATTGCCTGGAGTCTAATGATAGCCAAAATAAACTGCCTTGATGGTGTAATGGTTAGTGTTTAAAACCTGTATGTGGTAACCCAGGTTCGAATCCCGGTGAATCACATGCTTGCTTTCATTAATTTCATTGGGAGGTGTTTGGTGTTGGAGTGAAATTAACAAAAAATAGATTATAATTTTTTTTTTTTTTTTTTTTTTTTCTATGTGATTGAGGGAGGCAAAAGGCATAACTGCCTATAGCGAGTGCCTCTCCCATAGTTGAAAGAGTGACAGGGCCAAAATCAAGGGACGTTCGAGCCAAAATGCCTGGACACACGGAGTTTGAAGCAATTTAAGTCATAGGAAGAGGGAAAGACTGATTCTGGGAGAGAGTTCCAGAGCTCAGCGGTTGAGTAGAAGAAAGTTTGAGAGTAACGTTTCACTCTTGGGTTGGAGAGTTGCACAGAGTAGGGGTGGGATTGAGTTGCAAGACGGGTACCACGTGCCCTACGTAAAGGAGGTGGTATGCACTGGGATAGCTCTGAGGAACACTGATTATTATAGTAGCGATAGAATAGCGAGAGAGATGCAACATTGCGGCGGAGAGAGAGAGATTGCAGAGAGTTGGTGAGTGGACGGGAGTTAATGATACGAAAGGCCTTCCTTTCAACTTTGTCTAGGAGAGCGGTGTGAGAGGAACCTCCCCACACATGTGAACAATACTCAATACAAGGGCGCACTATGCCCCTGTACAGAGCAAGAAGCTGTGCAGGGGAAAAGAACCCCCTAAGGCGGTTGAGCACACCCAGCTTCTGGGAGGCTGCCTTAGCAAGACTGGTAATATGGTCCTTCCAAATGAGAGCAGAAGAAAAAGAGACACCAAGAATATTGAGAGAAGATGAAGGGTTGATTTTTGTATTGTTGAAGAATAAGGGATAGTCCGCTGGGAGATCCTGACGGGTAGATAGATGGAGAAATTGGGTTTTGGAAGCATTAAAGTTAACAAGGTTTTCTCTGCCCCAATTGGAAATAGTATTTAGATCAGAATTTAAGAGTTCTATGGCTTCATTACGTTTGTCGTTGAGGGATTGCTGGCTGGGGCGTTCTGAAAAACTAATGGAGTAGTGTAAGGTTGAGTCGTCTGCGTATGAATGGATGGGAATTAAGGTACAGTTCGTATTTGAGGTGTTTCCGCCACTAAAATAAGGCCACTGAGACACAGTCGATCGATACTCTCTCTCTCTCTCTTGCACTCGCTTGCTATCAGTGATGACCACACTCCAATCGGATTTCTAATGTTAGCACGAACCTCAAATAAGAGAGGAGGAAAGTGGGGAAGGAGGGGAGGTAGAGGACTGAGATTTTGCATGGCCCAGGGGCCAAAAAAAAAAAATATAATTTTTTTTTTTTTTTTCGATGTCAAAAGTTGATTTTTATTTTCTCTGACTCTTAAGAGTCTCCCCGCAGTGCGCCGGGGGAACTCTTAAGAGTCTCCCCGCAGCTCCCGGGTTAAGGAGATCATTTATAAAAATTAGAAAGAGAATAGGAGATAGGACAGAGCCCTGAGGAACACCGGAGTTTATAGGGTGAGGAAGTGAACAATGGCCGTCCACAACCGCGGCTATGGAACGGCCGGAAAGGAAATTAGAGACAAAGGCACAGATGGAGGGATAGAAACCGAAGGAGGGTAGTTTAGAAATTAAAGATTTATGCCAGACTCTATCATGATGCTGATGGGATAATAATATATTCAAGTGATAGCCAGAATTAAATTATTATAAGAGTTATTGTACTGAAGAGGTTAAATTTAAGGAAAATCATTATAGTTCCAGGTTTTCATCATTTTCTGCGATAAATTATAACAATTCCAAAAAAATATTTCCTGTATAATTTATTCAATAGATCTTAGTAAAGACTACTTTTATACATTTTTCACTCCTGCATTAGCCTTTAGCCCCAAGTACTTTTCTACCGTACACCTAAATGCATTCCCATCAATGTACGTACTGTACTGTAATTAGTTTTCCTGGATAACTTTTGTACCGCTAAAGTTATGATTATGTATGTTGAAGAAAAGAAATTATACTTGTAACTTGGTGTTTTATGATTTATCCTCCCTAGGTTATGTAGCGTAAGATAATGTTTCATAGTACTGTATGCTATAGCATCACACACTGTTTATGGATTTTTATTTATTTTTATTTTCTATGTGAATGAAGGAGACAAAAGGCAAAACTGCCTGTAACAAGTGTCTCCCAAAAAATTGAAAAAGTGACAGAGCCAAAATCAAGGTACCGTACATTATAGGTACCAGTACAGTAATTAGATATTTTGGAATGATGTCTGGTGTGAGTGTACATACACATACATACAAGTTTAAAGACCGTTTTGTCCACAGAGAATGTGGTTACAGTCTCACGTCCTAAATGGCAGCTTTCCAGGCGGCCCTGTCAAGGGCTGCCTCTGTTGTCAAGTTTTTTATTTTGAGATCGGACCGGAGTACCCAAGCCTACGTCATTCTAGGTCCACCCCTAAGTGTAGTGCAATGAATAGGTGGTGTTTGTGGAGTTAGCTGGATTATTCTTTGTGTAGGTGAGGCACAAATAGAAAGTGGGAGAAGCAAGGCAAATGAAACACGAGTTCCAGCAACTCCTTACGGCCTCCCCTGGGTACTGTACTGTCCTGCTCGATTGGTGCCTACAATCTCCCCAATCAATGATCAACGTCTTATCAATTTTTACACAATCCTAGCTATAAATGTAATCCATGCATGGCCAATTTCCAAGGCAAGAGACCACCTTCAAAGTTAACCAGATGAGGAACCTATGTTAGCAAAGGACCTGCTCAAAATATCCAAGAAAAAGTATAAAATTCATTTTAGCAAAGGGACCACTTGAAATATCCAAAGATTTTTTTTATAATTCATTATAATAGGTTTACATATACCGGGTACGCACTAAATTATTATTGTGGTTTAGCTTGAAGACAGCATGCCAAAAGAGATACTGTACATGGAACTCAAGTGAGAGGTACAGCTGTTAATTGTTAAAATGTAAAACTTGTAAAATAAACAAACCAAAACAGGAACGACACAATATAAAGACAAAGGAACTAATCAAAATCACTATTGGAAGACCACCAATGATATGGGAGAAAGTGGAAAAATATATTGAAGAATAACTTCCACATGGATAGAGTCATGGGCAAAGGTAGCATGTTTGGATAAAGTAACCTGGAGGTGTGGACTGCCAGAGCATCTCTGCGAGAACTCCAGTCCCTTGCCGCCACTAAAGTGCTTGTATGACACCGGTTTGAGTATGTGGGGAGATGGGGGGGGGGGGTTCTAAAAGGAAGCAAGGCATTGGAGAAGATGATGATAGCCTGAAGCCTCATACACACTGGTTCAGGGTTTATTCCCACTCCGAGGATCGAGGGCCTTTGTGTCATAGGGAAAATAATACTAACCATGTAGCCTACCGGTAACTAATGTAGGCTATGATGTACGTGACAACTAAATGGAGTGGGTTGATGGAACCTATTAGTCTTGGCAAGTAACCCATTTAAATAACCCTTTCAGTAGAATGACATCTTTTCTCATTCTATTCCATCTATCATTCAACCATTTTATCAAGTTTTAGAAGGATCAGTGGGTCAAAATATTGCATTTATATAGTTTTTATCCCATAGATTATTAGGTCCTTCCTAAACTGCATGAAGTTGTCTATTGATAGCCAATATAATCAAAGTGTTCATGGTACTGAAGGGGTTAAGGGAAGGCACCCCAGAAACACAACCTGGGAACTATCAGCCTTCCAGTACTTGGTGTAAGTAGTTAGTTAGTTAAAATAGGACTTCAGAGGCTATCAACCCTTCTGGATTATTAAGCCAGCACACTGTAAGTCAAGAATAGCAGAAGGACTGGAGCCCTTTTTCGGGAACCCCAGTCCCTTGATGCAAGTAATGACCTACCAACCCTTTTACACCATTTTTATATTTATTTTGGCTATCATTAGACAATTGTATTCAGTTTAGGATATCTAATATTCAGGGTTAAGAACTATCTAAATAACCCCTTTGACTTCCCCATCCCCACACCCCAACCTTTCCTAAACAATTAAAATCATCAAATAATAGACAGAATAAAATGAACATTGCATCATGGTACGGTACATCAAAAGGTTCAGCCTAACTATAACCTACTGTAACTGTAGGCTACACACAAATATTCCTGTCTCATGGATTTTTTTTTAGCTCATATTATACTGGTTTGGGCTCATATTTTGTTTTAGTAATTACCGGTACTAAGTGAGAATGAGACTTAATGAAGCATTTCATTCAAAGTTATTTTACTATAGGGTCTTATTCGTTAATACTTTTAAGTTTGTATGAGTAGAAGGTTGAACTGTAGAGGATATATGGTTGTTTTGCTTACACTATGTACACTATGTAATGATTATAAATTAATGTAATACATAACCTTCATTAAATTCTATATTATAGAATTGTACTTCAGGTATGTCAAGTTCAACCTTCACATAATGAGTTCTATCAGGAAGTAAACAATTGAAGCTTCACAATTATGAAATAATACACTAAAGATTTAGCTTCATTCCAGTTCACTGCTTCAATAGTATTATACAACAGGCCTATGTTCATACAGTTGAACTATCAAATTTAGTATAATCAATTAATAATTTCTCATTACCTAAATTATGAAGAATGTCATTGTGGTGTTCTTGGTACAGTACATTCAGAATTAAATGGCAAGTTGTCTGAGGAATTTGGGAATATTATTATTAATAATGCTGTGAACATCGTTGAGTTTCATATGAACTACTGTAGTTGGCAACTGTAAACTTCAAGTCTTCCAAATAAAACCTTTACCCATCTCAGTCACTAAAGAACAGCAACCATGGCAGGTCCTTCCAATGTAAGTACTGTACAGTACAACAAAGTAATTTTTTAAACAGATTAACTTGCTCATTTAGTAATGTACACCCTATGTGGTGGATTGTGTTCTTTTATTTAATAATTTTCATTTTAGTAAACGTTGTTTCCACATAGCGATTTTGATAATTTAATTTGACTTTATATTGTCCTTGTCCCAATTTTGGTTTATTTAGTTTGCAAGTTTTACATTTTAATTAAGTCGAGCAAAGCCGTAATAATTCTACACTACTATCATTAATGTAATGAACATATAATAAGCTACTATGCCCGGTATATCAATACAGTAATACATTTTTTTAAATGTACTCGGTGGTATAATGGTTAAAGCGTGTAAGTTCTGTATGTGGTGTCCTGGGTTCATATCCCCAGAGGATCATATGTTTTCAGTGAGGTATTGGTGTTCAGAAAGATATTATTTAATATACCAGTAGCAATCTATCTATCTATTGCCAGACGCCGTGATCCCCGAAGGGGTGCCCACAAACGAAATGCCCACATGCACCTCTGTCGCCTAAGGTTGTGTTCGCCATTCATCTAGTGCAGGGATTCCCAAACTCTTCAGCTCATTGACCCCTTAATGAAGTTTCAAATTATTCATCGACCCCCAAACATTTAAAAATAAGAATAATATAATATGTTGTTAAAAAAGAAACGTATTACATGCATATTATGATACAATAAATATGTGGAATTATAGTAGTACCTTAATATTAGTATTAGTAGAGTTAATGTCTTAATTTTGTATTTCCAAGGCAAATGGTGTAAGAATTCATTCAGGCACTTGCATTTTCTCCAGGTCATCAAAGCGCACTTTAAAGTCTTCAATCAATTTGTCCAGGTGTGCGTATGTTTCCATGTCACCATCTGAAATGCTTTCACTTTCTGCCAACTGTTGTAAGTTCGAAAAGTACTGAAAATCTCTGTGCCAATGATGCTTTAAACCAGCCTAGTTTGCCTTGGAAGCCCAGTAGAATTGTCCTGTCCTGAATAATGGTAACATCTTTACCCTGCAGACGTTTCTGTACCTCATTAAACTTTGAATATAGGTCTGCCAAATAGAACTATGCATTCTTACACCTTTTCAGCTTTTCACATAGAGATGGGTCTACATCTTTTGAAACGTTCCTCACCTAGCCATTCATAGACCCCCTAGCCATTTATCGACCCCCTTTCGACCCTTGGCGATTCATTGACCCCTTGGATGGTCGATATCGACCCCTGGGGGTCGATATTGACCACTTTGGGAACCCCTGATCTAGTGGCACCGGCTGGCCCCAGTCAGTCAACGCCCCTCCTCCCAACCAGCACCGCCTTCATTCATATAGCCTATTTCTTCACCAGTAGCAATATAAATGATAATTATGGATTTTATCTTATGAGAAATTGTTGCTGGTAGAATGTCATAATTCAATATCAGTATTTGATTAAATACTTTCTTACTATTTGTTTCAGATATATCGATAATTTCAAACCTAATACCGTACTGTACCGGTATTGATAGCCTATAAAAGTATTGCTGTCTGATAAATTAATAGTTTAGTGAATTTCCTGTCTTTACTATGGTATTTAGAAATTAGGCTAAGTTAGGGTACGTAAGTTGTGATCAACGGTCAACCCTTTTGGAGCTGATAGAGCGCTCAAACTAGAGCTCTTCCGGACCGATTCCCAATAAAACAAACCATCTGAATACACTCTATGCAACTTACATAGGCCTAATATTTTGTTTTCCCTTAACCCTTATTTGGCGGGGCCCGACTTAAGGCGGTCTAGAGAACCATGGACAAAAGAGCGGGGCCCGCCTTAAGTGGGTTGCAATTTTGAGCACATAATTGGCTCTGAGAGAGAGTCCGAGCGGTGGGAGGAGCGTAGGTTGACTCTGACCGTTCGGCACGGCTCCCGCGACTGGGCCCCACTCCACACTCATTGCCTCCCTAGACAGGGAATTATGTAAGGAAATTACCGTATTTTAGGGATTTTTCCTTCGTGTTGCACGATCGTTGCAAGACAACTCATGATCATCGTAGAAGGATGGTTCAGGTGTAATTGGAAATCTCAATTAACGCCCTTTCACGGATACATAATTGTATTACGCTCTGGCTCTTCTTTATGCATGAAAAAGAGCATGGTATGAAGCTCATTTACTAGGGTAAATATGCCCGCTGGGCAGGTAGTAGAAGTTATTAACCTAGCCACTCGTGGAGTGTTAATTCTATGAATATTTACCGGTATCTTTATTAATGTAGGCTACCGGTATTTGTCAACTAACTGTATTATTCAAGCAACCTTTCGTGACTATTTGCATTTGCACGCTTTAAGTCACAATAGTTATGTTCGCTTCTATTTTGACCCGCCCCCCCCCCCCCCTCTCCTAGGAGGGCAAGGACTTGTTAGCAATATCATATATATTGCCAGCAGGAGACAAATAACAGCTGGATAAAAGTGGTCAAATTTGACGTGTAGCGGTCGTGAGTGACCGAGAACTTGTGAATATCGCCGCAAAAGGTTGCTTGAATTTAGCCTAACTACAGTTAGGCTAGTAATAACAATTCTGGGAAAAATTTGATTTTAATACCACAAATTTTCAGTGTTTTTTATAAACAAAATTGGTCATTTGCATCAATATATAGTGTTTGTAATTAACCCGTACAGCCCCAGCGACGCGTCTGACGCGTCGGCGATGTATGTAACGCACAGCCCCAGAGACGCGCCTGACGCGTCACCCTATTTGCGCCGACCGTAACCTCAGGTGTAGCCACTCAAGAGGCCTCAGATTTGTATGGGAACTGTGTACGTATCCCACGCAACCGTGCCGATGGTTGAAAACTCTCAAAGTCCACGTGCGTGCGCGCGAGCGCGCAATAACCTGTTTTTTGGGATAATTGCCTTCAATTTTTTACTCTTGTAAAATCCGTTTTCGGGGGTTCTGTAGGACCATTTTTTAAGCCTTTTGAGCGTTTTTTCATGGTTTTTCCTTCATTCCTAACCCATTCGCTATTGTTTCTGGAATAAAACCATTTTTTGAAAACCGGCCGGGTTCTGGTGCGCAAACATTACAAAACTAGCCGGGGCTCCACGGGTTAATTAGAAATCTCGGGAAAACCTATTTTTCCCATTAGGCCTATCGATCGATGTTGAGACACGCTCGCTCCCCGATAGTGATTTGAAAAGACATTAGCCTAACCTAACAACCTTGCCTAACCTACGGTACCCTAGTATTATGGGTGGGGGCTGCCGCCCCCACCCCCCCGCTGGTTGAGTACTAATCCCTTAATAAAAAAATAAAAAAATTGGCTGTCGATTATAAGAATGTGAAAGAAAAGTCGATGAAGTCTACGGTGTTTACTCTGCAATCTTCAGCTTGATTGTACATTGATAACGGGAAAGTACCGTATTGACAACCTTGTTACGAAAATTAAATTTTAGTACCATACTTTTATATTAGGTTTTTCCAAGGGTTTAACACATTTTCATATGATCTTTAGAGCTATCGATGACTGAAAGTACCGTATTGACAACCTTGTTACGAAAGACATTTTAGTACCATACTTTTTTATTAGGTTTTGCCGAGGGTTAAAAAAAAATTTGGAATTTTTTTATTTTAATACCACGAATTTTCCGAGTGTTTTTTAGAAAAGAAATTGTTCATTTGCATCAATATATAGTGTTTGTAATTAATTAGAAATCTCTGGAAAACTTATTTTCCCCATTAGGCCTATTGATCAATGTTGAGACACGCCCCCGATAGTGATTTGAAAAGACATTAGCCTAACCTAACAACCTTACCTAACCTAACCTAGTATTATGGGTGGGGGCTGCTGCCCCCACACCCCCACTGGTTGAGTACTAATCCCTTAGTAAAAAAAAAAAAAAAAAAATTGGCTGTCGATTATACGAAGGTGAAAATGGAAAAAGGTGTAAAATGGAGGGAGAGTAAGAAACTGTTCTGGAAAGAAGTCAAGAAAGTTAGGGAAGGTAGCAAGGGAAACAGTAAGGGTGTGAAAGATAAGAATGGGAGAATGCTAGCCGAGAAGCAAGAGAGAGTCGAAAGATGGAGGGAGTACTTCAGTAAGTTGCTAAATGAAAGGAATGAAGAGCCAGCAAACATAGCTGGATATGGTATGGGAGGGAGAAGAAGAGAAGTAGTGGAGGAGGAGGTGGGGATCAGGAGGTCAGAAGTGTGGGAAGCCATGAAAAGAGTGAAGTTGGGGAAAGCACCAGGAACAGATGGAGTGTGTGGGGAAATGTTGAGGTATGGTGGTGAGATAGTGATAGAATGGGTATGGAAAATGTGCAAACTAGCATGGGAGAAGGGGAGTGCACCCGATGACTGGAAGACTGGCATAATAGTCCCCCTATATAAGGGCAAAGGGGAAAGAGGAGTGTGTGGTAACCACCGAGGAATATGTCTTCTAAGCGTAGTAGGGAAGGTATACAGTAGGGTAGTGATTGAGAGAGTGAGAGTGAGAACGGAGAAATGGATAGGCGACGAGCAGGGAGGTTTTAGGAAGGGAAGAGGATGTGTAGATCAGATTTTTACCCTGAATTGTGTTGTGGAGAAGTATCTGGAGAAGAAACAAAAGGTGTATGTTGCCTTTATGGACTTGGAGAAGGCCTATGACAGAGTGGATAGAGAAGGTTTGTGGAAAGTACTTAGAATATACGGAGTAGAGGGCAAGTTGCTGAAAGCAGTGAAGAGCATGTATGAGGGTGCAAAGGCGGCAGTACGTGTGGAGAGTGAGCAGAGCGAGTTCTTTGACCTGAATGTTGGTTTGAAACAGGGGTGTGTGATGTCCCCGTGGTTGTTTACTGTATATATGGATGGAGTTATGAAAGAAATACTATCAAGAGCAGTGGATGTTGGTGTATCGCTGAAAAGGGAGGGAATTGAGTGGAAGCTACCTATACTGCTGTTTGCGGATGATACAGTTCTGATGAGTGATAATGAATGGGAGTTGCAGGGTCTGGTAAATGAGTTTGGAACAGTGTGCGAAAAACGGAATTTGAAGGTAAATACGGGGAAGAGCAAGGTTATGGTCTTCGAAAGGGGTGAAGTCACAGAGTGTGAGGTGAAGCTGAACGGTCAGGCTATGGAGATCGTCAACTCTTTTAAGTATCTGGGCAGTGTGTTGAGTAAAGATGGGACTATGGATGAAGAGGTGCGGGGAGAGGGTACAACAGGGGAAGAGGGTTGTAGGAACGCTAAAAGCAGTAACAAGAAATAGGGTGGTCAGTATGGAAGTGAAGAAGTCCTTGCATGACAGTGTGGTAATCCCGACACTGACTTACGGAAGCGAAGCATGGACGTTGGTTGAGAGACTCAGACCAAGAGTGAGAGCAGTGGAAATGAATTACTTAAGGAGTGCGTGCGGAGTTACATGGAGGGATAGACAGACTAATGAGGAAGTAAGGAGGTGTGGTGTGGAGGTAGATGTGCTGGAAAGTGTGAAAAGGAACAACTTGAGATGGTTCGGCCATATGGAACGTATGGAAAGCGAGAGAATGACTAAGAGGGTGTATGAGAGCGAGGTGGAGGGACAGAGGGGGAGAGGTAGACCGAATATGAGGTGGAAGGATGGAGTGAGGAAGTACATGAACGAAGGTGGTGCTGGTTGGGGGGAGGGGCGTCGACTGACTGGGGACAGAGGTGCATGGGGGCGGTTCGTTCGTGGCCACCCCTTCGGGGATCACGGCGTCAGGCAATAGATAGATAGATAGAATTAATTAGAAATCTCGGGAAAGCCTATTTTCCCCATAAGGCCTATCGATCGATGTTGAGACACGCCCCCGATAGTGATTTGAAAAGACATTAGCCTAACCTAACAACCTTACCTAACCTAACCTAGTATTATGGGTGGGGGCTGCCGCCCCCACACCCCCGCTGGTTGAGTACCCCTTAGTAAATTAAAAAAAAAAAAAAATTGGCTGTCGATTATACGAAGGTGAAAGAAAAGTCGATGAAGTCTACGGTGTTTACTCTGCAATGTTCAGCTTTGATTGTACATTGATAACGGGAAAGTACCGTATTGACAACCTTGTTACGAAAATTAAATTTTAGTAGCATACTTTTATTATTAGGTTTTTCCGAGGGTTTAACACATTTTCATATGATCTTCAGAGCTGTCGATAACTGGAAGTACCGTATTGACAACCTTGTTACGAAAAATAAATGTTAGTACCATACTTTTTTATTAGGTTTTGCCGAGGGTTAAAACAAATTTTCTTATGATCTTTAGAGCATAGGCCTATAGGCTAGATTCAATATTTATCTTCAAATATATCAATAAAATTTGTGGTATTAAAATAACATTGAACCGGCGTTCTTTATGAAAGTCATCGTCCTCTTATTACATAGGAGGCTATGCCGCTAGGATAAGGAGTAAAATTACATTAAGGTTAGGCCTAGGCCTATTAGGCTAACTCCTAACATACTGTAAGGTTTCTTTCAGTACCGGTACTAATTTTTGGCTAAACGAGAATTTCCTATAAAATTATACCAAAATACAGTACACAAAATAAAAGTACAGTACAGTATGACCACAATATAGCCTAGGCCTACCCTAGGCCTAAGTATGGTAAAGTTGGCTACATTAGCAAGAGTATATTTCATGAAAATAATTATCAATCGATGTATACAAATTTAAAAATACATACATCAGCTGTCCACCACCAATCTCCATCCCCTTTGGGTTAAAAATAGGGTCATTGGTAAGAATTATAATTAAAAATCTAAAATTCCGAGAGGCAGAGATTGTGGGTTTGTTTTGTCTGTGGCGCCTTAGAGTGGGGTCATGTAATGGATTTTTATTATAATATATTAAAACTATAGATCTCTTATAATATGCTATCTAATGGGTTTATAAATGTATATATGTGGTTGTTTTTATATATCTTTAGATAAAGTATACTATTTGTTACTGCTAAATTAGGTATATTAGTATTTTTGCCACGGTATATAATATGATTGGATGTATATTTTAAGAAATTAATGGATTTTAACATATTTTAGCTTATAATTATGACTGAATTGTGTGATATAAGCGGCATAAAGTAAGAAATTAAGCGACTAATGAATCTATTATATAAGTAGTATATAGAGCCTGGTGACTGCAGCCAGTGTTTTGCGTGCTGGGGCGACTCTACTCTTACCTAAACTCTATTAATTTATCCCACCAGTGAGTATGACACCTTATTTTCACCGTCCAGCGGGATATTGAGTGTATTAGCCTTCATATCCTGGGATAAATGGTTGGTGTATACGTGTAATAATGTCTGACAGATGGTGTGAAATTACCCACGTCAATATTGCCTGTTGTCATCGTTGTGGGGGTTATTTCAGTGGTTTTAGGGTTTTACATATACATTTTGAGGTTTCACACCACCTTTTGTGTCATGTTTAGTACCTATATATGTGAGATATTGTTTGAGAAAATCTGGGTGTAGCCTAGGCCTATTTTGAAATTTGGCCAGCCTTGGTAGCCTGGTACTGGTAGGCCTAACTTTTTTTTCTCGGAAATTCAGTTAGCTTAGCATATTGTAATTGTAGCCTAGGAAAGTGGATTGAGGAAGGATGTAGGGTAATTATCCTATAGCCTAGGCAATGGGGGATACACAATGGGTTGAGGCCTTGAGGGGGGGGGGCGGGGCTTTGCCCCCCTCACCTCATGAATTATTGAAATCGTCATCTATGTTGCCAGCAGGGGGTAAATATCGATTATACTGCATAAAGAAGGCGTTTGTAAACAGTGAGGATGTCCGAAAGAGCTCTGAGTCTGAGATTTATTAGAATGGGCATTTTTTCTATTAGGCTAGCCTAATAGCCTATCGGGTTTTATAAATGTGATCAAAATTATTCTCCCACAGACCACAGTGGATTAGCCTATACATAAGTACAGTATAAGGATTCCATAGACCTACATTGTCCCTAATAAATTATGTATAATAAGGTTGCGAGCCTAGGCCTAGCCTATTCCCTATAATTATCGGATGGAGTATCCCGGTATCCGGGTGTACGGTCTGACGGTCGTCATGTTTACAAAAGTCGATCGCTCCTAATTAAGTTCCCGTCTATTAACATTTAACAAGGCGGCCGGTACACCGGGAGGTCCGGAGCTAATGTGGATGAATACTGCTAAGATAAAACGGAATAGAGCCAAGCAAAGGAAGACCAGCTATGCGCACAATATCACCAAACTACAAGAAGAGCTCGACGAAGTTGAACGTAAACTCACTCACACCAAGAGCAAAGAACACTCGAAGAACTCCAAGCAGTTGCAAACATACGAGTAAATAGCAAATTCTTCTATGCATACGCAAAAAGGAGACTCAGGAACACCTCAACAATAGGACCACTTGCAAAACCTACGGGCGAACTTGAGAGTGACCCAACCGAAATGGCCAAGATACTCAAACAGCAGTATGAAAGTGTCTTCAGCCCGCCAAATGAAGACAAGAAAATCGAGAATGCAACGACTTTCTTTGGCAACGCTCCAGGGACACCACATCAACTCTCCTCGGTAACAGTATCAACAGAGGACATAATAGCAGCCATCGACAAGATTGGACCAAACTCTGCGGCAGGACCAGACGGCTTTCATGCCCAACTGCTAAAAAAATGCAAACATCAGCTAGCCCTGCCTCTAAAACTGCTGTGGAGCAAGTCCCTCCAAACTGGATATGTACCACAATCCCTAAAAGAAGGTAATGTCACACCAATACAGACCAGTGGTGCTGACGTCACATCTTATTAAAATCATAGAAAGAACAATACGAGCTAAGATGGTCAGCTTCCTGGAAGATAACGAGGCGTTCAACGAGGGGCAACATGGCTTTAGAAAAGGCCGCTCCTGCCTCTCACAACTACTATCACACTACGACAAAATCCTACAGGATATTCAAGACGGAGAAAATGTAGACGTCATATATCTAGATTTCGCCAAAGCTTTTGACAAGGTGGACCATGGGATCCTTCTACATAAACTCAAAACACTGGGAATAGGGGGAGACCTTGGAAGATGGCTCCACAGCTTCATCACCAACAGAAAACAAAGAGTCACGGTTCAAGGAAGCCTATCAGAAGCAGGTGGGGTCATCAGCGGAGTACCACAAGGATCAGTACTGGGACCTCTCCTATTCCTCATCATGATAGGAGACATCGACAGGGACCTGGAACACTCAACAGCCACATCGTTTGCAGACGACACCAGACTCATGAAGAAAATCACCTCACAACATGATGCTCAGCTACTACAACAAGACTTGGACAAAATCCTGAAGTGGGCAGAAGAAAACAACATGGCCCTAAACGGAGACAAGTTCGAGCTTCTAAGGTACGGGAACAAGAGAGCACTACAAAACGACACCAACTACAAAAGTGGACAGCAAGAAATTACCGCCAAGGACACAGTGAAGGACTTGGGAGTAAATATGAGCAGTGACGCCACTTTTTCCCAGCATATTACCAAAGCCACAACAACAGCAAAACAAATAGCAGGCTGGATCCTGAGAACCTTCCACACAAGAAATGAGAGGTGTATGCTAACACTGGAAGTCACTGGTCCTACCACGACTGGAGTACTGCTCCCAGCTCTGGTCTCCCCAAAAAGTAGGAGAAATAACAAAAATTGAAGCCACCCAGAGGACATTCACCAGTAAAATCCATGGGTTTCAACACTTTAACTACTGGGAGAGACTTAAGGAGCTGCAGCTGTACTCACTTCAAAGACGTAGGGAGAGATACATCATTATCTACGTCTGGAAGATTTTGGAAAAAAAGGTACCAAATCCAAACATCCAAGAGACTCAGCACCAAAGGCGAGGGAGGCTGTGCTATGTGAGGACTACGCCGGGATCAACACAAAAAATCAAATCCCTGATCCATCACAGCTTTACATACAATGGAACCAGACTGTTCAACTGTATACCAGCCCCTCTCAGGAACATGACCGGGGTGTCTCCAGACACCTTCAAGAAACACTTGGACATGTGGCTGGCCAAAATACCGGACCGGCCACCAACACCAGGATACCCCAGCACCAACTCCAACCGACTTCTGGAATGGAGAGTGGAAGAAAGGGAGCTGCCTGGTCACAGTGGAGCCCCAGCTCAACTGTGTCACTAACGGACGGAATACAACTAAGTGTAAGTGTAACCCGGTAACTACATTCTTTCCGTGGATTGGAATTAACCCTTGAAGGGTGGATGACGACTTCTAATAATCCGCATTAGTTCCAGCCATTGGTTTTTTTTTCGCAATAGGCTAGCCTACTTCAGAAATTCAGAATTAGACCTTCCGTTGTTTTACCTGGTAAAAGTTTAGGCCTATCACCAACCATTTAAGAGTTTTTCATTTTTTTTTTTGTTTTTTTTTTTGTTTTTTTTTTTTTTTTTTTCTATGTGATTGAGGGAGGCAAAAGGCATAACTGCATATAGCGAGTGCCTCCCCCATAGTTGAAAGAGTGACAGGGCCAAAATCAAGGACGTTCGAGCCAAAATGCCTGGACACACAGAGTTTGAAGCAATTTAAGTCATAGGAAGAGGGAAAGACTGATTCTGGGAGAGAGTTCCAGAGCTCAGATGTTGAGTAGAAGAAAGTTTGAGAGTAACGTTTCACTCTTGGGTTGGAGAGTTGCACAGAGTAGGGGTGGGATTGAGTTGCAAGACGGGTACCACGTGCCCTACGTAAAGGAGGTGGTATGCACTGGGATAGCTCTGAGGAACACTGATTATTATAGTAGCGATAGAATAGCGAGAGAGATGCAACATTGCGGCGGAGAGAGAGAGATTGCAGAGAGTTGGTGAGTGGACGGGAGTTAATGATACGAAAGGCCTTCCTTTCAACTTTGTCTAGGAGAGCGGTGTGAGAGGAACCTCCCCACACATGTGAACAATACTCAATACAAGGGCGCACTATGCCCCTGTACAGAGCAAGAAGCTGTGCAGGGGAAAAGAACCCCCTAAGGCGGTTGAGCACACCCAGCTTCTGGGAGGCTGCCTTAGCAAGACTGGTAATATGGTCCTTCCAAATGAGAGCAGAAGAAAAAGAGACACCAAGAATATTGAGAGAAGATGAAGGGTTGATTTTTGTATTGTTGAAGAATAAGGGATAGTCCGCTGGGAGATCCTGACGGGTAGATAGATGGAGAAATTGGGTTTTGGAAGCATTAAAGTTAACAAGGTTTTCTCTGCCCCAATTGGAAATAGTATTTAGATCAGAATTTAAGAGTTCTATGGCTTCATTACGTTTGTCGTTGAGGGATTGCTGGCTGGGGCGTTCTGAAAAACTAATGGAGTAGTGTAAGGTTGAGTCGTCTGTGTATGAATGGATGGGAATTAAGGTACAGTTAAGGAGATCATTTATAAAAATTAGAAAGAGAATAGGAGATAGGACAGAGCCCTGAGGAACACCGGAGTTTATAGGGTGAGGAAGTGAACAATGGCCGTCCACAACCGCAGCTATGGAATGGCCGGAAAGGAAATTAGAGACAAAGGCACAGATGGAGGGATAGAAACCGAAGGAGGGTAGTTTAGAAATTAAAGATTTATGCCAGACTCTATCGAAGGCTTTCGATATGTCTAGTGCAATAGAAAAAGTCTCGCCGAAGTCCCGAAAGGAGGATGACCAAGAGTTAGTAAGATATGAAAGAAGATCACCAGTAGAGCGACCCTTAAGGAAGCCATACTGGCGATCTGAGAGCAGATTATGAGAAGAGAAATGCTTAAGAAATTTGGAAGCAAGAATAGTTTCAAAAACTTTAGAAAGACAAGAGATAAGAGCAATTGGACGATAGTTGGAGGGTTGAGAGCGGTCACCCTTCTTTGGGACAGGTTGAATGTGAGCAAACTTCCAGCATGAAGGGAAGACGTTAGAGGATAGACAGAGACGAAAGAGTTTGCCTAGGCAGGGAGTCAGCACGGAAGCACAGTTTTTGAGAACAACAGGAGGAACACCGTCCGGACCATATGCCTTATTAGTGTTAAGCCCAGAGAGGGTAGAAAGTACATCTTTGGAAGAGATTAGGATATTAGGCATAAGTAAGAGAGAGGAGGGCGGAGAGGGAGGAATAGCACCGGAATCATCCAAGGTGGAGTTTCTAGCAAAAGTTTGAGCGAAGAGTTTAGCTTTGTCAGAGGAAGAAGTGATGGTTGTGCCATCAGAGTGGGAAAGGGGAGGGAAAGACGAGGAAGAGAAATTGTTGGAGAGGTTTTTGGCTAGATGCCAGAAAGCTTGGGAAGAGCTAGAGTTGGATAGTTCAGTGCATTTATTATTGATGAAAGAATGTTTGGCAAGTCGAAGAACAGATTTGGCTTGATTCCGGGCAGAAACATATGAAGAATGAGAGTCTTCAGTTTTAAGGCGTCGGTACCGTTTGAATGCTTCCTCCTTATTGCGGACAGCAGTAGAACAGGCGTGAGTAAACCAAGATTTTTTAGCATTAGTCTGAGAGAAAGAGAATGGAATGTATGCTTCCATGCCCGATAGGATTACCTCGGTAATGCGTTCAGCACTCTCCGAGGGTCCTCGGCCATGGAAGCAGAAATCATTCCATGGGAAATCAAAGACCTTCGGTCTTTATTTGATATACTGTGTTGTTTAATACCGAGGACCGTCGCATTTTAGTATTTTCAACATTAGCCTAACCTAACCTAACCGAAAACTAACCTGTCTCGCCGACGGTCTAAACCTAGCTCATGTTCCCTGTTTATTGGTGCGCGACGGTCTAAACCCAGCTCACGTTCTCTGTTTATGGGTTTCGCAACGGTCTAAACCCAGCTCACGTTCCCTGTGTTAGGCTATGGGTGAACAATCCAACAGTTTCTCGTATTGCACTTATAGTGATTTTGCGACGGTAATTACATGTACACCAACAAAGTATCGTTCATGAAAATGATAAAACACTGATAATCATCGATGGGGCCCGTAACTGGTTGGTCATAAACTAATACCTTTTACTGGTACCTTAACCCTCCAGCCCCGGCTATGTATTATATATATATTCCTCGAAACCCGGGTGTTTTGGCCGAAAAACGTCTAGGCTAGGCTACCGTATATGTGTTAATCTGACTGCTTCCCGCATCTCCGCTCATCCCCAAGCGTAGCTGTGTTATTTACCTGTAGAATGGCATTAAGTAGAGCTCTCTAAGTCAACTGGTTGAGCTGTGATGATGATTTCATTGGAGATAACTTTATGGCCAAAACAGCCACTTTACACTACTTTTCGATACTTAACAACAACATCCAGGCACACACGAACAAGCGACGCTCTCCTTCTTGTGGCCGGAGATGCGGGGCGTCGGTCCAGCCGGCTGTTGTTTACATGCGTCGGACCGACGCCTCGCACACGAAGCTCACAGGCTTTCAACCACTGGGCGTTCAAGAGCCCTTCCGGGCAGCTGTTATATGCTTTTTTATGGGCGTTCAAGAGCCCTTCCGTGGTGAGAGGGTTAAAGGGCATTCCATATTATCACTGTCTAAAGCATGTTAAAGCATGATTGATACTGCACAGTTGTCTTGGTTTGCCTTACATTTTGATCTAAAATAGAAAACAAAGCCATGTAAGATATTTCAAGCTTTAGGAGCTTGATGGCAAACCTTTTCGTCTGCGGCCTCTCTTTTGTTTGTGAGAGAGAAACTTGACCGCGGGAATTGAATCTGCTTTGATATTGCCTATATTTAACTTACCTTGGTATATTTCGTACATGATGAAGTAATGTGAAGGCAGTATTTGATAATTATATATATCACTATCTATCTATCGCCTGACGCCATGATCCCCGAAGGGGTGGCCACGAACGAACCGCCCCCATGCACCTCTGTCCCCAGTCAGTCAATGCCCCTCCTCCCAACCAGCACCGCTTTCATTCATATACTTCCTCACTCCATCTTTCCACCTCTCCCTCTCTGTCCTTCCACCTCACTCTCGTACACCCTCTTAGTCAATCTCTCGCTTTCCATACGTTCCATATGGCCGAACCATCTCAAGTTGTTCCTTTTCACACTTTCCAGCACATCTACCTCCACACCACACCTCCTTCTTACTTCCTCATTCGTCTGTCTATCCCTCCATGTAACTCCGCACGCACTTCTCAAGTAACTCATTTCCACCGCTCTCATTCTTGGTCTGAGTCTCTTCCCGAACGTCCATGCTTCGCTTCCGTAAGTTAGTGTCGGGATTACCACACTGTCATGCAAGGACTTCTTCACTTCCATACTGACCACTCTATTTCTTGTTACCGTACTGATTTCAACGTTCCTACAACCCTCTTCCCCTGTTGCACCCTCTCCCACACTTCTTCATCCATAGTCCCATCTTTACTCAACACACTGCCCAGATACTTAAAAGAGCTGACAATCTCCATAGCCTGACCGTTCAACTTCACCTCACACTCTGTAACTTCACCCCTTTCGAAGACCATAACCTTGCTCTTCCCCGCATTTACCTTCAAATTCCGTTTTTCGCACACTGTTCCAAACTCAGTTACCAGACCCTGCAACTCCCATTCATTATCGCTCATCAGAACTGTATTATCCGCAAACAGCAGTATAGGCAGCTTCCACTCATTTCCCTCCCTTTTCAGCGATACACCAACATCCACTGCTCTTCCTAGTATTTCTTTCATGACTCCATCCATATAATACAGTAAACAACCACGGGGACATCACACACCCCTGTTTCAACCCAACACTCGGGTCAAAGAACTCGCTCTGCTCATTCTCCACACGTACTGCCGCCTTTGCACCCTCATACATGCTCTTCACTGCTTTCAGCAACTTGCCATCTACTCCGTATATTCTAAGTACTTTCCCCATGCCTTCTCTATCCACACTGTCATAGGCCTTCTCCAAGTCCATATTTAAGGCAACATACACCTTTTGTTTCTTCTCCAGATATTTCTCCACTACACAAATTCAGGGCAAAAATCTGATCTACACATCCTCTTCCCTTCCTAAAACCTCCCTGCTCGTCGCCTATCCATTTCTCCGTTCTCACTCTCACTCTCTCAATCACTACCCTACTGTACACCTTCCCTACTACGCTTAAAAGACATATTCCTCGGTGGTTACCACACACTTACAGTTTCTTACAGTTTCTTACAGTAGATCCTCTGGAAAAAGGCAAACTATGCCTGTGTATCCAGCTCAGTACCAGTACTTGCACTGCTGCGGTCATTCACGGTGTTGGCGGCGGCGGTAGCAGACGCAACATTTTTACTATTCTGTATTTTTGTTTTATAATCAAACTTCAAATCTTGTCTTCCCCATGCTTTATCAAGATTACTTTCAAACTCCCTTATTGATTCGGAATCGACTACATACTGGGGCAGTGCGTTCCACTCATTTACCACTCTATCACAAAATGAGTTCTTTGCCTTCTCAAGCCTATTTCTTTCTTTGTAAATTTTCTTAGAGTGTCCTCTCGTTCTTGTTCCCTCCCGCATCAAGAAGATACCTTCACACACATCCTCATCTACTTTCCTGACACTATCTTAAAAGTCTCTATCATATCCCCTCTCTTTCTCCTATATGCCAGTGTCGGAAGCCCCAGTGTCCTCAACCTCTGCTCATAGCCCGCATTCTTCAACGTTGGTACCAGCTTGCTAGCTCTCCTCTGCACTTTCTCCACTGCTTCTATATCCTTTACCATATATGGAGCCCACACACTCCTCTTTCCCCTTTGCCCTTATATAGGGGGACTATGATACCAGTCTTCCAGTCCATTCCCCTTCTCCCATGCTAGTTTGCACATTTTCCATACCCATTCGATCACTCTCACCACCATACCTCATTACCCATTAACATTTCTATTTAACAAGTCATTAGAAACCGGTTTAGTTCCAGAAGCTTGGAAGATTGCAAATGTAGTTCCGATCTTCAAAAAAGGTGATAAATCAATAGCATCCAATTACCGTCCCATTAGTCTCACATCAATCATAGGAAAGCTACCAGAGTCAATTATTGCTAGTAAAATTAGAAACCACTTAGAAACATTTAATTTAATAAATTCTTCTCGGCATGGATTCACTCAGGGACGTTCTTGCCTTACAAATTTGCTTAGTTTTTTTTCAGAGGTGTATGAAGCAGTAGATAATGACAAGTCATGATATAATATACGTACAGTATTTAGATTTCAGTAAAGCTTTCGACAGAGTCCCTCATGAGAGATTGATGAGAAAAGTTGAGGCGCATGGCATAGGTGGGTCGTTGTTGGGATGGATTAGGTCATGGCTTATTGGTAGGAAGCAGAGAGTCAGCATAAATGGTGCTAAGTCAGAGTGGGGATCAGTCAAGAGTGGTGTCCCCCAGGGATCTGTATTGGGTCCTCTGTTATTTATTATATACATAAATGACCTTGATTTAGGTATAACTAGTACGGTAGGATAAGTAAATTCGCAGACGATACCAAAATAGCCTAGGGAGACCAATAGATTCAGATAGCAACATAGAGTGCCTCCAAAGGGATCTAGATACCTTACACGAATGGTCAGTAAAATGGCAGATGAATTTTAACAATGACAAATGCAAGGTATTAAAGATAGGGAAGATGAATACTAATGCAAAATGTAAACTAGCTAGCCTAATGCTGAATTAGAAAACTCAGAATGCGAGAAAGATTTGGGTGCGTTTGTTAGCAACGATTTGAAACCTAGAAAACGGTGTATAAGCGTAGGCTACGTAACAAGGCAAACAGGATTCTAGGGTTCATCTCAAGGAGTGTGAGTAACAGAACTGCCGATGTTATCTTGAAAGTTTACTTGTCATTAATTAGACCTCATATGGATTATGCTGTCCAATTTTGGTGTCCTTATTACAGAATGGACATAGATTCGTTGGAGAGAGTACAGCGAAGAATGACAAAAATTATTCATAATATTAGAAATCTACCATATGAAGAAAGGTTGAAAAAATTAGGCTTACATTCGTTAGAAAGACGCAGAGTTAGAGGGGATATGATAGAAGTGTTCAAGTGGGTTAGTGGGACAAATAAAGGAGACATGAAAAATGTACTGAAGCTCAGTGATAGCGAAAGAACTCGAACAAATGGTTTCAAATTAGATAAATTTTGTTTCAGAAAAGATATAAGAACATAAGAAAATGGGAGTCTGCAGAAAGCTGATTGGCCTAAGCAAGGCAGATCCCTGTCCCACACAACCCCAATTACAAAGCCCAATTATAGGCTCAACACTCATACCCTGAGGATCATCTTACCAAAACGGTTAGAGATTAACGCAGGATTATGGGGTCTGCAGAGCGCTGATTGGCCCAACCCGGCTGATCCCCCTTCACACTCAACCTTTCTCGTCCATATGCTTATCCAATTTTATCTTAAAGCTCCCTATCGTTTTTAATCCCACTATAGCACTTGGTAGTCCATTCCATCCATCTACAACTCTGTTACCAAACCAATATTTGCCTATATCTTTTCTGAAACAAAATTTATCTAATTTGAAACCATTGGTACGAGTTCTTTTGCTATCACTGAGCTTTAGTACATTTGTCATGTCCCCTTTGTTAATCCCACTAACCCACTTGAACACCTCTATCATATCCCCTCTAACTCTGCGTCTCTCTAACGAATGTAAGCCTAATTTCTTCAACCTTTCTTTATACGGAAGATTTCTAATATTATGGATCATTTTTGTCATTCTACGTTGTACTCTCTCCAATGAATCTATGTCCATTCTGTAATAAGGACACCAAAATTGAACAGCATAATCCATATGGGGTCTCGCTAATGACAAGTAAAGTTTTAAGATAACATCAGCAGTTCTGTTATTCACACTCCTAGAGATGAACCCGAGAATCCTGTTTGCCTTGTTTCGAACGCTTATACACTGTTTTCTAGGCTTCAAATCATTGCTAACAAACACACCTAGATCTTTCTCACAATTCAAGTTTTCTAATTCCATATTAGCTAGTTTATATTTAACATTTGTATGCATCTTCCCTATCTTTAATACCTTGCATTTGTCAATGTTAAACTTCATCTGCCAATTTACTGACCATTCGTGTAAGGTATCTAGATCCCTTTGGAGGCACTCTATATCTCTATCTGAATCAATTGTTCTCCCCATTTTGGTATCGTCTGCAAATTTACTTATCCTACTAGTTATACCTAAATCAAGGTCATTTATGTATATAACAAACAACAGAGGACCTATACAGATCCCTGGGGGACACCACTTTTGACTGCTCCCCATTCTGACTTCGTACCATTTATGCCGACTCTCTGCTTCCTACCAATTAGCCATGACCTAATCCATCCCAACAACGTAACATCCCCATACAAAGCAGGTGAAATAAATGACGTAGAGAGTGTACAAAGAAATTTCACTTCGCATATAAGTTCGATAAAACATCTACACTATTGGTAACATCCCCATACAAAGCAGGTGAAATAAATGACGTAGAGAGTGTACAAAGAAATTTCACTTCGCATATAAGTTCGATAAAACATCTACACTATTGGGAGCGTTTAAGAGCACTGAATCTGTACTCACTGGAACGTAGAAGAGAACGTTACCTAATAATATACACATGGAAAATCGCAGAGGGTTTAGTACCAAACCTACATACTCCGATAGTCATGAAATTCAGTGATAGGAGAGGCTGGGAATGCGAAATCCCCGGGATGAATAACAGGGGTGCTATGGGCTCTCTGCGAGAGGGCTGGTTATCACACAGAGGCCCACGTCTCTTCAACAAACTCCCACGGCGAGTAAGAGACATGAGGGACATCTCGTTAGACAACTTCAAGAGAGCCCTAGATGTCGAACTGCAGAAAGTACCAGACGAGCCCATCCTCGCAAGGGAGCGAGCTGTCGCTTCAAACAGTCTACTGCACCAAATCACCACCCATAACGAGGGGCTCCTTGGTGCCGCTAGAAGAGTGGCGAACACATCAAAAGGTAAGGTAACGCCCCACCTATTCCATGCGCCTCAACCTTTCTCATCAATCTCTCATGGGGGACTCTGTCGAAAGCTTTACTGAAATCTAAATATATTATATCATATGACTTGTCATTATCTACGGCTTCATATAGCTCTGAGAAAAAACTAAGCAAATTAGTAAGGCAAATATTGGTTTGGTAACAGAGTTGTAGATGGGTGGAATAGGCTACCGAGTGATATAGTGGGATCAAGAATGATAGGGAGCTTTAAGATAAAATTAAATAGGCATATGGACGAGATGGGTTGGGTGTGAGGGGGATCTACCAGGTCTGGGCCAATCGGCGCTCAGCAGACCCCCGTAATCTTGTTTTAATCTCTCACCGTTTTGGTGGGGTCAGTACTCAAGGTATTAGTGAGTTGGGCCTAGTAATTGGGGTTGGGTGTGACAGGGATCTGCCTTGTATGGGCCGATCGGCTTTTTGCAGACTCCCATGTTCTTATGTTCTTATGTTATACCTCAACATTTCCCCACACTCCATCTGTTCCTGGTGCTTTCCCCAACTTCATTCTTTTCATGGCTTCCCACACTTCTGACCTCCTGATCCCCACCTCCTCCTCCACTACTTCTATCCTAAAGTATCTATCAATACAATTAGGCTATTCATATTTTGGTATCGTTACCGGTAATCATAAATATATACGTATTGGCAGCTCTATTCATATGGCAACACTAGTGTTTATTCTAACGGTAGACAGGTACTTTTGTACTACAACAGCATACGGCCTACATGTCAAAATATTCCATCTTTATTTTCACTTTCACAGTGCATTATTCGATGGCTTACCATTATTTCTACATTTCATTATTAAACTTATGCTGCTCGTACAATTTCTCATACCCCTCTTTTTAGATATCTGTCCATCTTTGTAACTGCTTTCACAGCTTGGAGTACTTAACAGAGATGCTATAATAAGAGGTACAGTATACTAACATTTATGATAATGAGGATAGCTGGCCTTATGAGCTATGCCCTTTAATTTATCCCATTTAGATATTGCATTCCTCTAAGTAATGAGAAATCAGCTTCTAAGGGATAGTGAAAGGCTTCTTTAAATAAAGACCATTAACTATGAAAGGCTTGTTCAACAGAATTTACTGGTGACAATAGAAATTAGGGGACATGGTTGAGTTTATACTACTGTTTATGGTGGCACGGTATTGTACCTCGATAATTATTTATGATAATGTGATATACAGTGTACAGTATATACAATCTTTATGACTCGTACATCATTCCTATATAGGCTATACTGTATGTTATTACTGGTGCAAATATAATTATTTTTCATTAGACTTTGTGGGTTAATAAGGGTGGAAGCAAGAAAAGCTGCCATTTGAATCAGTGGAGATTTAATTTGTTTTCCCTTTTCCACCATATTTTTAGTATTTTGTCATCCTCCATACCAATGCTAAAAGCAGCAGGGGTCTGGGGGCAGTAGCCCCTGGGTTTTGTTAGGTTTTTAATTTAGGTTAATTACAAAATATGGTTTTCAGGGGCATACCTTAACATTGTTGGATAGTGAGTAAATACTAATTTGCACCGGTAATGACATAGGGCCTACCCTGTACAGTTTATTGGAATGATGTATGGTTCATAAAGATTGTACGGTATATATGGCATAATTATCAAGGTACCGGGTACCTCCATTATAGTATAAACTCAACCTTGACCAAATTGTTACCAAGTTAAATATATAGTATTACAGGTAGTTCAAACTTTCTTATTTCCGCAGACATGGAGCAAAACAGAGATGCAATCAGACTAAACTCAGTGCGGCGAATAGACCCCCACGTGCTTCAGATTCAGGACTCTGCCAACCGCACGGCGCTGTACTCCTACGATCAAGGCGAGTCATGGTCCAAGACGGATGTTGAGGGCACGTTGATGGTGTACTCCCGCGTGGCTCCCCCACATCACATGGTCACAATCATCAACCGCCTCAATAAATCTAACTTCATCGAACCGCTGTCCCCCGCCTGCGACACCCAGGTAAAGCCACCGTATCTTCTTTTTAGAAACTCCAAGGGGGTCATATATGGAATTTGGTTTTCCGATGCGGAGGACGTAGAGCGTATTGCTGGAGCCATACAAGAGCACTTAAAAGCCAACGAGCCACCTTCAGCCCTACAGCCGGCGCCGAATATAATGGCCGACCCTGCTGTGGCGAGCGTAGCGGAGGCTCCAGTGGGGGATATTATGAGTATGTTATCAAGGGCTCACGGGGAATTCGAGAGCAAACGTCAGGAACCCCGTAGTATTATCAATACCGCCACCAGTGTTGGTAATGACCTGGTTAAGCCGGCACCACTTAGAGTCCAGGCCGGCCAAGAACAAAATACTGTTGCCGACTTCTTTGCCAAAGTATCGAGTGTTCAAGCGGGCGGAGGTATGGCTCTAGGAAACACCGGTTTACACTCCCCCTCCAGTAATGCTGCACCAGTCTCAACACCTAACTCCTCATCGGGCACAAATCCCGTCTTGCAAAAATTATTCCAAGGCGCTGCAGCCGTGGGGGGTCAGGCAATGGTTCAGCAGCCTGTTGGGCCAACAAATCCCATCCCTATTCCTGGCTCTGGACCCCCCAGCCACCCGTCAAGTTTGTCCTCCAGCGTACCCCCAGCGGCACCCATATCTCTTCAGGAACTAGAGGGCCGGATGAAAGATAACCTAAAATTGTCCAGCCAGGTCAGGGAGGACGAGAACCCACAAATTTGTGCAGTACAGCAGAGGACGCAGCTTCAGCCGTTCACACAGCAGCCCATGATGCACTCGGAGCCGTCATTGCTGTCACCACAAGTCTTTACCACCACCAGCCGCAATGAACCAGTCTTAACGGGCACACCACCGGTTGAAGTCATTGGTCCAGGGAATCTATCGGGGCTACTGGTGTCAACCGGGGTAATGGCAGTGGGAGTTGGAATGGCTCCAGTGATTGACGGGAGAGCCATAAATGGATCCCAGGAATCCCTGCCGGATGGTATGATTCCCATCGGATCGCAACAAGTCACTCCCCTCACACAAGAGCAATTGGTTCAAGCCTTCACTCTCTTACTGAAGAAGGATGACTTTGTACGACAACTACATGAGGCCTACGTTCAAGCGCTGAACTTCTCACTGAAAGGATGTTTGTAGAACCAGACGTGTGCTGCGGTACGAACTATTATAATTTATGGAATGTCACACTACTCTGTATTTTGGGATAAACTGGGTGCATGAGATAGAACTTCGGTAAATACTACTCCAGTTATATTACAATTTTGAAATGGAATGCATGTGATAAAACCTAATACACAAATAATGATTTATCATATATTAGTCTTTTAACAAGATGAATGTGATGTATCAAGATATCAAATTTGTGATTTATATTAGTCTTGCATACTCAGGTCATGAATAAAATGCATGCTTATGAGTTATGTAAGAGCCACTTGTAATAGATCACAAGTCTCTAGTACTCCGTTTGAACATAATACGGCCTAGTGTGATCATTCCTTTAGTTGTCCAAGTTATGCTTTCTGCAATTCTGTATTATTGCATCCTTGGCAGTAAATTACGTACAGTTGAGTGATGATTGTGAAATAAAGAGCCTGAAAGAAAAGATTATATTTTTAGCAAGAGGTTTTACAAAGTATATAATGAGTGTAGCCATATATATTAGCTTTTTCATATGCAGTGATGTTATAATATCGGCGTATCGTTGTTTGACCCGCCAACAACAGTATATTAGCGATGTCATGGAACTTCCGTAGTCTCGGTTTTTATTTTTGTTTTCCTTTCAGTGTCGTGTGAAGTCTTAACTACTAGGTTCCTGAAATACAATTGTTCATTAATTTTTGCACAAACTAGAGCTGGAAAATGTATGTACTGTACAAAAAGTTTTAATATGGAGTCGCCCACTTTATATAATATTATTATACTATATTCTTGTTTTCATGTTTTCATTACTGTAATGCAGTACTGTACTGTACTAGGTGCAGTACAGGTATTTATATTTTGTACAATAAGTGTACAGGAGAATGTTTATATGAATTGATTTTGTTTTTATACAATTACAAAGTATTTTAATGATGCCACAATGCAGTAATTCAAGTTTGTATAACTATTGACTTAATTATCTATCATACTGTAGATCCAAACTGAAGTTGATGATATAGATAATGCATTCCTGTTGACATGTTGTGGACAGATGTTCAACTACTCTCATTATTTTTTAATTTCTTACCAGTTTATTTTCTGGTATACTATTTACTATATTAGCTACTATAGCTTAATCTAACCCTCCCTCTGACACACACACACACACACACACACACTCATTTACCTTCTCTTTTAACTATAATTTTTTTAGTTATATTTGTTTTCTTAAAAAAAAGTCTGTACTTCTGTATCATATTGATAACTGTAAATGATAAATGCAGAATTAATTAGATTTTGTTATCTAAAGAGTACCGGTACTGAGTACTGACTATTTATATTAGTTTTGATTAGATATATTCCACACATGAATATACTAGAAGAAAAATCTTTGCTTTGATATTTCTCAATAAAGTGGGTTACAGTATGACTAGTCAAGAAATTCCAAAGTCTCTTAATTAAATAAGAACTTGAACAATAGATTTGATATTTGTATAATTTAAGGAAAGTCCACCAGTAAATATATTTAGATGAATAGCCATAGTTAAAAGTGCGGCATATGAACTAATCTGGCGGAGAAACTCTTGGAAGTACAATTTTCCACAATTGTGAAACCCTTCAATCTTTCTAAATTTTTTGGATTGATGGCCTTCCATATACCAGTGTAATTGGTACACAGGATCTGCATTGGCGAGCTGGTTACACTGGTTATAGACTACATTCACATCCACACCCATTATTTATTTGTAAAACTTGCAAAATAAACAAACCAAAACTGGTACGACACAAGATAAAGACAAAAGAACTTATTCAATATCACTGTGTGGAAATAATGCTTAATAAAAATATAATTTTGAAATTAAAGAACACAATCCACCACATAGGGTGTTTTAAGTATCTGGGCAGTGTGTTGAGTAAAGATGGGACTGGATGAGGAAGTGCGGGAGAGGGTTGTAGGAACGTTGAAAGTAGTAACAAGAAATAGGGTGGTCAGTATGGAAGTGAAGAAGTCCTTGCATGACAGTGTGGTAATCCCGACACTAACTTACGGAAGCGAAGCATGGACGTTCGGGAAGAGACTCAGACCAAGAGTGAGAGCGGTTGAAATGAGTTGCTTGAGAAGTGCGTGCGGAGTTACATGGAGGGATAGACAGACGAATGAGGAAGTAAGAAGAAGGAGGTGTGGTGTGGAGGTAGATGTGCTGGAAAGTGTGAAAAGGAACAACTTGAGATGGTTCGGCCATATGGAACGTATGGAAAGCGAGAGATTGACTAAGAGGGTGTACGAGAGCGAGGTGGAAGGACAGAGAGGGAGAGGTGCACCGAAGGAGAGGTGGAAGGATGTAGTGAGGAAGTATATGAATGAAGGCGGTGCTGGTTGGGAGGAGGGGCGGCGACTGACTGGGGACAGAGGTGCATGGGGGCGGTTCGTTCGTGGCCACTCCTTCGGGGATCACGGCGTCAGGCAATAGATAGATATATAGATAGGGTGTACATCACTACATGAGCAAGTTCATCTGTAAGTAAACTAATCGCACATATAAGAACGCACTATCGTCACGTTCAAGAAATTAGTCGACAGAGGATAACATTCTACATGCTAAGATACGGCGATACGGTTTCCCCCGGAGGGGGTGCTGAAGCTGGCTACATTACTAGAGTCGTAAATGGCTGGGGGATGTTTAGAGAGCTGTTGCCACTCTTGACCATGAGAAGACTCCCACTTCACCTTAAAGGGAAGGTGTATACTTAGTGTGTTAGGAAATCTATGACCTATGCCTCGGAGACATGGCCGGTTAAAGCGGTGGATATTAATAGAATGGAATGGAGTGAGATGGATAGGCCTATGTGGGGTTAACCTCAGGGATGGGGTATCGATTGAGGAATTAAGAAGGCTCTGGGCATTAGGAGTATCAGTGAAGTAATGTGCTCAAGCCGACTTGGTTGGTTTGGACATGTGGAGAGAATGGATGATCAGAACTGGGTGAAGAATGGCCGGACTGTGAACGTGGGGGAACCTGCGCGTAAAGGTAGACCTAGAAAGACGTGGGATCAGGTACTTCGATCTGATCTCAAAACAAAGAACTTTAATAAAATAAAACAGAGGCAGCCCATGTCAGGGTCGCCTGACATGCTGCCATTTAGGACGTGAGACTGTAGCCACACTCTCTGTGGACGAAACGGTCTTTAAAGTTTGTATGTTTTATGTATGCACCTCACACACTACACCTGTATTCACAACAATGAGCGGTTGGTCAAGCGACACACCCCTGTGTAAAAACACTAGAGTAGGTAGAAATTTTTATGAATTACCTATGAATATGGAGACTATTTATACATGTTCACCTTTTTGGGGATTAAGGCATCCGACAATAAATAGATAGTATACCATTGTTCAGATATTTAATTTTATCATCGGACTTATGCCTCGAGGTACCGGTATATCTGGACCAGATAACTCCTAGTTTAAATTCCTTGCATCAAAAAGAAAAGGGTGTTACTGTAATGTCTGTTTTGACTTTAAGCATATTTTAAACAACAGTATGATTGCTTAGTGTATCCTGACCAAAGATCATTGATAAGAAATCATATTTGCAGTACAGTACTGTATATTTAAATTTGTGTGGAATAGACCTATAATAATTTCTGTAATTAGATAAGTAAATGTCTTCAAGTCTGTCAGTATAGTACCGGTAATATAAAGCTCATACCGTTACTGATAAATAATGTTTGGTATCAAAATATGGCTGTATTGTACCACAGAATATTATGACTATCTAACAAAATGCAAAATTACTAATAAAATTGGTACCGTAACTATCAAAATATTGTACTACAAATTCAGGGTGTTAGGCAAGTCACAAGACCCTGGGCACCCTTAGCTCAAGGAACGATCATAAAATTTCTGCATTAGCTATGATTATCAACCGGTACTTCAGTTACAAGAAACTACGACTTTGAAAGGGGTGTTATGACTGACAACTACAGAGCATGATCATTGTGGATGGTCTAGAAACTAGTATGTTGAGCGCTGATGAATTCTTGTATTGGAAGATCTGGCACTCTTGATGAACAAAAAACTAGATTATTATTATTCTCCCATTTCTCTTCCTCTCTCCCTTTTCCTTTTCCTCCTAGTGCGCTCTTCTACTTTCTTGTCTCTCCTATTCCATTCCCCCCCCACACCCTTTTTCTAATTTTTTCTCTTTCAAACTAAATTCAAATATAATTATTCCTCGAGCTACAGGAGCACAAGGAATTTTCTACCACCACCTAAAATGACTGAAGCAGCTGAATGTGATATCTGTATTGTATTATCATTTGCACAGTGGACTAAAAGAAACCTGCGTCTCCATAATGTTCGCATTCAAACCACCAGCACATGAAACTTTAACCCTTTCTGTACGATGGCATCATTTTCATAATACTCTGGCTATCATGGGAGGATTTTGTTTAGGGAAGATCTCTAGCAATCCGTAAAAAAAACTCACAATTTTTTTAAGCTTAAGACTTTTAACAATCAAGAGGTCAAAACTATCTCAATGGGTGAACTCGCATGCAGCATATATCCACAATGTTTTGTCCAATTAATTTTATTGATGGCTGCGGACACTCCAAAAGTGGTATTCTAAAAAAAATCTTTCACTTCGCAGCGCCTAATAGCGAACAAATATTGTGGGAATGAGCGTTGTTTAGAGATTACATGGATTAGCACTCCCATTTCTCAAGGTAACTTAATTTTTCAAGTTATTTCGTCCATTAATGGCTCTGCGAAGGGAAAGATTTTTTTAAGGATACCACTCTAAAACTTAAAACTCTTGCCAGAGCCTATCTATGGCATTTAAAAGTCCTTACGGTTTCTACTTGTTGACCTTGGATGTCATTGAGCAAATTTAAACTTTTAAATTACCTCAGCAAGCAAAATTTGCTTGTGTGAGCTTGCCTATTATCCCTCTCACTTCCACAAGGATTTCCTAGGCTGCTTAAAATGGTCAAACAGGGAAGACTAGACGATTCGTGCGTGGCATTTCAATTAGTACGCAATATTGATAAATAATACCTGTGATAAAAGGAGTTACATTGTCACTAGGGTAAAACAGGGTAATTTCTTAATGCGGCGGTTTTTGCTCAATGTAAACCGCCACATATGGTATATTATATATTTTTATGATTTATCTGTACATTCATGTCTTCTGCTAAAGATACCCATAATACTTTGGGCCAGCTTTTCTAAAACTACGTAGCTCGCTGAAAACTATCCCGCCCGGTGGGGTAATTTCACCGCGATCGTTTCCATTGTATTGTTCCTCGAAGTAGAAAGCGTTAGTCTTAGAACCATCCACTAAATTGGTAAATCAAGGTCTAATCTATCTCTGGTGAATTGGTGAAAACCAGAAGTTGGTACCGGTACATCAAGTGGTTCTCCCAGGAGGATGTGGTGGCGGCACGACCGCTAAACTATTTACAGTGACAAACTGTTTTATTTCTCAAAAGCCATTTGTTTGCACAATGGATCAAAATCTTGTATGAACTTGTTAAGTTGGCATTCTAAAACTGAAGCCCAACAGCATCCATGCAATAATTTTGGAGCTATGGGCCTTTGATTTGGTATTCTTATCGTTGTGGTGTAATTACCCAGTTTTACCCTAGTGTTATACTGTACCTTATCTATTGTATATTATGATAAATGTATTTATCAAGCTCTACATATTTTCTATTGGTAGTATTTTTATCAATTTTGTGGACTACAGCAATTGGAGTTATATTTTTATCAATTTTGTGGACTACAGCAATTGGAGTTCCGCGTATGAAATTAGCTAGTCAACTCTAATAGCCGGAAGAAAATTTAAAATAATACAGTTTTACTGAAACGGTTAATAACACTGTACCCGATATGTATTTCTTGATCACGCCTGGAAATTATGTAACTCTGTACTTTTATTTTATTTTGTATTTCATTGAGGATTATGAATATTTTAAGAATGAATATTTGTTTCATTATGATGCTTACAAAGTTTTATCTTAAGAGCTCCGAGGGTCGTACCTGATTCATGGTATCATAAACAGAAAGCATGGAGTTCATGCTTTTTAGCCTTCCGATCAGATGACAGATTTTCTTCATAATTTTCTAGATACCATTAGACTATTTTTCTGTTTGGGAAGGATCTGTGTGAGTGATTGTAAATTGGTATAGCTTTTAGCACTGATTTACGAAGATTCTTTCTAAGCTGAATACATTTTTCTGGTGGTATCTATAGTCTAATGGTGATAAATCTATAAGTTGTGACTCCCTAACCTCTTACAACTCAGGGCTGGAGCAAATGGTCTGGCTGTTTGAATCTTCCTAAATGTTAAAAAGACCAGTTGTATTGCTTAACCTTCTTCTGTACCGGCGACATCTTTTTAATTTTATTCTAGCTATATTTAGTCAATTTTGTGCAGTTTTGGAAGGATCTGTGACAGTAAATATGACAAAGTGAGATAGTTCGAAGGCTGTTAGTTGCTGGAGGCCCTTTATAAACTGAATATATCCCTCTAATAGTAGCCAGAATAAAGTAGAGAAGGGGTTAAATCCCTTTCTAGGAGAGGTTGGGAGTAGTTTGGATTTACAGTACAGGTCTCCCTCGATATACGATTGGGTTACGTTCCTGAAAACCCAATCTTAAATATTAAAATCTTATAGCAAACCCAAAAATTAATGGGGTAAAAGGGGATGCATTCTGGGACCAGCCAAAACCCAAACAGAAATGCCTAAGAACCTATAATAATAACGGGAATCGGGGCATCGGATACTGAGGGAGACCTGTATAGACAAGAGAATGTAAAGAAATCAGAGTCATCTGATGGAAGGAATTTATTTACGTATAGCTGCACATGTTGTCATTTTACTTTTAGACTAGCATATTCTGATAATCTTTACCAGAGATATTATATGTTTTTTAATTCCAAAGACTATGTTTTTACACGGCAAAGTGTATGAAGGAGTCCAAGTCTAGAAAAAATAATCGCAATTCTTTGTTCGGACGCGAGGGAGTAGCGTAGACAAGCGAACGTCGTGGTCTAAATAGTGTGTAAACTCGATAAAAAAAAACTAACCACAAAATTGACATACTGTAGTTCAATTCCTATATATAGAATAAAAAAATATACATTAACTATAGTACATTATGACATAAGTTTCTTCATCTAAACTTTTTTTTTTTTTTTTATGAATTCACTTGAGTTGAGTAGCTAGTTCATACATGTTGATCCAGTAAGTATGCAAAATGGATACAAATTTTACCCACAAAAAATTAGTAGAGCTTGGTTGATAAATATACTGTAGTAACATAATGTACGAGTTAAGGTACAGGCGCGGTTATTAATACTGATGCTAATATTAATGCAGTCTCGGGTTGAATTGAAGCCTCTCGTTAAGTTTTTACCTGTTTTTTTTTCCTGAATTTACCCAGGTACTTTCAATTTTCCGATGCTTCAAAATATCTCAAAATTAATGACCGACTGTAAATATTCACACTACAGTACTGTAGTTACATTTATTGACCTAAACTCGACTCATTTGGTTTGATATTTTATCCATATCGCGTTGGAACACTGCTTACGAATGAGCTAGTCTCCCATATTATTTGGACCACCGATTTGTCTAGTCTACCCTAAATGCCCCTCAATGTGCTTTAAATTTCTTTTCCAGCACAGTCAAGCCCAAGTCATGTCCTGCCTCCATAATATCAACGTTTTAATCTACCCTTAGTAACTTTTGCGGGTATCGTTTATCGATTTCATGTTGCGTACTAATAGACCACCGAATTTGCTAGTCCTCCCTATGAAGAAAATGGAGTATACTGTATATTATGAAAGTGGGACAGGATTTTTTAGCATGACTGGATCCCTCACTTTCAGAATGAACCTGTGCCTCATGTTTATTTTTATACAGTAGAATTTTCCATGAATGCACAGAAGAGCAACTGCCGGTAGTGGAGAAATTCCCCGAATGCTGTGTGGCCCACCTTGCCCAGGAGGGAGGATACTATTGTATACTATATATATATATATATATATATATATATATATATATATATAGATAATTTACATCCTTTCACTTATGAACTAGGATTCTATGAAGTTGTTTTACAAGGCAGTAACTTATTTTTATCAGACGTCAACTTAGCCTATTTGTTTATTCCAGCTAGAGGATTTTTTTCTGGTTAGAAAGTATCTATAGAATATGTTAACAATATTTGCCCTGTTTATACTTGAATCATAGGGCCTTCGTAAGCTAAAGATAAGCATATGAGGATTGTTAGAATATATTTTAACAATCTAATTGAAAGGGCTTTACCTCATCAAAGGGGTAAAATCAATCCCAAATAGCCCTCAGACTCCTATAGTTCCTTCCTAAACTGAAGAAAATCCTTTACCGATAACCAGAATGAAGTAAAGAAAAGTCTTAGAATACGGAAAGCGTAGTCAGAATAAAAGCAAGAATACGAGCCCTCAAATCCTAAGTACGGGTTCTTCTAAAAGCGAGTGATCTTGGCCCGTTCGTTCTACATCACACTGCACGGGGTATACTATTCTATGCCGATATCTATCCTGTAATTTAGTATTGTTTGTCAGAAAGGTACACTTGTCGGTACTGTACTCTGAATTAAAAACTGAGTCAATGCAGAATCTCTTATCAATTTCCTTTTTGAATATAGATTATTAATTATTATCCCATTTTATTTTCCTTCTGGCTATGAACTGTTTCTTTTTTTGTTTCTTATTGCTTTTTAATTTAAATTTTTAATATACAATGCATAGTTTAAAATTAATGTATTCTACATTTCCCTTTGCATATACTGTACCTGTATACTGTATGATTTTATTTTTGTATTTATTTTTTTATATCCCTTCTAAGCTACATTAACCAGACTTCACTTGAGGTCACCATCCCAGCCTGGGTGTATTATTTGCTCATATATTTATCTATTTACTATTTTTTTTTTAGTTTCCACCCTAGACCTCCATCAAACTTAACCCTTCCTACCCGGGCTGCCTTACAAAAGGACGGAGGTCGTATCCGGGCGATCTGGCCGAAAAACGTCTAGGCCTAGGCTACCGTATCTTTGTTATTTTAACTGCTAAAAATGTCCCATGCATCCCTAAACGTAGTGCGGTTTCCAATCTGTAGACTGGTGTTGAGTAGAGCTCTCTAAGTCAACTGGTTCAGTTGTGATGACGTTTTCCATGGAGCGAATTTTTCCGCGATGTTGACAATATCGGAGCTTTTCAGACACTAATTTCGTCATATCATACAACAACAACATTGATCCGACGTCTCCTTCTTGTTTTCGGAGGTCGGACGCACGGCGTTCAGACCAAGCTGAATAGGCTTTCAAGCTTACTGTCCTTATAAAAGGACACCCGGGTACCGGCCCATCTGCCGCGGTGTCCTTATAAAAGGACACCCGGGCTGGAAGGGTTTAAAAAAAAACATTCATTAGATCCCCCTTCTAGATTAATTTTGAAAGAACAGGAATGTTGCGGCCAAAGGCCGGTTCTTTCAAAATTACAGGCTCACATCGTTCGCCAGGGAAAAAAATGGATACCTAAATAGAACGAAAGTTCTTAATATTGACATGAGGAAGAAGGGGGACCAGAAAAATGGCCTATCTCCCCTTAACTAATATACATGTACTGTATGCATAAAATAAACCTATACCTAAACTCCGAATGCCCCAGATACCAGCACCCCATAGAAGATGCAGAATACTCCCTTTTTTACTAGCTCTGAAGTCACATAGTATAGACTTCACTACAATATCTCATGGCTTGGAGATCCTGGAGTCGTCGTGGGCTTCCTAGAGCCTGATGAGTTTCCACATTGAGGACACCCCTGGTCAAGAAGGTAAAAGATTATTTTCTTTTGAATATTGAATTAATGTTTTTAAGCCCCTTATCAGGTCTTGAGTATCTTTTGAATGTATAATATTTTTCAATTCCTAAATTGGGTGAAAAGATGAATGTCAGTGAACGTGGAGGGAGGTGCACCGAGGGGTATACAGTACATACATGAATTTAAAGACAGTGCTCCACACGAAGTGCGGTTCTAGTCTCACGTCCCAATGGGGGCGTTCCAGGCAGCCCTGTTCAGAGCCGGCTCACTTGTCAGGGTGGCCGACTCAAGACAGAGCAAGAATAGGGACAACACAGAAACAAAATACAAATTCACAGTATCTTTTTAGTAAGTTGAAAATTTAATACTGTGACATAGACTGGAGAATTAAAACTCATAAATATTTAGTGTGTATTATAAAGATAATATGTGGCTCACACATAAGTAAATATTGTTTCAAATTAATATTTATATGTTATATGGGTTTACATTTTGTGGCATACCTAATAGTACTTATACCCTACAGTACTTTGAACATACAACCAAACAACACAATGTAGGCACTTTAACAAAGTGTAGCCATTCATTGCATTAAAACAAAAGTTAGTCCTGTAGGCATATAAACAATGGTTTAATGTCCTCTACCCTACATTGTACTGGCTCAATAGGAGCGTTCAATCTGTAGACAAGCTTGCCAGATGTCACCAGATTCGCCAATTATCGTAATCAAATATGAACAAGACTAAGAAGGATGTCAGTTTCTAAATTATTTGTATTTGTCTTATGACAAGCAGTTTTAATCTTATATATTCTTCACATATATTATATATATTTTAGCTCGCTACTTTATTGTATATTTAAAATAAGAGAGCAGGAAAATATATACAACAACAACTACAATCCTTTAGTCACCTTGTACCACACACATGGGGCATATTATTTTATCTTCATTAAATGTGAATACCCTCTTACCTCTTACAATACAAAAATTAATGTATAAGTAACAGACTCTGAATAATATATAACATACTGAGAACTGTAACAATATAACCTTGACAAGAACAGGCACTCAAACCACATAAATAATAGACTATCACTATCAAATAACACAATATATTCTCTCTAATCACACACAAAAGTAGGTTTCCACATTCAAACTACCTAACAACAAGATAGGCACTCAAATTTCATGTACCAGGCACTAAAACCTCTGGACAACCTAAGCTCCTCAAGCATATATTGAAAACATTGGTGGCACACTCCGCTCACAACCAAGAGGACCAGGGTTTGATTCCTGGGTAGGACGATATAGGTAGGCAATTCTATTACCTGATGCTTTTGTTCACCTAGCAGTAAATAGGACCCCGACGTAAACATTTGTGACGTCTCATTGTGGGTAATAAACTGTAGTTAACCCCTTCACCACCATGACGTATATTTTATGATATTCTGGTTACCATGAAACCATTTTCTTTATGTTATTGTTGTTCCCTAAGCTGCCTGGCCGAACAGCCCCGAGTCCCCAAGGAAGGCCATGGCCACGGTCGGGCTTTCCCACAGAGCTCTCAAAGAGTGTAAATTGTGTTGTTGGCGTAAGTGGTTGTGTGAAATGCAGTCTTCTATGATGTGTTTAATGGTATGGGGTGCTGTGTTACAACCCGGGCAGGTGTCGACGACGGAGTCATCCAGTCTCTTCTGATAGCTCAGAAGAGCCGGATGGTGTCCACATCTCAGCCTGGCCAGGTGGACTCCCTCGCGAGGAAGGGAGGATTCAGAAGGATGGATTTCGGGAGGTCGTGCTTGCAGCTGCGTGTTGTCTATGAGTGAGTGGATGGAACGGCGAGTGATATGAGTATGGATGTGCTTCCGGAAGTTGGTTTGGGGTGGGCAGGGAGGGAGAGAAGACAGTATTTGTGTGTGATAGCGTGTGCTGGGTGTTGTTTTGATATTTCTTGGTGTCTGTGGGTGTGTAGCCATGTAGTGTAGTGGGTGGTGTTGATTCGTGGAGGCTGCTGCTAGGAATTGTGTGCCTCTCATGTCTAGATGATCTTTGACTTTGAGGACTTTGGTTTCTTGATGTAGGTGATCTGTGGGTGTCGTAGCTGTGCATCCTGTGATGATTTTCAGGGCTTTATATTGAATAGTCTGTAAGGTCTTATGATGTGTTTCAGCTAGGTTAGAAGCCCAGGCCGGGCTTGCGTATTCCATAACTGATCTTATGGGCAAGTGATCTGAGGGTGTTAAGTCTGGGTGCCAGTTTCTTTTTTGTGTTTGTGGTGTGCTGTTTGAATGTCATTTGGGTGTCTTATGTTACTCCTAGGATTTTGGGTGTGTGTGTGTGTGTGTTAGGGGTGTGTTGTTTATGTTGAGTCCCGGGACGTAATCGTGCTCTCCTGTCCAGCTTGTGAGGAGGGTTGCAGTTGATTTAGCTGGGGCTAAATTGAGTCTGTTTGTAGTGCACCATGCATGTAATGTGTTGAGATAGTCTTGAAGGAGTCTTGTTGCTGTGTCTGGGTTTTGGTGCGTGCTTGTGAGTGTTATGTCGTCTGCGTAGGAGGCTATGGTTATTTGGGGTGAATTTGGTGTATTTATATCATGCATGTACAGATTGAAGAGTGCGGGCGACAGGACGGATCCTTGCGGGACTCTGTTTGGGAAATTTCTAATGCTAGATGACTGACCGGCAAAAGATACGTGTGTACATCTGCCTGCTAAGAAGTTGGCCAGCCATCTTTTTGTGTTGTTGTGCATGTTTGTGTTGTAGATTTTGTTTATTAGGTTGTGGCGGGGGATGGCATCGAAGGCTTTACTAATGTCGAGTGTGGCAAGTACTGATCTGTGTGGTGGTCTAGCTGAGTTGATGCCGTCGAAAGTTCTTTGTGTAAGGTCTGTAAGAAGAGTGTTTGTGGAGTGCAATGGCCTGAAGCTGTGTTGTGTTGGAGAAAGGGGTAAGTCAGGTGTCATCAGTTGTAGTACAAGGCGCTCTATGACTTTGGAGGGGGTGCAAAGGAGTGTGATAGGGCGGTGTGAGGAGGATAGCGTGGGGTCTTTGTTAGGTTTGGGGAATGTGATGATGATACCATGCTTCCAGATGTCTGGTATTGTGTTGTGTGAGTAGCTGTAGTTTGATATGTTAGTGAGTGCTTGTATGCCTTGTGGTCCCAGGTGTCTAAGGTGAATGTTGCTTATGTTGTCTAGGCCACAGGTGGGTGAGAGCTTGAGATTGTTGATGATATGCTTTGTCTGGTTGTTGGTGAAGGGTGTATAGTCAGGGTCTGTGGGGAATTGTCTTTTTCGTCGGATGACACGTCGGTCGTCTTTGTGGGGTTTTAGGTGACTGATATGAGAGAAGTGATTGATGAGAGTGTTTGCTTGTTGTTTACGTGAAGGAGTAGAGTCTGTTGTTGTGATTGCAGCATGCGATTGTGTTGTGTTGCTGTTGGAAAGTGTGATGCTGTTTAGTGTTTTGTAGAGTTTTTTGGGGTTTGTTTTGTGATCGAGTGTTTGTAGGAAGTTATTCCAATTTAGTGTTTGTTGTTAATCTGGAGGTTGAGTGCTTGAATTTGTTGATTGATATCTTGTGTGTGGGGTGCTGGGGAGTGTTTCAGTGTGTCGCGTTGTATGATGAGGGTTTGAATTTCTGGTGAGAAGTTGGGGTTGTGTTTTTTATGTTACCTCTTGGAATGTATTTCTTGTCGGCGTTTTGGATAGTCGCGTTGAATGTGTGTACAGCATAGTTGATGTTAGTGATGGATGTACTGTTTAAGGTTTCAAAGTGTTGTTCTGTCTCATTTGTGAAAGCTTCCCAGTTAGCTCTTTTATAGTTAGTGTAAGTGTGTCTGTGGCTAGCTGGGGTGAGTCTTGTTTTGGTGGTGATAATGATCGGGAGGTGGTCTGAGCCCAAGGTTCTGACCACCCTCCAGGATGTTGTGGGGGCGAGTTCAGGGGAGCAAAAGGTGATATCAGGAGATGATGGGGTGTAGAGGGCTTGGTGGGGAGTATGGGTATGCTGATGAATGTTATTGAGGATATATAGGTTGTCTGTTTGGTGTTGTAAGACCAGCCCTCTGTCTGTGTCGGGGTTGTCGACAAACCAGGCCGACGTCTTTGCATTGAAATCACCACCCAGGATGATGTGTGGGGTGTTTGTGATGTGTTGAATTTGTGGTCTGTAATTGTTTGGTACTGTAGGGGATGTTTGGGGAGGGATGTAAGTGTTTATGATGGTAATGTTGGAGCTGTTGCCAGTGCGTATTTTAATTGATTGAATTTCTGTTGTTATCGTTTGGGGGGGAGGAGGGATTTGGTATGTGCGCTGGTATCTATACATGTCATATCTTTGTGTACCAGGGTGATGAGTCCACCACCAATGCCGACGGCCCGGTCTTGTCGTATGGTGGTGAAATTGTGAAATGTAGGTGTTTTTTGTGTTGTACGGAGTTTTGTTTCTTGTAAGATGGCAATGTGTATGTTGTGTTGTTTGATGAAGTGTGTGAGTTGTTTCTTTGTGTTGATGCCATCTATGTTTAGTTGAAGGATGTTAATGTTGTGTGTGCGGTGTATGTTGGGTGCTGCTGCACGAGGATGGGGTAGGGGTGGGGGAGGGGGAGGGGGTGATGGTGATGGTGGGGGTAGGGGTGGCGATTGGGATGCAGGAGATGAGGGTAGGAATGGATTAGGTTGGGGTGTGGATGGACTGGGTGGGTTGGGGAGGAGAGGTGGACGGGTTTTAGGAGTGGGAGTGGATGTTATGGGCAGGTTATGTGGATTGGGGAGGAGAGGTGGACGGGATTTAGGAGAGGGAGTGGATGGTATGGTAAGGTTATGTGGGTTGGGTAGGGGAGGGATTTGACTGGGAGAGGGAGGGGCATTAGGAACATGTCCAGGTGTTTGTGTAGTGTTTCATGGAGGCAAGTGTTGTGCAGGTGAAATGGGTCCAGCTCCCGCATGAGTTGCAGAGAACTGAACCCTTAGTTTGGCGGCTCGAAGTAATGGGTTTTGAGCAAGTTGGACATGTGTATTTGTAGGTGGGTCCTGGGTTGCTCTCAATGTCTCTGGCTAGAAGGAGTCTTCGAGAAATGACAGCCGGAGAGTCATTTCTCGGTGTAGGAAAAACTGTGTATTGTGTGTATTGCGTGTGTGTGTGTGGTGTGAGAGGTGTGAGAATTGCCCGGCGCGACCGCAGCCGCTCCAAGGACGCGTGCCCCCAGGGAGGGGGCAGGGGATAGTTGTGGTGGTTTGGCTCCCGGAAACTGCTCCCCACGGTCGGCAGCCTGCTGTCCTCTACTGTCGGTGATCTTGTCCCCGGACGGGAGGGTCGGCAGCCATCCATGGTCGGCAGTTCCGGGAGGTGGTCCCACGGCGTAGACGCCGCCACTCCAGGACCTCAATTTTCTTTATTTTATGATATACCTCCTCGACTCAAATGGGTAAATAGGATCCCAATAAACCCTCTTATTAACATAGGTTCTTCATAAACTCCATAAAATCTTCTAAATTTACCCAGAATTAAAGGTAAAAAGATGTCATGGTGGTGAAGGGGTTAAGTGTTTTGAGCATAAGTGAATACCTCTGGAAGAACTGGCTCTTATACATTAAAAGACTAGATATTATTATTACAGTATTATGTATGGTGGAGCTAATAAGTCATGTCTCGCTCTGTGCTGTATTAATGTCTGTCAGATGTTGAATAGGATGGGTAAGTGTAGGAACATGTTTGGTATGGTTGAGCTAATAAGTCATGTCTCAGCTGTCATTAAGTTTGGCTCGCTCTGTGCTGTATTAATGTCTGTCAGATGTTGAATAGGGTGGGTAAGTGTAGGCACATGTTTGAATATCTCACTCAAAACGAATACCGGTAAGTAAAGTTTGATATTGCTGATACCAATTATTGATCAAAATATACTTGGTGCCGAGCCATAACTTATTTGCCCGACTGTACACTACTCAAGGAACAAAAATCTGTTCATTATGACTAGCAATAATGACCCCTAGACTCTTGTAGCTCAGGGAGGACTGAAACAAATGGGCTGTACATTTCCGGTTATATTCTGGTTGACTCTTCCCAAAAGGTAGAAATGTCAGTTTGATTACTCAGGTTCTTTTTGAGTCATGAGAGCTTGGGGATTGGAAGTAGAGATTTTCTACACTATACCCTGTTCCAAATAGGTAGACTAGAAATTGTGAAACCTAACCTCTATAACTCAAAAAGGGCTGGAGCAAATGGGCTGTAATTTCCCATATATATATATATATTCCTTGGCTGATCCTTCCAAAATGTTGAAATATTAATTGGATTACTCAAGTCGTTTGTGAGTTATAGAGGTTAATATTCAAGAGTTGTGGCATACATTTGGAACAGGGTATAGTCATAATGAATAGACTTTAGTACAGTTGGCCAAATAAGTTGTGCGCCACTGTCGTTAAATTTTGTTCCCTTTATGCTGTATGTCTGTCAGATGTTGAATAGAGTGTGTAAATATACAGTAGGTACATGTTTGTGTAGCTCACTCGAAATTATGAAGTAATGCTTAGATACTGCCGATACCAATTACTGATTGAAATATACTTGGTGCTGCAATATCACTTATTTGGACGACTGTACAGGGTATCAAACGAAAGCGGAGTCCCTTCGTTTAGTCTTTATTATTGTATATGTAAAGATAAAATTGTGGCTAATAGTTTAAATGTCTTTGGAAGTAATAAAATGGCCAAAATAATGTTCTGTCCGGTTAATTTTCTTTATTCCTTCAAATCTTCAAACAAAATTGCTCCGGTTTGACACCCTGTTTAGTACAGTTGTCCAAATAAATTATGTTGCAGCACCAAGTATATATTCATCAATAATTGGTATCACTATCTAAACTTTATTTCATAATTTTGAGTAAGATACAAAATGTTTTTACCTTAACACACCCTATTCAACATCTGACAGACATTAATACAGCACACAGCGAGCAAAGCGTAATGACAACGGAGACAACTTATTTGGCCAACTGTACAATGCATTATTATCTATATCAAAAGATTCCATCAATTGGTTCATAACCCTAAAATGTGAAGAAATATTTGTGTAAACTAAGACCAATGTGTGCTATAACTTTTGTATAACATCTTGCAGGAAGTTCATAATCCGTTGATACACCTCGGAATTTCTGAAATACATAAGGCTGTTTAGTTTTGGGCTACGAAAAAAAAAGTAGGTTTTGGTAGTAATGTACACCCTATGTGGTGGATTGTGTTCTTTTATTTATAAATTATTATTTTAATTAAGCGTTGTTTCTACATAGCGATTTTGATTAGTTGTTTTGGCTTTTTACTGTGTTCGTATAAGTTTTGGTTTGTTTATTTTGAAAGTTTTACATTATAATTGAGGTCAATAATAGCATGACCATTAAATTTTAGATCAAGAATTGTTCTGAACTCTTATCATATAATAATAATAATAATAATAATTCTTAAAGCTAGCGCATGCTAAGCTAGCTAAGGATAGCTCAATAAGGCCGATTAGGCGTATTTCCATTGGGGTCCTGTACTACTACCCCCATCCCTTTGCTCATGAGGGATGGTAACGACTCAGTGCTTGTGAAAAATCTTTAATGCGCCGAGCGTGGGCGCGAACCCGGGCCTTCTGGGTGGAAGTCCGAGACGCTAGTCACTACACCAAGCGAGCCGCTTAGTCTACTAGAGACAAAGCCCAAACAGGGACAACACAACACAACAAAAAACAAGACACAAACAAAACACAAAATCACACATCTAGGTTGTCCAGGAGAAATATCCAGAGAATAAATATATAAACATATCAATTTAGGTTTCCGATAGATAAAAAGTATGATTAATTTGGTTTTATGTACACTCTATCAAAAAATTATCTGCACCACTACGCTGATCATCTGGTGTGTACAGCTTGATAGACACATGGATATAGCTGCAGGCAGAGGTGCCAACCCTACCGAGCTGTACACACCAGATGATCAGCATAGGGGTGCAGATACTTCTTTGACCGAGTGTACATACAAATTTACTACGACCGTATTTTAGCTGGTAATTCTGTTAAATATCTATGTCTACAGCTCCAACTTCCTTATACAGTGGCATGAAGTGGCAAGTGGTCAATTAAAGTGTTAGCAGTACTTTACCTGTTGAGAGGCTTGCAGATGTCCAGGTGAGTGGTGTTCACTTCATGAAACTCACCCACGCCAGGATCTGTTTGTACCAGCATATGTTACTTCCAGATACAGTATATTATGAATTTATGTTCCAGAATATAATAATTAAAGGTAGAGCCAGCAACCTTGACAATAATCTTGACCCCTTAAATTCTTATAACTCTAAATTAATGAAAGCAATAGGGCTGACGTTTCTATCATTTGGGAAAAGTCCACCAGGAAATAGGTGTGGATATTTACAGCCAGTTTGCTCTAGGCCCTTTTGAGTTACAGAGAGGTCAGGGATCAAGATTATTGTCAAGTTCGTTGGCGCTACCTATAGTAAGTACAGGGACTCTTTACTAAATGTCACCTAATTTTTAGTTGTTTCATTATTACACTGTTGAATGTTCATTAATTAGGGAACAAAATTAACTTCAAATTATTATATTTCATGAAGTAAATCTGACCGTTGTATTGCATAATCTAAAGAAAAATAACAAAAATTATTGCTTCATAAACACTAAAATTTTAATACCAGTATCTATTTGATGTATACTAGAGGGCATAATTATGATGTATACTAGAGGGCATAATTGTTAAGCTGAGTAATGTCCATAAGAAATGCATCTTGTGTATAATCTTTGTTGAATTACAATGGCATAGATAAAAATAAAACTCTCCTAATGCCTGTCTTCAAACAATTTCCCAACACACTTTCATACCTCCAAACTGGGAAGGCACAAAATGGAAGTCATATCCCGTAGGTTTGTGGAGGGTAGGTTGAGTCTCGTTGAGGGTCAGCACAGCTATGTTGTGCTCACTCACTAGATCCAGAAATGACTTGTGAAGAGTTGCCAGTTCTGGATTGTCTGCAAATTTTAAGCAATATATAGAGAAGGAAATAGGAGTATACTGTACAGTAGAAGAGCATTGAAACAGTTTTTGTTTTACCTAGATTAGATCAACCAGACCACCGAGCTCCCTAAAAGAACTCCAACAGGGTAGGCCCAAAAATGGACTACTATTCAAGGTGAGGTAGGGAAGGGCAGGGGAGGATAAAATCTGATTGAGGAGAGAAGAATCTTCGAGGAAGCAGAGAAACTGTTCATTTCTCAGGCAGCATATGCAAGGGAGTTCTGTAAAAGAATTAGGATTGACCTCTCTATTGCCAACCTAGATGTTGGCAGACTTGGAGCCAAAGTGTCACATTTTTCCTTTGCCCCTCAACATTCCCTTCATAATTGTTGAGGGGCACAGGGTCTTGGGTGGGGCTTCGGTGTCCCGGGCGTTTCCGCACCCTCCTCTGCAACTCGCCTGGGAGCAGCTTCGGTCACCTGGGCATTCTTAGTGGTAAAGCAGGGAGGGTTCTGTGGGGGGCCTCGGTTATGGCCTTGGCCTTGCTCGGGACCTTGGGGCTTTTCGGTTAGACAGCCTGGGGAACAAGAACAACACCAGGCCAAATATACTGGATACCAGACTGTAATGCAATACTTACTGTAATGCAGTACTTACCTATTCTCATCTCTTGAACCTGGTGTGTGGGTCTGAGTAGTAGTGTGAGAGGTCTGATGGTAGCAGCTGTGGCCAGAGGTGATCCATGGTGAGGTACACTAAGGAACACCACCGCTATACTAGCCTTGCCCAAGGATCCGTCACAAGCTGTCTGAGGGGCAATCAAAGTTAAGCCGGTATGACACAAGCACTACGGTATCGGCTGAAAGGCACTTCCATTCTCTGCAGGAGTGTTAAGGAACACCCCGTTCTTAACATTAATCCTCCATTGCAAATTACAATGCACTTAAATAAATTAATGAAAGCATATGATCCTCCCGAGATTTGAACTCGGGACATAAATATCTAAGCCATCTATGCCATAGTAACCTGGTGTTTGCTTTCTGTTCTACGGTCCCTTGCAATGTCTGTCAAGTCCCCTTAATCCAGAGGTCCTTCCTCAGGACTTCCATGTCTTCTTTGGTCTACTGACTGTCAGCTTTCTGACCACTTCCATATTTCTATTGTGCATCATTTAGTCATCAATTGTTTCCATATGGTTAAGCCATTGCCGTCAACCAATATCCATCACTTCACTAATACTGTACACTCAATACCAAATAACTCTCAACTCTGCTCTCTGGTCGCTCTCCCACAGTGGCATTACACATTTATCTCGCCATGCTCATTAAATATCCTCATGACTTTGAGTGACTTCCTCTTTGACTGCCACATCTTACTACCATAAAGCAGCATACATGCATTACTGTACAGGTCTCCCTCGATTTATGTTTGGGTTACGTCTCCTGAAAACCCGATCTTAAATAGATAAATCATATAACGAACCCTATAATCAATGGGGTAAATGGGGACGCGTTCTCGGACCAGCCAAAATCCAAACACAAACACATCGGATAGTGAGGGAGACCTGTACTTCCCCCTTAGGAGAAGAGAAGTGTGGAGAGGGAAATACACTGGCATACAACACAATATATACAACATCAACTTGCAAAAGGTAAGGGAGTAGCAAGGAGGGATAGATTCAAGAGCATTATAATAAAGTATCGCAAGTGAGTAACTCGGTATAATGACGTCTTTTCAGTTAATTTTGGGCTAACTAGATTATTTTTTGTTTAGTTACATAGGAAAAACTTCTTGTTTGTATTTAAAGGTATATTGTTAATCTTTCATCACAAAGATTATTTTCTTCTGAATAATATTTGAATTTTGTTAAGGCTATGGTTGATCTTCGTTAAATAGCTAAAAGTATCGCATTGGGTAAACTCCGTAAGTGCACTCTTTTATAATTTTTACTTTGGCTATCCAACAATTTTCAATCTAGGGAAATTTGCATAGTCAAAGGGTAAAAGCTACAATTACAACAATACCGGTAATAGGAAAAGACACTGCATACTGCACTTAAAATATATAGAACTTAAGAGCAATATTTTTAAATACAACTTGAAGATAGACTTCATCAAAGGATAGTACAGTATTTGAGACCTGGTACACACATTACATAAAATACAGAGGGGATGCCAAACAAGCAGATTCAGGGGAGCTACAGTCATGATATAAAATGGTAATCACTTTTATCACCACAGGAAATAGTAAGCAGAGAAATACAGTACTGAAATGTTAAAAAAGTTTCCAATTGACAGCATCTCTTGTACACAGAGGAACAAGAAATATTTGGTCAAAACCATACCTTCATAGAATTCGAGAAACACTGCAATGGGTGGGGGATTGTAGGCCAGCTTGAAATGATACCGAATAGTTATTAAACATCAAATACTGTACTGTCATACCTGTTATGTTAATTGTTGTTCTTGTATTAATCTATAATGGAATGATATTAAAATATTAAACTTGAAAACTAACTAAAAGGTTACTGATCAAATCAATATAACAAACTCTTCAAAATAAAAACTATCGAAACGACAACACACTAAACAAAATCTATATGTGGAAAACTGCATTCAAATTTATCGGAAATTAAACTTTGAAAACAACAAACTTATAATGTCCACATATCAGTACACCAAAAGAAAAAGTCTGGACAAAGTAGCCTGGAGGGGTTTCTGCCATGGCTACCCTTTAACAGAGAGAAGCAATGTGTCAATCTCAATTATTATTATTATAAAAACGAAAACAAAAAATTTACACCTAGACTTAACTTTAGTTATAATATTGAAAGTTACTTCTCAAAATATAATAATTTAGGTACTTGTTAATTTACTTTTGTCATTAGTGAATCAGTCTTAATGCTGTCAGTATTACTTTCAAACTATAGTTACCGTACCCTCACCACTTGAATAATGAAGCCTTGTAGGAGATCGGCAAAGTATTTGGAAGAGGAAAAGCATCCCCCAAAATATGATAAGAATGATATGTTAGATAACCAAACAAGTGTGCAGCCACCCACCATCATGTGTTTGACAAGGAGACCGCCCATGGAGTGTGTCAGCCAAATTATGGGCCTCTGACCCACCCCGGCAGCTTTCAATGCATCACAGAGGTCCTGACTGTGTGACGCTATGGACCTGAGGAACAAGCTACAATATTAAAAGGTAACATCAAACTTATATTTTTATAAAGAGTAATTGATATGCTTAATTTCTAACACAAAAAAAACCCTAGGGATTGCAAAGTAACTTATAGTAACAGTGAAAATAATCATGTATATCTGCCTTAACCCTTCCTACCCGGTCTGCCTTAGGTAAGGACAGCACGAAAGAAGGGCCGCTACCCGGTATGCCTTATCTAAGGCATGAGCTTAATAGCCTAATTAAGCTTGGTCTGAACGCCGTGCGTACGACGTATGTCAACAAACCCAAGCGTTCGTCACCGCACCTCCGAAAACAAGAAGAAGACTCCTCAATGTTATTGTTCTGACGTCATGACGAAATTAGTGTCTGAAAAGCCCCCATATTGGCAACATCTCTGCAATATTGGCTCCACTGAAATCGTCATCATAACTGAACCAGTTGACTTACAGAGCTCTACTCAATGCCAAAATACAGATTGAAAACCGCACTACGATTATAGATGAGTGGGAAAGTTCTAGCAGTGAAAATAAACATAAATACGGTAGCCTAGGCCTAGACGTTTTTCAGCCATTTCGCCCGGGTAGGGGCGACCGTCATTGGGTAAGACAGCCCGGGGAGGAAGGGTTAAACATTTCCTGAACAATGGTTTGAAACTGTATTGAAATATTAAATCGTTCTTAGAGTTGTTAAAGGATTTCTGACGATAACTGCACATCAATATATTTAGGAGAAGCATCCACGTACTATATTTTGTTTACCTTAGAGTGACTATACAGTGACTGTACAGTATGTACTGTAACTGGCAGAAAATTTCGCAAGAAAAAGCACTTTTGTGAATCCGCCAACACTTGCCTGTCGTGGGTGGAATGTTCATTGCGAGAAAACCTCCACTAAGCCTCATAGTTGGCGGCCTGAACACTTACAAAATATAATAAAAGCAGAAAGCGAGAGATTGTTTCAGAGGTCTATTTGTGTGTTTTAATATTATTATTTTTTTCACCAACCAACTTTACTTCTAAACTCAATTAATGAATTCAATAAATACATGTGGCACTCCAAGGACTCGAACTTAGGATGCTCACACCAAAATTCTGCGCATTTATGCATTACGCTATCAAGACAGTACTGTGTGTGTGTTCTGGTTGTTGTTGTTGTTTCCTAAGCTGCCTGGCCGAACAGCCCCGAGTCCCTGAGAAAGGCCATGGCCACGATTGGGCTTTCCCACAGAGCTCTCATTGAGTGTAGATTGTGTTGTTGGCGTAAGTGGTTGTGTGAAATGCAGTCTTCTACAGTATGATGTGTTTAATGGTATGGGGTGCTGTGTTACATCCCGGTCAGGCGTCGACAACGGAGTCATCCAGTCTCTTCTGATAGCTCAGGAGAGCTGGATGGTGTCCGCATCTCAGCCTGGCCAGGTGGACTCTGTCCTCGCGAGGAAGGGAGGATTCGGAAGGATGGATTTCGGGAGGTCGTGCATGCAGCTGCGTGTTGTCTGTGAGTGAGTGGATGGATCGGTGAGAGATATGAGTATGGATGTGCTTTTGAAAGTTGGTTCGGGGTGGGCAGGGAGGGAGAGAGGACAATAATTGTGTGTGATACCGTGTGCTGGGTGTTGTTTTGATATTTCTTGGTGTCTGTGGGTGTGTTGCCATGTAGTTTATTGGGTGGTCTTGGTTCGTGGAGGCTGCTGCCAGGAATTGAGTGCCTCTCATGTCCAGATGGTCTTTGACTTTGAAGATTTTGGTTTCTTGATGTAGGTGATCTGTGGGTGAAGTAGCTGTGCAGCCTGTAATGATCTTCAGGGCTTTGTTTTGAATAGTCTGTAAGGTCTTATGATGTGTTTCAGCTAGGTTAGAAGCCCAGGCTGGGCTTGCATATTCCATCACTGATCTTATGTATTGTTTATATACTGTGGTGGTAGTTTCTTTGTTGTGTCCAAACTTTGTGTGAGCAAGTGACCTGAGGGTGTTAAGTCTGGGTGTCAGTTTCTTTTTAATGTTTGTGGTGTGCTGTTTGAATGTCATATGAGTATCATATGTTACTCCTAGGATTTTGGGTGTGTGTGTATGTGTTAGGGGTGTGTTGTTTATGGTGAGTTGAGGGATGTATTCGTGTTCTCCTGTCCAACTTGTGAGCAGGGTTGCGGTGGATTTGGCTGGGGCTAGATTAATTCTGTTTGTAGTGCACCAGCCATGTAGTGTGTTGAGATAGGGTTGAAGGAGATCTGTTGCTCTTTTTGGGTCATGGTGTGTGCATGTGAGTGTTATGTCATCTGCATAGGAGGCTAAGTTTATTTGGGGCATATTGGGTGTAGTTATATCGTGCATGTACAGATTGAAGAGTGCGGGCGATAGGACGGATCCTTGTGGGACTCCGTTTGGAAAGTTTCTGATTTTAGATGACTGACCGGCAAAAGATACGTGTGCACATCTGCCTGCTAGGAAGTTGGCCAGCAACCTTTTTGTGTTGTTGTGCATGTTTGTGTTGTAGATTTTGTTTGTTAGGTTGTGGCGGGGGATGGCATCGAAGGCTTTACTAATGTCGAGTGTGGCTAATAGTGATCTGTGTGGTGGTCTAGCTGAGTTGATGCCGTCGAAAGCTCTTTGTGTAAGGTCTGTGAGAATAGTGTTTGTGGAGTGCAGTGGCCTAAAGCCATGTTGTGTTGGAGCTAGGGGTAGGTCAGGTGTAATTAGTTGTAATACTAGGCGTTCCATGACTTTGGAGGGGAAGCAAAGGAGTGTGATGGGGCGGTGCGAGGAGGGTAGCGTGGGGTCTTTGTTGGGTTTGGGGAATGTGATGATGATACCATGCTTCCAAATGTCTGGTATTGTGTTGTGTGAATAGCTGTAGTTTGATATGTTAGTGAGTGCTTGTATGCCTTGTGGTCCCAGGTGTCTGAGGTGTATGTTGCTTATGTTGTCTAGGCCACAGGCGGGTGAGTGCTTGAGATTGTTGATGATATGCTTTGTCTGGTGAAGGGTGTATAGTCAGGGTCTGTGGGGAATTGTCTCTTACGTCGGATGACACGTCGGTCGTCTTTGTGAGGTTTTAGGTGGCTGACATGTGAAAAGTGATTGATGAGAGTGTTTGCTTGTTGTTTACATGAAGGAGTAGAGTCTGTTGTTGTGATTGCAGCCTGTGATTGTGTTGTGTTGCTGTTGGAAAGTGTGATGCTGTTTAGTGTTTTGTAGAGTTTTTTGGGGTTTGTTTTGTGATCAAGTGTTTGTAGGAAGTTATTCCAATTTAGTTTTTGTTGTTCTTGTATTTTGTTGTTAGTTTGGGTGTTGAGTGCTTGAATTTGTTGTGTGATGTCTTGTGTGTGGGGTGCTGGGGAGTGTTTCAGTATGTCGCGTTGTCTGATGAGGTTTTGAATTTCTGGTGTGAAGTTGGGGTTGTGTCTTTTTCTGTTACCTCTTGGAATGTGTTTCTTGTCAGCGTTTTGGATAGTTTTATTGAGTATGTGTACAGCATTGTTGATGTTAGTGATGGGTGTACTGTTTAGAGTTGTGAAGTGTTCTGGTTGTAGTGGGGTGTGTGTATTTGTGTATTATCATTACTGTGTGTATGTGTGAGTGTGTACTTACCGTAGTTTTACCAGTACTGTGTGTGTTTACATTTTAGTGGCGTGTGTCAGGAAATAGTGCTTGTGTATATCCTCCTTTACTTGCCTGTCGTGGGTGGAACTTTCATCGCGGGACAACCTCCACTGAGCATCATAGCTGGTGGCCAGAACACGTACGGGACGAGGCAGGTCCGGGACAAGCCAGTCTAGCGGCCAACACCAGGAGTAATAATCATCCACGCTACCTGTAAATTGTCAGTAGACTCTTATACATACCTACCGCATAAACGTTTGAAAAATAAGGTCTTTTTCTTTATCATTGCATCTTTTTATATTAAAATCTTGCTAACACTAGATTATTTTATATAGCTTAGGAAGGACTTCTAGCAATAAATAAACCCTTTGACTCCAACAGATCCTTTATATAGTTATTTAAACAAAATAATATTTACAGATAGTACTGAAGGGGTCAAGCATATTTTCCGTTAAAATACCGAGTAAGAAACAACTTTTGAGCATGCTACTGCAGCCTTTCAACAGCCCTCTAACCTGTCGTTTTAGCTCCCCCCACAGTAGCTCTCCGCATGTCCTGGGGTAGTGGTGTCCTGGAGGTGTTCCGTACGGAGTCATGCTGGCGGAAGGTCCACTCAGCACCGCCCCGGACACCGTGAACAAGGATGATATCCGCTTCGGCATCCTGCCAAGTCAAAATAAGGTAGAGTTACGACCAAAAATTTATGGTACGGTATACACAAAGATAGAATATAATGAAAATATGAATTAGGCAAAAGAACTTTTGGCAATGTGTCAATACTGTGTTATCATTATGGTAATACAGCCTCAAGCAATGAGAAACAAAGGAATGCTGGATAATAGATAAGAGAGAGAGAGAGAAAGAGATAGAGATAGAGATAGAGATAACTAACCTTGCTATCACCAGGCATAACATAGGGATAAACTCCTTCAAGGTAAACTATTCTCGGATCAGAGCTGTGTGGATCTTCCCCAGTACCGATATGATAGTTGTGGAGCGCTCGCCAGGCAGGAAGAAAGATTTTAGACTCTCTGTTTTCTGCACACTCAGCCAGTACCTCTGTGGCACCTGTTAGGAATAAATTATAATGTGAAACTTGCAAAATAAACAAACCAAAACTGGGACAATACAAGATAAATGAAAAGAACTAATCAAAATTGCTATGTGGAATAAAAGGGGAATAAATAAGGGGAGATGGGCATATTTATTTGCTCATTTATGGATCTTTTTATATATTTTTTTGTTTCCTCTCTAGACCTCCATCAAACTTTAAAGAAAATATCCATCAGATCACTCTTCTAGATTAATTTGTACATTTTTCAGTAGAAAAATGTCATGGCTGAAGGCAGGTACTTCCAAAATTACAGGCTCACTAACGTTCACCAGGAAAAAATGTACACCTAAATAACACAAAATGTCTTAATATTGCCAAAGAAATGGGCGAAAGGTCTTGACATCGACAAACTAATTAGGCAAACATCTTAAAATCTGAAAACTAATGGGGCTAAACATGAGGGAGAAGGGCGGTACTATGACCTATCTCCCCTTAAAGACTGAGTGATCTATAAGTAAGTGATTCGTCTATACGTAATCTATTAACACCATTGAGTTTTAGTATCATGACACTTTATAAACTTCTCACCAGCTTCATGGAGTGTCTTGTGATTTTCTGGATGGACGGCAGCATTGGCGATGACTTTAAGTGCCAGAGGAGTTATCAAAGCGTTGTTCTCTTTAACGGCGTCACATAACGTCTCTGCCAAGTCATTGCTGAGATGGGCTATAGAAAATGTAGGATACTATTAGTTGACATCCCCAAAGAGGTATTTAAGGCATTTAAGCTTAATACAAAGAAGATAAACATTTCATAAAAAACAGCTACAGTACTTGATATACAATACAAAAAATAAATAAAAATAAAAGTATCCCCGTCTATACTGTATACAGTACTGTACAGTATTACAAATACAGTATAGTGATAGGGAAAAGTGATAATAATAATAATAATGTAGTTCTTAAAGCTAGCGCATGCTGTGCCAGCTAAGGATAGCCCAATAAGGCCGATTAGGCATATTTCCATTGGGGTCCTGTACTACTACCCCATCCCCTTGCTCATGAGGGACGGTAACGACTCGATGCTTGTGAAAAATCTTTACTGCGCCGAGCGTGGGCACGATCCTGGGACCTTCTGGGTGGAAGTCCAAGACGCTAGACACTACACCAGCGAGCCGCTATAACTATAATGAAAACAGCGTCCTTCTGTTTACTGAAGGTGAACTCACTGGGCAACAACAATAGTATTAAACTCAAAATTAATGAAAGCAATTGGGATGAAATTCCTTTAATTTAGGAAGAGTCTACCAGGAAATAGGTGTGGATATTTACAGCCAGTTTGCTCTAGGCCCTTTTGAGTTACAAAGAGGTCAGGGAATGAGATTTTTGTCAAGTTCGCTGGCGCTACCTATAATAATTTGTTTTGCATGGGTATGCCTTGATCACTTGACAGCCACTTTCTATGCAGTACGAATCCCTACAGAGTCCCTATTAATTCCCCTAAACCAGAAATCCTTGCTCAGTAACTTGTCCCAGGCCTTTCTTGGTCTAGGCCTACCAACTGTAATCCTTCCCTCCACTACTATACTTCTAACAACCCATGGAAGAAAAAACCTCCTCCTATAACAGAGTTTATTTCTCAACCCTGACATCTTACTCTAACTTTTAGTAGCCAAACTAGATTGGACACCGAACTGGTCTTATCACAAAAATCCTAGCCCTCACATTTGGGGATGATATGAACTCGGGTCCAGTTAGTTACTAGACCGGTACTTTATCACAAGCCGAATAAAGGTACCTCACTTGTGCTGGCAATACAAGCAAGTTTTACATTCAATAACTGACCACAGTTTGAACGAAGGCGGTGCTGGTTGGGGGGGAGGGGCGTCGACTGACTGGGGACAGAGGTGCATGGGGGCGGTTCGTTCGTGGCCACCCCTTCGGGGATCACGGCATCAGGCAATAGATAGATAGATAGATAGATAGATAGTTTTAGCTCCCTTTACACTCCCACTCCCTCAAAGGAATAGTTACCATTCTTAAAACTGAAGCCTTTGCTCAAGTACCACAAAGCTTTCATTCCAGCCAGCAGTGTTCCCGAGAAAGAAGTAGGTTGGAAAGTGTGCGGGGAAGGCAGAGGCACCCATAGTTCTCCTGCGTCCATACAGTCATCGGCCGCGGTGAGCCAATCGGCCAGCCACCAATCACAACTGCACGTCTGCTGTCCATGGGAGGCTAGGTAACGCTCGCACGAGGCTTTTCCAAACTGTGGTGTAAATGAAGTTGCATGTTTAATACAGTACTGTTTTCTTATTTCAGTTTCACTATGATATGCATACATAGTTAACCACATTTTTACCTATAATAATGCCTGTACGTAACACTTGCTTCCTAAAAAGTTATATTACTGTATAGCATTACATATTAATTTTAAACTGGTGATGCTGGACTGTACAATATATATCTATCTATTGTATCAGATTCTGTTATAGAGTTTGCCACGCTGATAGGGGTCTAATGAGTGTGTTGCCCTTCGGTGTACAGTACTGTATGTGTAGTGTGTGGGGTGCATGTAGAATAATATTGCACTGTTTGAATGGCTGTGGATGTGAATGTACTCGGTGACCAGTGTAATCAGCTCGATCCTGCTAATCAAGTGCTAGCATAAACTGTACATGTGTACAGTACATATGACACTGGTCTACCACACCTCTAATGTCTGCTAGTGCAGCTAAGAGTATGGAAAGCCTTGCTCATAAGTCAATTAACCTACGGTGCTCCGGCAGAGGATCGAACCTGGGCCTCCAATGCACAAGGTGAGTGTGGTACCGCTTAGCCACACTGGTAGTCTCTTACAGAAGTTGTTTTTCCACATACTGTAACGTGGAATACAGAAGTAAAATTTGTGAGATTGACTTAACCCGTACAGCCCCAGCGACGCGTCTGACGCGTCGGCGATGTATGTAACGAACAGCCCCAGCGACGCGTCTGACGAGTCACCCTAATTGCTCCGACCGTAACCTCAGGTGTAGCCACTCGAGAGGGCTCAGATTTGTATGGGAACTGTGTACGTATCCCACGCAACCGTGCCGATGGTTGAAAACTCTCAAAGTCCACGTGCGTGCGTGTGAGCGCGCAATAACCTAGTTTTTTGGGGTAATTGCCTTCAATTTTTTACTCTTGTAAAATAAATTTTCGGGGGCTCTGTAGGACCATTCTTTAAGCTTTTTGAGCGGTTTTTCGTGGTTTTTCCTTCATTCCTAACCCATTCGCTATTGTTTCTGGAATAAAACCATTTTTTGAAAACCGGCCGGGTTCTGGTGAACAAACAATACAAAACTAGCCGGGGCTCCACGGGTTAAGAGTGTAGTTTATTTTGTAGTTGTTAATTTAACTGATCAGTTAACTGATATGTAACAAACAACACTACACTAATCTTATTTCTTAATTTAATCACACTTATTTTACTTCCATATTCCACATGTGGAAGAATGGACCTTATGTAAGAGGCTGTATAGTACTGTATGTTGGAATGGCTTTACTTACTACACTACCATACTCACTTCACTGCAAAGCCCTGTGACTGTAGAACTGTCATTGGTGGCAGACAGGGCTTGGAGACTTCTATACACATCGCTGATAATTTGGTTATGCTGAAAAGATCAAATTGGAGTTTATTAAATTTATATCAATACTTATATACAGTATTGTACAGTAATTAGAATTGATACTGTATTTTGTTTGCAGCTCCAAGTAAATATGGGGAAGGTTGGTGATTGCTTCATATAGGACTACACTTACCTTCTTTTCTCTTGCATCATTTCCATTGTCTGAGCCCAATCCAGTTTCTGAGAAAAAAAAATAAAATATAAAATATAAAATATTTATAAGCCTATAAATAATCTAATCTATTTATTTCACTCCCAACACCAAAAACCTCCCAATGAAGTTAATCTATCTATCTATCTATTGCCGGACGCCTTACTCCCCTTACGAGGGTGGCCATACACAGAATGCCCCCAAGCGGACTTATTCCCTGTGAGAGGGACAACCCGAGCCAGTTTAGTGAAGGACTTACAGGATTGACCACTCAATAGGATCCGTCCAACTCCGAGGCCCTCTGTGTATCTTGTTAGCACTATTTTTCTACAGTGGTGTTCGGCTAATCCATCCACTAACCTGCCTTACCCTTAGGTAAGCACTACGAATTTGTATCAGGTTTACTCCCCTAGACAGGTTGCCAACCAAGGCTGACGAGTCCCATCCACCCGGATTTGTATAAGGTTGTCTCCCCTAGATGAGTTGCCGACCAAGGCTAACGAGTCCCATCCACCCGAAAGCAATGAAAGCAAATATAATCAGTACAAAACAAAACATACCGTACATATTATATATATATATATATTGCATGATAAAATATACATGTAAATAATATAGAATACTGGGATAGGTACAGTATATAACAATAACATTTTACAAAGCAACTATAAATACTTAAGAAAACAGTAATTTGCAATCATCAGTGATCAGTCACCTCTAATATGAAATACAGTTATGTTAAATGTATGTTTGCTGCAACAAAATATATGACATGATCCTTTTTACATTAGTACTCAGTGAATGAAGAACTAAAACTGCTGAAATACTGACTACCATCTACCACTACAGAGTAGGCTATTTAACTAGTTTTATCGGCAAGAATGTTAAGTACGGGCGTACCGCCAGCCTTGTTTACACTATGCATAGTGGCGTCGGACCTTTCCCATCATGTTCCCGTCTATTTTGACTGCCTTTGGAAATAAAAATACATTAGCCTAACCAAACAACCTAACCTAACCTAACCTAACCTAGTATTCATGTAGTAATGATAGGGGGCAAATAGCAGAAAATATAGCGTCGAAATAGACGGGAACGTAACTGCGAGCGCACATGACGACTGTACGCCCGAAAACTACATCCATCCCGTTTTATCCATACCGGTACTACAGGACAGTATTTCTCTCTCTCTCTCACCATGCTCCTGGGTTTGGCGCACATCTTGTTGGTGCCTCATGATTCTGTCTCCAACAACAGTCCCTCTGGAATAAACAAAGTAAATTACAATATAAGTACTGTATTGGAAAAAATTAAGCCTATATTCTACATTTTTAATTTTCAAAATGCATAGAATCATGTCATTAGCATATACTGTAATCATATGGTGTTAAATTCTGACATTCACTTACAGTCTCTTCCAGCAAGAGACTACTGTATAGTATACGGGACTGTATTTGAATAAGACAATATTAATAGAGTACAGAACTCAATATAACATCATTACTAAACTAGGGATATTATTTTACATACGCAATTAATGTAGCAGCAACACCAAATTTGCTCAGAATGGTGTATGGAAAACTGGTCATGATTCACCATCAAATACCGATATGGAATTTCTTCATGTTGCAAATTTTAGATGCAGACATCCATAGGACCCTGAAATTAATCTTAATTAAGGATTGTGCTATGTTTATTATTTATTGATTTAAATTATTTTTTCCTAGGCTCTAGGGGTTGGTTCGGCCTGGGGTAAGAGGTTTATGAGTAGGCTATAGAAACCTTCAGTGAATATATATGATAAGGTAGGAACATAAAATCTGTTGGCTATCCACTGTAATTTGAAGTGTGGATCCATACATAAATACACTTTAAACTTTAAAGACTGAGTGATTCATAAGAAGTACAGTTTCAGTTTTGGCTCAAATAGGTTACATCGTTACTAAGATGGTGTTCCAGGCAACCACCCACCATTAGGAGTGGATATGAGACTGGTACTCATACCCCATACTTCTTAGTTGGTTCACTAGCCTTTTCATTAATTATTATGATAATTATAGGGAATAGGCTCGCAGCCTTATTATACATTATTTATTAGGGACAATGTAGGTCTATGGAATCCTTATACTGTACTTATGTATAATCCACTGTGGGAGAATAATTTTGATCACATTTATAAAACCCGATATTATTAGAAAAAACGCCCATTCTAATCAATCTCAGAGCTCTTTCGGACATCCTCACTGTTTACAAATGCCTTCTTGATGCAGTATAATCGATATTTACCGCCTGCTGGCAACATAGATGACAATTTCAAACATTCATGGGGGGGTGAGGGTGGGAGGCCATGGAGGCAGCTCCAAAACCTGTCCTTTGCCCCGCCCCTCAAATGTACATCTACCGGTATTAGATTAGATTAACCTACCCTAACCTTACCTAACCTAACCCTAAAATATAACCAAAATAACAAATACTGTAATTAGATTAACCTAACCTAACCCTAAAATATAACCAAAATAACAAATAGATTAGATTAGATTAGATTAACCTAACCTAACCCTAAAATATAACCAAAATAACCAAAATAAAAAATATAAGAAAATAAAAAATATAAAATATCCTACACTAAATTCGAGTGGGATCGAACACTGGTTTCCTCAGTGGTAGGCGGGAGCTATACCGACTGTGCTACGGAGAGGTCTGGCAGTAACGGTTTGAAGGGTATATTTAAATGCGGGGCGGGCCAAGGGAGGTGAGGGGCGGGGCCAAGGGGCCTAGATTCTCGTGCATGCGCAGATGGTGAGTTTTGGGGAGGTTTTAGAGCTGCCTCCATGGCCTCCCGTGAGGGCCCTCAACCCATCGTGTATCCCACATTGGAATTATAACTAAAACCATGAACACTATTTTTTCAATATCTGGAGGAAAAAACATGAAAAATAAGGGTGTGAGCCTATTCCCTATAATTACCATTTATATGTTATAACTTATATTACCATAGGCCACAACACTATAATCACCCATATTCATACATATATGGTACAAGGGCCTATTCTTAATGCAGGAACCAGTAGGCCTAGGCTAGGCCTAATACTGGTACTGTAATAGGCTACCCATACCCATGGGCCTATTTCAAATGTTCTGCAGGTAATTACAACTATCATAAAGGAGTGTGGGGGGGGGGGGGGAATACCATTCTAGATTGTTTATTTTATAAATGTTACCCATAGGTTAGGCTAATAGGCTAAGCTCTAAAACTTACAATAGGCTTAAAGGCTAGCCTATCAGTTCAGTTGGAATTCGGGAAGTTTAGCCTTAACGTCGGCACTTCCCTAAGAGGTTTTGTTATTTTTCTTTTTGTGACTTTTTGTGACGTGCTCATTTGTCTAAAAATAAATATATCTCATTTTTCATCCCTTTTTCTGAAATCTTCTTTCTTCTCTCTTCAGTCTTCTTATTTCAGTTCTTTCAATTTTTTCTCTCGTACTCTCCACATTTGATAGATTGTCTGTTTCACTCTATCGCTTATTTCTTTGTTAAATAAAAGATGTCCGATTACTTGGTTTTCATTTTCAATATAAGGCTGTTGGAACCCTGGATCTTTTATTCTGCATGCTTTATAAAATGAACAGTGTAGTAGAAAATGTTTTAGGTCTTCTGTTCCTTCCTTACACATATCGCATTGTGTCTCTCCTCCCACATGCCTATTTCTATCTTTTAGATTTAAGTTATTTGTCCTACATCTGTAAAATATTATAGATGCCTGTGTGTTGTCATAAATATCTTCCTCGCTCTTAATCTCCTTTTTATAACTCCTATACACTTCTAGGCTACTCTTCTCTGCCAACTCCTCTCTATACACAATTGAATCTAGTTGGGCTGGCCTTGCTGGCAGTAATATTGTGTGATTATCAGTCAGCAGTGCTGTAGCTCCTATAACGCATGGCCTACTTTCAGGCACACAATCACGTTGAAATTTATCCGCCGATTTTTCTGCTCGAATGCGCAGTATTCTTGCTATTTTACGGTAGGGCCTAGGCTATATCATAAAAAACTGCCATTATTAAAACACTGAGTCTTGTAGAATTGTATATACTGTAGGCCCAAGTGTAGGACAACGATCACATTCTCTAAATATATAATTATTAACAAGATAAATGGATAAACGTGAAGAATATTTACATCTTCAGCGATCCTCATATGCTAATCGTCGAATTTAGAAAACTAAATGGGAGAGGAGTGGGTCGTACTGGAAAATGGGAGGGGATGTGTCAGAGAGATAGAGAAAGGGATAAAGGAGGAGGGGAGAAGAAAGTGGAGGGAGGGGGTAGAAAATAAAGCCACGCTGGCATATTACAAAGAGAAGGAAAATAGAGAGCTATTCTATGATGGAGGATGGGGATCGAAACTACTGTTTAAAGCAAGGACAGGATCGCTGGAGACGAATGAGAGAACAAGGAGATAGAATGGAATGGGACCGCACTGCAACCAATGTGAAATGGGAGGAGACCCAATAGTGGAGGACGTAGAGCACATATGGAATGTACGAGATATAATGAGGAGAGAGACGAGTTGGAGGGATACATGAGGAATAGAGTTGGGGAGAGGGGGTGGGAGGAGATAAAGCGGAGAGACGATAGAGGGGTAGGGGCGCTGTTGGGGTTAACACAGGAGATGGAAACACAAGACATGGAGATGGTGAAGAAGATGCTGGAGAAAATGTGGAGGAAGAGAAATGGGGAGGGTGGGGTGGGGGAGGGGGGGGGGGGGGGGGAGGGGGGAGGAAGTGAGGGGTGGGTAAAACAAAACAAAAATGTCCCTTATACAGTACTATCCTTCTACTCTAAACTTTCCCTCCTACTAACGTTTCTGAGCCAGTACCGATTTAAAGGTCTGTGGATCTACACGGTCTGCGGGCGGGTTCTAAAGAAGAAGAAGAAGTCGAATATAAGTAGTAATCTTTCCTCAAAAGTATTTTTCTTATAACATTGGTAAGTAGAAGACTGTTATTGCTATAATGTAATACACCATAAGGATTGTATTGTATAGTATCGATCAAGATAAGGGTTTTCTATATTGTGGTATCGGTAGGCTAATGAAGAGCATCATACATTATACGAGTTGGTAGACATTTAATAAAGATGTCTTTGTGCGTATCGTAAGTCGCCCGTGTTTACAAGTAGCATCAGCTGGTCGACAGTCATGCCACATAAAACAAAAATAGCCTTATCTTGGTAATTATTCATATTTGTCTGCCAAGAAAGTACCCAGAGCATTATCTTCAGCGTCAGAGTTCTTTGAAAAGGTAATTTTAGTCGCTTATAGCATATATATAACTGTAATGTAAGAATGCGACGTATTTGTTGCGTATACAGTACATAATAATAATGTTATTGAACTGTATTCGTACAGTACACAAAACTTGCATAGATGCTAAACGATAGTCCCACAAAAGTAAATAATATAATTCGAAAATATGTTAGGGATGATAATGTACTATATTTGCTATTGGAATGCGATAATAAGTACCACTTGAGTTATCAACGGCCGACCTTGAATGTGATGCCCGAGGGTGTGGCGACCTTGTGGATCTGGTAACAGTGTAACATTAACATCAGGGAGCGCAGGATGGCGACGTTCCTCTCTCTCTCACTTCGTCCTTGCCTGCAGAGGGTCACACATCCTTCCCGTGCCGGTCTTTCAGTCACATTAACCAGAGCCATGTCTGTTAAGGTATGGATGTTATATAGATTGGTGTTCTAATGCATGTTCGTTTATTTTCAGTTTTGGAGTTTGTGAGGACGGCTGATGCAGGATAAACAGGATTAGGGCCTATATATAGCCTAGGCTAGCTTGGTCTCAGGAATGCTAAGTAGTCGATCGATAATCTTGTATAGTAACACAGGCCTTCAAGTCTTCATGACACATAAGAACATAAGAACATAAGAAAATGGGAGTCTGCAGAAAGCCGATTGGCCTAAGCAAGGCAGATCCCTGTCTCACACAACCCCAATTACAAAGCCCAATTATAGGCTCAACACTCTAATACCCTGAGGATCATCTTACCAAAACGGTTAGAGATTAACGCAGGATTACGGGGGTCTGCAGAGCGCTGATTGGCCCAACCCTGCTGATCCCCCTTCACACCCAACCCTTCTCGTCCATATGCTTATCCAATTTTATCTTAAAGCTCCCTATCGTTTTGAATCCCACTATAGCACTTGGTAGTCCATTCCACCCATCTACAACTATGTTACCAAACCAATATTTGCCTATATCTTTTCTGAAACAAAATTTGTCTAATTTGAAACCATTGGTACGAGTTCTTTCGCTATCACTGAGCTTTAGTACATTTGTCATGTCCCCTTTGTTAATCCCACTAACCCACTTGAACACCTCTATCATATCCCATCTAACTCTGCGTCTCTCTAACGAATGTAAGCCTAATTTCTTCAACCTTTCTTTATACGGAAGATTTCTAATATTATGGATCATTTTTGTCATTCTACGTTGTACTCTCTCCAATGAATCTATGTCCATTCTGTAATAAGGACACCAAAATTGAACAGCATAATCCATATGGGGTCTCACTAATGACAAGTAAAGTTTTAAGATAACCTCAGCAGTTCTGTTACTCACACTCCTTGAGATGAACCCGAGAATCCTGTTTGCCTTGTTTCGAACGCTTATACACTGTTGTCTAGGCTTCAAATCATTGCTAACAAACACACCTAGATCTTTCTCACAATTCGAGTTTTCTAATTCCACATTAGCTAGTTTATATTTAACATTTGTATGCATCTTCCCTATCTTTAATACCTTGCATTTGTCAATGTTAAACTTCATCTGCCAATTTACTGACCATTCGTGTAAGGTATCTAGATCCCTTTGGAGGCACTCTATATCTCTATCTGAATCAATTGTTCTCCTCATTTTGGTATCGTCTGCAAATTTACTTATCCTACTAGTTATACCTAAATCAAGGTCATTTATGTATATAACAAACAACAGAGGACCTAATACAGATCCCTGGGGGACACCACTTTTGACTGCTCCCCATTCTGACTTCGTACCATTTATGCTGACTCTCTGCTTCCTACCAATTAGCCATGACCTAATCCATCCCAACAACGCCCCACCTATTCCATGCGCCTCAACCTTTCTCATCAATCTCTCATGGGGGACTCTGTCGAAAGCTTTACTGAAATCTAAATATATTATATCATATGACTTGTCATTATCTACTGCTTCATATACCTCTGAGAAAAAACTAAGCAAATTAGTAAGGCAAGAACGTCCCTGAGTGAATCCATGCTGAGAAGAATTTATTAAATTAAATGTATCTAAGTGGTTTCTAATTTTACTAGCAATAATTGACTAGTAGCTTTCCTATGATTGATGTAAGACTAATGGGACGGTAATTGGATGCTATTGATTTGTCACCTTTTTTGAAGATCGGAACTACGTTTGCAAGCTTCCAAGCTTCTGGAACTATACCTGTCTCCAATGACTTGTTAAATAAAAATGTTAATGGGTAACTTGAACACGTGTTGTCATGGTTTCTAGTGGATACATTTATGTTCTCTAACTTAGCCTAGGTTAACTAGATTGCTGGCGGAAAATGCTGAAGAACTTCAGAGAGTGGTCACTGACTGACAGGGTATGTGAAAAGAGAAAGTTAAAGGTCAAAGTAGGGAAATGTAAGGTAATGGTGTTTGAGAGAAGAATGCATGAAACCATAGATTTTAAGGAAAAATATAGAATCAAGAAAGAACATGAGAAAAGTTGTAAAATAAAAATTAAAAATTAAGTACTGGAAGAGGTTGAAAGTTTCAAGTATTTGGGAGCTGTACTATGCAAATATGGTAAAATGGAGAGTGAGATAAAAGAGAGAAAAATGCAAGGGAGAAAGGTGATTGGAGAACTTGATAGTATTCTCAAAGGAAGAATGGTTAGCCAGGAAGTAAAAAAGTCACAGAAACCGTGTGCTGCTCCCAACACTCGTATGGAAGCGAGACATGGACGGCAAGTGACGAGGACCTCTCCAAACTGAGAGCTGTGGAGATGAGCTTTTCAGAATGGCAGCTGGCATGAATAGGCTAGATGGGCCAAGTAATAGGGAAGTGTACGAGTCCTTTGGAATGGAAGAGCAGGCTTTGGGCATTGATTGTGGTGTGGTTGAGTGGATAAAGAGAAGTACTTTGAGGTGGTATGGTCATGTTCGGAGAATGGATGAAGACAGAATGCCAAGAAAGATATGTGGGAGTCAGGTGAGTGGAACCGCTAGTAGTGGAAGACCACCTACGGTATGGTATGGGAAAAGAAAGTGGAAAAATATATTGAAGAAAAACTTCCACGTAGTGGAAGGGGCATTGTGGCACGGGCAAGGGAGGCATGTCTTGACAAAGTAGCTTTGATACGTTTCTGTCATGGCCATCCTTTAGCGGGGGTTTCCCAGGGGGAAACAAGGCGTCGGAGATGATGATGAATGATGACTAAGTTTACCGGATATAATTTTTTTCAACATTGATCTATCTATCTATCTATTGCCTGACGCCGTGATCCCCGAAGGGGTGGCCACGAACGAACCGCCCCCATGCACCTCTGTCCCCAGTCAGTCGACGCCCCTCCCCCCAACCAGCACCACCTTCGTTCATGTAGTTCCTCACTCCATCCTTCCACCTCATATTCGGTCTACCTCTCCCCCTCTGTCCCTCCACCTCGCTCTCGTACACCCTCTTAGTCATTCTCTCGCTTTCCATACGTTCCATATGGCCGAACCATCTCAAGTTGTTCCTTTTCACACTTTCCAGCACATCTACCTCCACACCACACCTCCTTCTTACTTCCTCATTAGTCTGTCTATCCCTCCATGTAACTCCGCACGCACTCCTTAAGTAATTCATTTCCACTGCTCTCACTCTTGGTCTGAGTCTCTCAACCAACGTCCATGCTTCGCTTCCGTAAGTCAGTGTCGGGATTACCACACTGTCATGCAAGGACTTCTTCACTTCCATACTGACCACCCTATTTCTTGTTACTGCTTTTAGCGTTCCTACAACCCTCTTCCCCTGTTGTACCCTCTCCCGCACCTCTTCATCCATAGTCCCATCTTTACTCAACACACTGCCCAGATACTTAAAAGAGTTGACGATCTCCATAGCCTGACCGTTCAGCTTCACCTCACACTCTGTGACTTCACCCCTTTCGAAGACCATAACCTTGCTCTTCCCCGTATTTACCTTCAAATTCCGTTTTTCGCACACTGTTCCAAACTCATTTACCAGACCCTGCAACTCCCATTCATTATCACTCATCAGAACTGTATCATCCGCAAACAGCAGTATAGGTAGCTTCCACTCAATTCCCTCCCTTTTCAGCGATACACCAACATCCACTGCTCTTGATAGTATTTCTTTCATAACTCCATCCATATATACAGTAAACAACCACGGGGACATCACACACCCCTGTTTCAAACCAACATTCAGGTCAAAGAACTCGCTCTGCTCACTCTCCACACGTACTGCCGCCTTTGCACCCTCATACATGCTCTTCACTGCTTTCAGCAACTTGCCCTCTACTCCGTATATTCTAAGTACTTTCCACAAACCTTCTCTATCCACTCTGTCATAGGCCTTCTCCAAGTCCATAAAGGCAACATACACCTTTTGTTTCTTCTCCAGATACTTCTCCACAACACAATTCAGGGTAAAAATCTGATCTACACATCCTCTTCCCTTCCTAAAACCTCCCTGCTCGTCGCCTATCCATTTCTCCGTTCTCACTCTCACTCTCTCAATCACTACCCTACTGTATACCTTCCCTACTACGCTTAGAAGACATATTCCTCGGTGGTTACCACACACTCCTCTTTCCCCTTTGCCCTTATATAGGGGGACTATTATGCCAGTCTTCCAGTCATCGGGTGCACTCCCCTTCTCCCATGCTAGTTTGCACATTTTCCATACCCATTCTATCACTATCTCACCACCATACCTCAACATTTCCCCACACACTCCATCTGTTCCTGGTGCTTTCCCCAACTTCACTCTTTTCATGGCTTCCCACACTTCTGACCTCCTGATCCCCACCTCCTCCTCCACTACTTCTCTTCTTCCCTCCCATACCATATCCAGCTATGTTTGCTGGCTCTTCATTCCTTTCATTTAGCAACTCACTGAAGTACTCCCTCCATCTTTCGACTCTCTCTTGCTTCTCGGCTAGCATTATCCCATTCTTATCTTTCACACCCTTACTGTTTCCCTTGCTACCTTCCCTAACTTTCTTGACTTCTTTCCAGAACAGTTTCTTACTCTCCCTCCATTTTACACTCAGATTCCTTCCAAATTCCTCATCTACTCTTCTCTTACTTTCCTTCACTACTCTCTTCACCACCCTCTTACTCTCCACGTACCTCGCTCGTTTCTGTCTCTCGGAATCTTCATTCCCTCTACTACCCAACCACTCTCTATATGCTTTCTTCTTTTCTTCCACAGCTATTCTTACCTCTTCTGTCCACCATGCTGTACCTTTCACTCCCCTCCCTCTTCTCCTCACTCCACACACCTCCTCACATGCTGCACAGATCTCATCCTTAAACACCTTGCTCATCTCCTCCACTTCCTCCATAACTTCCAGGTCGAACCCACCTAGTCGTCTTTCCACTGCTCTCCTGTACTCCTCCCTGACTTCCTCCTCCTGCAACCTCTCCACCCTCCTCACCATTCCACCCTCCTCTCGCCTCCCTCCCGCTCTCCTCACCCACTTCTTTTGTATCCTAACCTTAGCTACCACTACATAATGATCAGACAGACCCCCTCCAATACCCCTATACACCCTAGCATCCATCACAGATTTCTTCATTCGTTCATCCACACATACATAATCAATCAATGACTTTCGTTCCACCACTGTCTTATCCTTCATCGTCAACATCCGTTTCCATGTGTACCTGTGGATCATTCTGTGTCGGAAGAAGGTGTTGGCTATCCACAGCCTCCTCCCCACACATACGTCCACAAGTGCACTACCATTCCCATTCACCTCTGATGGTACCCCCCACCCTCCCACCACTCCCTCAACTTTCCTATCACCCACCTTACCATTCATATCCCCAATCAGAAATATTCTTTCGTTCTTGTCAAACTTCTCCAGGCACGCCTCCACATTCATCCAGAACTCCTCTTTCTTTCTTTCAAGTATATCCTCTGTCGGGGCATACACGCATACAATCACCCACGTTTGTATTCCTACTTTCATTCTCACCCACACAATCCTTGAACCCACAGACCCATACTCTCTTACACATTCCTTCCATTTGCTACTTACAAACAAACATGCACCTTCTCTCGCTGTTCCTTCACTCACTCCAGCACACACACCCATTCCACACTCCCACTCTCTCACATCTGAACCTTTCCATTTGGTCTCTGTCATTCCACATACATCCAGCCTGGCATTCACTAACACTTCCAGAACCTCTCTCTCTTTTGTGCCATCATTCATGCCACTAACATTCCACGTAGCCATTCTCAGAATGTCCGAAGGCATGTCCTTAGTCGGTCGTGGTTCGTCAACGTTGGTTCCGTCCGCATCCGAGGCTGTTCGTTCGTTTTTTTTTGCTTAGATATTTTTTCCGGGTGGGGGTCGCAAGCCCACCGACCCAACCTCTTTAGTCGCCTCTTACGACACGCAGAAGGCACGTGGGGCATATTCTATTCCCTAACCCCCAGGGGGGTTCAACATTGATGATTTGGTATTATTCTAGATCCGGTTTCACAGCACACTCATCAATTTATATGGCTTCTATAAATTTGTCATATACCATACTTCATTCCTATATCTGTCAGTAGCGGCGCAAATGGAATTATAATTAGGACGTGGGTATTTGCACCCGACCGTGGAAATAACACTGAACGGTATTTGCACCCGATTGTCATCTTATTTTGAGATAGGCCTACCGACAATAATACAGACCCACATATATTGCTTGAATTTAATTATTGTCCTTATCTAAAATTATTGGTGATGGATGTAGTGATCGGGCGTACGGTCGTCATGTTGTGCGCTCGAAGTTACGTTCCCGTCTATTTCGACGCTATATTTTCTGCTATTTGCCCCCTGTCATTACTACATGAATACTAGGTTAGGTTATTTGGTTAGGCTAGGCTAATGTATTTTTATATCCAAAGGCAGTCAAAATAGACGGGAACATGATGGGAAAGGTCCGATGCCACTACGCGTAGTGTAAACAAGGCTGGCGGTACGCCCGCACTTAACATTCTTGCCAATTATTGTTCTTGTTTTTTGTATGCATCTCCCATCATGTCACGAAAAGCTTGTAGGCCTAGAACATTTTGAATCATTTCACCAGTTTCATTTCTCACAAATACATACACAATGCATACCGGTACATCTCAGACACAATTCAACTCAGCTTTGCCCTTTTCTTCATATTTCTAATGTCTTGCAAAGTAACTATTTTGGAATACTTGCTTGATACAAGAGACTTAGCCTAAGTTGTTTGTTTGCTGGTTGCATAATTAATCACTTCACTAATCTCTTCGTTGATCATCTATCTGTCAAACGGCGATGTTGGCTGTAGTATAATTGCAGTTCTAAGATTAGATTTGATTGTGTCAGCTTAATACAATCTTGTGATGCAGACAGGGACACTATAGATTGACAACCACATGGTAGATACCTTTGTTTTATCGGTTGACCCATCCCCTTCTTTATTAGTTCTCCAAAGAACATGTGAAGAACTCCAAGCAGTTGCAAACATACGAGTAAATAGCAAATTCTTCTATGCATACGCAAAAAGGAGACTCAGGAACACCTCAGCAATAGGACCGCTTGCAAAACCTACGGGCGAACTTGAGAGTGACCCAACCGAAATGGCCAAGACAGCAATACGAAAGTGTCTTCAGCCCGCCAAATGAAGACAAGAAAATTGATAATGCAACGACCTTCTTTGACAACGCTCCTGGGACACCACATCAACTCTCCTCGGTAACAGTATCAACAGAGGACATAATAGCAGCCATCGACAAGATTGGACCAAACTCTGCAGCAGGACCAGACGGCTTTCATGCCCAACTGCTGAAAAACTGCAAACATCAGCTAGCCTTGCCTCTAAAACTGCTGTGGGGCAAGTCCCTCCAAACTGGATACGTACCACAATCCCTAAAAGAAGGTACCGTCACACCAATCCACAAAGTGGGTAGTAAAGGCATAGCCAAAAATTACAGACCAGTGGTGCTGACGTCACATATTATTAAAATCATAGAAAGAACAATACGAGCTAAGATGGTCAGCTACCTGGAAGATAACGAGGCATTCAACGAGGGTCAACATGGCTTTAGACAAGGCCGCTCCTGCCTTTCACAACTACTATCACACTACGACAAAATCCTACAGGATATTCAAGACGGAGAAAATGTAGACGTCATATACCTAGATTTCTCCAAAGCTTTTGACAAGGTGGACCATGGGATCCTTCTACATAAACTCAAATCACTGGGAATAGGGGGAGACCTTGGAAGATGGCTCCACAGTTTCATCACCAACAGAAAACAAAGAGTCACGGTTCAAGGAAGCCTATCAGAAGCAGGTGGGTTCATCAGCGGAGTACCACAAGGATCAGTACTGGGACCTCTCCTATTCCTCATCATGATAGGAGACATCGACAGGGACCTGGAACACTCAACAGCCTCATCGTTTGCAGATGACACCAGACTCATGAAGAAAATCACCTCACAACATTAAGCACAGCTACTACAACAAGACTTGGACAAAATTCTGAAGTGGGCAGAAGAAAACAACATGGCCCTAAACGGAGACAAGTTCGAGCTTCTAAGGTACGGGAACAAGAGCACTACAAAACGCCACCAACTACAAAAGTGGACAGCAAGAAATTACCGCCAAGGACACAGTGAAGGATTTGGGAGTAAATATGAGCAGTGACGCCACTTTTTCCCAGCATATTACCAGAGCCACAACAACAGCAAAACAAATAGCAGGCTGGATCCTGAGAACCTTCCACACAAGAAATGAGAGGTGTATGTTAACACTGTGGAAGTCACTGGTCCTACCACGACTGGAGTACTGCTCTCAGCTCTGGTCTCTCCAAAACGTAGGAGAAATAACAGAAATTGAAGCCACCCAGAGGACATTCACCAGTAAAATCCATGGGTTTCAACACTTTAACTACTGGGAGAGACTCAAGAAGCTGCAGCTGTACTCACTTCAAAGACGTAGGGAGAGATACAGCATCATCTACGTCTGGAAGATTTTGGAAAAAAGGTACCAAATCCAAACATCAAAGAGACTCCACACCAAAGGCGAGGGAGGCTGTGCTATGTGAGGACTACGCCGGGATCAACACAAAAAATCAAATCCCTGATCCATCACAGCTTTGCATACAATGGAACCAGACTGTTCAACTGTATACCAGCCCCTCTCAGGAACATGACCGGGGTGTCTCCAGACACCTTCAAGAAACACTTGGACATGTGGCTGGCCGAAGTACCGGCCCAGCCACCAACACCAGGATACCCCAGCGCCAACTCCAACCGACTTCTGGAATGGAGAGTGGAAGAAAGGGAGCTGCCTGGTCGCAGTGGAGCCCCAGCTCAACTGTGTCACTAACGGACGGAATACAACAAAGTGTAACAAAGTGTAACATATGCTTAGTACACGCATACAAATGTGACCGAGGCATATTTAAGAACATAAGAACATAATTATGAACATAGACGGGAACAGTTGGCCTTGGTGTCTCTCAGTGCTTATTATCCGCTTCAATAGTACATCAAGACTTTACTCTATACACTTCCAGATTTTTTGTTTATTTATTGATTTTTTTTTTTTTTTTTAACCCTCCAGCCCCGGGCCCTCTAGCTCGCGACTGTGCTGTGGTACTGGGTGTTTTGACGATATTTGGGCTATGTTAACTCATCTGTAATTCAATAAATATGGCATGTAATGTTATGAATAAAAAAGTAAAATGTTCCACAAACCTTCCTCTGTAGAATGCCGTTGAGTAGAGGTCTCTAGCCCGAGTGATTGCGTAATGGTGAGCGCGGGAAGACGAGTCCTTTTCGGCGGAAACTTCTTCCCGCGTTCGGATGCGTCGCCCCGGCCACGGCTACCACGCACCTAGCCGCTCGTCGCGCCGAAATGTTTATCTCCCTTAGACGATTTTAGTGTTTGATATTGAGAATGTGATGTTTATTTGATATTATTATAGTTATTTTGAGGCCAATTATATAAAGTATGTTTATTAGGGTATCACTGTCACTAATATTGCTCATTTTCACTCAATACCGTACATTTTATTAGTAATTGAGGTAGGTTATTGTTATATTAGGCACTGATTATTCGTTATCACAGGTGTTTATTATACTTTGTCCATCAAATATTAGGTCTTGTGTCACTTTCACTTTGATAAATATGCTTTAGAGAGTGTCACTGTCACTGATAATGCTCATTTTCACTCTATACCATACATTTTATTAGTAATTGAGGTAGGTTATTGTTGTTCTTGTTGTTTTTCCCCAAGCTGCCTGGCCGAACAGCCCCAAGGCCCCGAGCAAGGCCAAGGCCATAACCGAGCGCCCCCACAGAACCCTCCCTGCCGACCACAATAAAGCCTGGGTGATCGAAGCCACTCCATGGCGGGGAGCTGAGGAGGGTGCGGAAACGCCCGGGAAACCAAAGCCCCACCCAGGGCCCTGTGCCCCTCAGCAATTATGAAGAGAAAGTTGAGGGGCAAAGGAAAGATGTGACACTTTGGCTTCCAATCTTGGTAGATTAGGTCAATCCACGCAAGAGATGCCGTCACTTGAGATCTAGAAAATATATAAGTAAAAGGAACAGTCAGAGTAAGCTATGGGTATGGCAGAGATCGCTCAGTTCTCACTCTGATAGACCAGCCCATCACCACATGACTAGAACCCAATCCTCTCAGCATCAGCTAGGAAAGGCCCTAGAAAGCCGCCTTTGGCGGGGGGATAGCTCCCCTATTTCAACCCTTTTCGGGGTTGGGCACCCGCCGGGTAGGTTATTGTTATATTAGGCACTGATTATTCGTTATCACAGGTGTTTATTATATTTTGGCCATAAAATATTAGGTCTTGTGTCACTTTCACTTTGATAAATATGCTTTAGAGAGTGTCACTGTCACTGATAATGCTCATTTTCACTCGATACGGTACATTTTATTAGTAATTGAGGTAGGTTATTGTTATATTAGGCACTGATTATTCGTTATCACAGGTGTTTATTATACTTTGGCCATCAAGTATTAGGTCTTATGTCACTTTCACTTTGTTATATGCTTTGTAAACGTTTTATATACAATTTATTGTCTATTTTCACTGATTTATATATTTCTATAGGTTGTAATCATATGAATGTCACTTATTATATACATATGTGTCACTTTCACATATTATTATGGTGTAATTGTATTTGTATAAATGTTCTCATAATACATGACTTGTATAACAATAAATTGTTTTACTTCCACTTTTTGCCTATATATATACTGTACATATTGTCATTATCTTTGGCACTTTCACTATGATTATTAGAACTCCTGCTTGGAGTGGTAATCAAAGAAGCACCTTACAGCACAGAGTGCCACCCTGCACTCCACACACTCCATGATGGACTTTTTACCTGACCTCGCCCTCAGTCTGGTGTTGTAGCAGACATGGCACCGCTTCTGCTGCGTTCTTCCTGATTCATTCTGAGGCAGGGGAACAAGCCTGTGCATATTCATGTAATATGCACAGTGCAAGCGGTCAGTAACGTCGGGCCCAGCATGTGCCACTGCCCTCTGTGGCGTACCATACTTCTCCAGGAGCTCCTTCAACACCTGCTTTTGGAACCTCCGCAGGATATTGAACTTCCTGGGTGTGTTCTCATTCCGAAGCTTGTAGATGTTGTAGGCGTTCAGAATGGACATGTCCACCATGTGTAGAAAGAACTTTTTGTACCATCTGCACGAGGTACGCAGGCAGTCAATGAAGCCTATCTGCATGTCGGACTTGTCCACCAGCCTCATGTTGATGTTGTAGTCCAGGACAGCATCGGGCTTGGTCACCCTGGCCTGGGTGCGGCGATCCACCTTGCCAGTCTCCACCATTTCCCCCTTGTGGATGGTGCTCAGGAGGTTGACCTTCCGCTGGTCGTGCCAGTGGATAGCCAGAATGGGCCCCGACTTCTTCCTGAACACATCGCCTTTTTTGGTCTTTGGAGGGAAAGGTGGCATGCCCTTCCTTCTCCCCCGTACTGTGCCTACAGTCCCCGTCTTGCGCTCATGCAGGTACTTTGAGAGAGTGGGGGACGTGTAGTAATTGTCCGTGAAGAGGACGTGATTCTTGTGGAAATAGCAGTCCATCATGGCTTGCACCACTGCTCCGCCAAAGCCAATGAGGGGGTCCACAAGCACGTCCCCTTCCTTCCCGCTGTAGACCAGGAAGTCCAGGACATAGCCAGTTTTGCAGTCGCACAGCACAAAGAATTTTATGCCAAAGCGATGTCTTTTTGAGGGGATGTACTGCCGGAAGCTGAGTTTTCCCCGGAACAGTACAAGAGACTCGTCAATGACGACCTTGCAGAAGGGCTTGAAGTAGGAGGTGAAGCGTTCTCGCATCATCTCGTACAACGTCCTAATCTTCCACAGCTTGTCTGGGAGGTGGACGTCGGTGTTGGTGACAAGATGGAGCGCTGCGAGGATATCAAGGTACCGGTCGCGAGACATATATTTCCCGAAGGCAGGGGTGGATATGAGATCATTGGTGATCCAATAGTCAGGCAACCTATGCTTCTTGACATGAGGCATTAGCATGGTGAGTGCCAGGAACACCATGAACTCGTGATGAGTCACTGGGGTCCACTGCCTCATGTGGCCCTTGGTCACCTTGCCCAAAAAGTGGACCTGGAATTAGTGCTGCTTATTTGTCTCTTTGACAACATACTGTACCCTACCACCTCCTCATCAAAGAAGGCCTCAAAAAGTTTGTGTGGTGGAGCATTGGGGCCTGCGGGAAAATTGGGGATAATGCTTGAACCCTCCTGTACCTCCTCAAAAGCTGGCACATCAGGGTTGTACTCATCCCCCTCAACTGCGTCTTGCCACTGAAAAACGTAGAATGGGTCTTGTCGATGCTGACGAGGAGCTCCAGCTGGTGGCCCAGCACGCCCACGGCCAACTCGGGAGGCGCGCGGCGAGGTTGGCGGCCAGGGCGGCGCCCAGCACGACGCCGGGCCAAGTGGATGGGTTGAGGGTCGTCCATGTAGTCATCGTCAGAGTGGTCATCTTGCCCTGACGGTGGACCTACATAATCATGGCCAGAGTCTTCTGAGTGGTGCCCTTCATCATCAGTGGCCCCCACATAATCTGGCGGGGAACGAGTGATGCGTGGGGAAGGAGTGGCAGGTGAGGCTATGTCCCCCCGAAGTCCTGGGCTCCTTGGCCTGTGACGAGTGACAGAAAGCAATGCTTCACTGTCACTAGGCCCAGGTATTGGTGATGCGAGCTCAAATACTTCATCAGGAAGACATATTGAAGGCAGGAGAGGTGGGGAAAGTTGCTGGGGCGGGCAGGGGTGGACGCCGCGGGAGCCTCGAACGAAGCCCACTTACTTTTCTGTCCTTTTTTGGTATATTTTCTGCCTTTCCCCTTTTCGGCAGCAGTATGTCTCCTGTCGGGGGACCTAGGAGGCAAATAGGCCGAAAGTGGGGGGTCCTCAACCCTTGGCAGTGGTGGGGAAGAATGCGGGGCACCCGGGTCATCTTGGGTGGCTTGGGTAGATAAGGGAGACAATGGCGGGCGAGATGAGTCACCACCACGCTCACCCTCACTCACAGCCTCATCCTCACCAAGTCTTTTTGCTTCTTCCCTAGCTGCCGCGGCCGCCTTTTCAAGTATTTGCTTCTTACTGTATATAAGTGTAGCTTGAAAGGCGATTTAGCTGGCGAAGGGCTTGGAGTCGTATCACTCAAGTGAAACTTGGAGAGTGACCTCGAACTCTCCCACTCACTCACTCTCTTCAATTCACTGTCTTGAGGTAAAACAGCTTCCTCAAAAGCTGGTACATTACCTTCATCACTCTCATGTTCTCTCGCAAATCCCAGGAATTGCTCTTCTTTGTCACTCTCATTGCCATAATCACTCGACTTATATTTATCAGAGTTATCACTGCCTTCATCATCAACATTATGCTTTGCATCAGCACGCTCATAAAGTCTCAATGTCGTCTCAATACCTCCGGGAGATAACACATTTAGGCGATGGCGTCAGGGTAAGGCGCGACGAACTAGGGCGGGCGTCGTAGGGAGCACGGTATCGGACACAGGGGAATAGCTATTTGGCGTACTATCCATGATGGCGTCGGGGTAGATACTGTTGCTGTGGCGTAGTTTACGTCTGGTGGCGCCACCAACCCTCCCACGAGGCCGGGTGCCCAACCCCGAAAGGGGTTGAAATAAGGGAGCTATCCCCTCGCCAAAGGCGGCTTTCTAGGGCCTTTCCTAGCTGATGCTGAGAGGATTAGAGGATTAGGTTCTAGTCATGTGGTGATGGGCTGGTCTATCAGAGTGAGAACTGAGCAATCTCTGCCATACCCATAGCTTACTCTGACTGTTCCTTTTACTTATATATTCTCTAGATCTCAAATGACGACATCTCTTCCGTCAAGATTGGAAGCGAAAGCGTCACATTTTTCCTTTGCCCTTCAACTTTCTCTTCATAATTGCTGAGGGGCACAGGGCCCTGGGTGGGGCTTTGGTTTCCCTGGCGTTTCCGCACCCTCCTCAGCTCCCCGCCATGGAGTGGCTTCGGTCACCCAGGCTTTATTGTGGTAAGCAGGGAGGGTTCTGTGGGGGCGCTCGGTTGTGGCCTTGGCTTTGCTCTGGGCTTCGGGGCTGTTCGGCCAGGCAGCTTGGGGAACCAACAACAACAACAACAACAACCCTCCCACGATACCAAAAATTTACGCGCGGCATTCGAAAGCACATACGCAAGCAATGGGAGTTTAAGAGCCCTTCCGGGTTGCACGAGCCGAGTTTGTTATGGGCGTTCAAGAGCTCTTCCGGGTCTGGAGGGTTAATTCTGTAAATAACTTTAATTTCTTCAAATGTTGTAAAGTTAGTAAACGTAACAACTTCAGTAAACACGTCCATGCAGTCGGTCTTTATACAGTAATTGCTGCCATGGCTTGATTGATGATCGGTCTACTTTGTTTACTTTGTAGAATTTCGCCCTCTGATAGCGTAGCTAAGGTGGACCTCCGCAGCGGCCAGGCAGCTCTGCTTCTCTGGAACTTGGGTGATCTGCCAAGGAGTTGCTTGCAGCGCTGGTGTATCCTGGTGTTGGGGGGCTCGTCTTGTACTCTTGCCAACCATTTGTCTAGTTGGAGTTTGAAGGATTCCGTTGAGACCCCTCTCAGCTCCCTGATTGACTTTGGAATCTCATTAAAAAGACGAGCTCCATTTTTTGTGAATGAGTATGTAGGACTGTTGCCGCTCTCTTGTGTTGTGGCCTCTGTCCTCTTAATGTAACACAGTCTACCTCTTCTTGGGTGGTTATTTAGCTGGAGTCCCACGTCCGGTACAAGCCTCCTCAAAGGTCTTCCAAACGTAGATTACTAGGTACCGCTCGCGTCTTCTTTGTAAGGAGTATAGTTTCAGCTCCTTCAGCCTCTCCCAGTAATTCATTTGTTGGAGACCAGAGATCCTGCTTGTGAATGTCCTTTGAAGGGCTTCCAGCTTGATGATGTCCCCCATTTTATAGGGAGACCAGAGTTGACAGCAGTACTCTAGCTTCGGGAGGACCAAGGACTTTCAGAGGGTTAACATGCATGTCCTCTCTCTTGTCTGAAAGGTTCTCAGGATCCACCCAGTAAGTCTGCTTGCCATTTTGGTGATGAGGTTTATGTGATGGGAGAAAGTTCCATCAGCACTCATTGTGACTCCCAAGTCCTGCACATGATCTTTTGGTGTAATATTTTGCTGGTGGACTTGGTAGTTAGTGCCTTGTTTGATCTCTTGTAGTGGGCCATATCTCATCAGTTCAAATTTTTCATCGTTCATTTTCATGTTGTTTGTAGCAGTCCAGGTGTGTAGGCAATTTAAATCTTCTTGGAGCAGAGCCACATCGTCCCCTGTTCCAATCCTCTTCTTCACCGTCGTGTCGTCAGCAAACTAAGTGACCTGGGAATGGTGTAGTTCATGGTCTATTTCTCCGATCATGATTAGAAATAGCAGGGGTCCAAGTACCGACCCCTGTGGAACCCCACTCCTCACTTCACTTGGTGCTGAGAGGTGACCCTGAACTGATACCTTATGTTTTCTGTCCGTTAAGAAGCTGTGCAACCACCTTCCAAGGCTACCCCCTATGCCAAGGTGCCTTAGCTTATGGAGCACGAGACCAAGGTCAACCTTATCAAATGGTCTGGGATGATCATGGCTGAGTGAAGGCTGAACATCTGATATGCAAGGTAGGCCTATAGCAATTGCCTATGACAATTTAAGAAAATTGAACGTAGTGATTCTTAATGAAAAAGAACAAGGTATTCCGCTCACTGGTTCACATGTATTATTCAATAAGTGAAATCTATAGTGTATGGCAATTTAACAAAAACTGAACTGAGTGATAATTTATGAAAACTAAATTCTGCTCACTGCTTCACGTACTGTGTAGGCTATTATTCTATATTTGTCAGCTTCACTTTGTTATAATGTTCGGTTTGCTAGATTTACGTCTGAATCGAAATACATATAAGACGACGCATAGGACGAAGATCGGGTGCAAATACCATAGAGTGATATTTACACGGTCGGGTGCAATACCGCTCCTGGTATTTTCACGGTCGGGTGCAAATACCCACTCCGTTAAAATTATTGTGAAAAAGTTAATATTTACCTTCTGTTATCCACAGCCAAAGCTGAAGATTGGGGAGTAGCCTAAATACCGTAGACTTTATCGATTTTTTTTTTGGCGACCGTCAATCTTTTATTATTTTAATACCAAACCAGCGGGGGTGTGGTAATAATATAGGGATAGGTTAGGTTAGGCTAATATTACCCCTTATTTTCGTCTTTTACCCCGCAATTTCTCTGATCTTCATAGCCCTCCCCTCACCCCGCAGGACTTATTGACATTCTCATATATTTTAACAGTAGAGGTAAAAAACTCCCTTATAGTAAAATTCCAACAGTACAAACATATATTATATAGGCTACCAGTGTATTAGGTATGTGATATGACAATTCCGTAGGCCACACTAAAATTGATGGGTCTCGTGGCTGTCACACTGTACAAATTTACCCTGATAATATAATATAATATAGGCCTAAGAAACATAGGTACAGTATTAACATGATTCTTGAATCTGGAAATATCTTCATGGTTAATTCCATTCTTTTCTGATTAGTCTTTGATGCATTTTTCCTGATTTCAAGTTTTGCTAGTTAGGTCACTTGGGAGTCGGCTGACACCAGCTTGACGTTTGATATTCAAAATTTGAATGTGAAAAAAAGTACTGACAATAGCTTGATATTTAACCCTCAACCGACGGTGCCCGTCATATGAAGTGAGAGAGAATATTGGCCACCCCTGCGGCGCCCTTCATATGACGGGTGCCATTTTGAAGACATTATGAGCTATGAGAAAGAGACCACGCTTTGGGGGGACGATAGCTGGCCTCTGACCGCTTGCCACCACCTTATGGCTGTCACTGACACGTAACTATCTCTCCTCACCACGTCCCTACTTCGCGCAACAAGGAAAACAACGGGAAAAATTCCTCATTTTGAGGTATTTTCACCTCTGGTTACTCGATCGTTGCAAGAGAACACATGGTCGTACAAGGATGATTCAGGTGTCCTTGGAAAGCTCTATTATTGCCCTTTCACAGATATATAATTGTATTATGCTCTGGCTCTTGCTTATGCATGAAAAAGAGCATGTAATGAAGCTCGTTTTCGGTAAATATACCCGCCCAGCAAAACGGTCATGTAAACAAGCATGTCTGCTTTTTGGGAGTTAATGTTCATAAGTTCAATTTGAATGTCAAATAAAGTACTTCATTGTCAAAAAAGGCACTGCCAATAGCTCGATGTTTGACGTTTGATATCCAAAATTTGAATGTAAAAAAAGGTACGGTACAGTACCGACAACAGCTCGATATTTGATGTTTGACATTCGCAAATCTATACTGTAAGGGTTAATTTTGTTACTTATTATGTTTCTGTTATTTTGTACTTCCTAGGGCCTAAGTAGTGAAAAATTTTCAGGTTGGTGACCAACTCCCGAGTGTGGACCTGTTTGAAGAAACTCCGGCCAATAATGTGAACACCCGGGACCTGTGTGCTGGCAAGAAGGTGCTGATCTTTGCTGTGCCAGGAGCGTTCACTCCAGGATGCTCTAAGGTGATTATTAACATTGGCTGATTTGAAGGTCTTAGCTCAGTAATGGTCACATGGTAGAGTGTTACTGCCCAGGATGGAGTACATCTCTCTCGACTAGGAATTTCGACCTTGGCCAGCTCACTCGACAAGATTGTTCCGGGGTTTCGTTAAAAAAACCTGGGTGTGTAAGTAAAATACTGTCTCCATATGGAGCAGGTACTTCATGTGACAAACCAGTGAGTAAAATAGAAATAATCAGTCAAGATAGTGCGGATATAGTGATGTGTAATAGTAGTATCGATAACACTACACATGTAACTGATAGTAAAGATGAGAATACTGATAGAGTAGAATTTCCGTCTAGAGCTAGTAGTTCAACAGGAAATAATAAGTTAGCTAAACACAATAGAAAATTAGTTGCAAATAAAAGTAATAGGTTGAGGGTATATTATACAAATTGTAGGAGTTTATGTAACAAAATGAACGAACTTAGAGCACTCGTTAGCACAGAAAATATAGACATAATAGCGCTAACTGAAACGTGGATTAATACAGAATCTAGGCATTTTTTAGCAGAATTTGATATTCCAGGATATAGTTTGTTTAAATATGACCGAACAAGTAGGAGGGGCGGGGGTATAGCAGTGTTTGTCAGGAGTACATTAAAAAGCTGTATTAAATCAGGTACGGTATTAGACTAAATAATGATAATGAAAGTGTTTGGGTAGAGGTTAACGAAGGTAACGAGGGGCGTCGCGCTCCTTGGTGCCGCTAGAGGAGCGGCGAACACATCCAAAGGTATCCAAAGGTAAGGTAGTGAGACCATAGTTATTGGAGTTATATATAGACCGCCTAATATGAGTAGAAATGGCGGAACATCGTTATGGGAGGAAATTAAAATAGCATCAAGGTTTAGCAATGTGTGCATTATGGGGGATTTTAATTTTCCGAATATTGATTGGCAGCACCAAATAGGCGACTCCGATTCAGTAGAGTTTATTGAGGTAGTACAAGATAGTTTTTTATTTCAATTCATAGATACGCCGACTAGAGGTATTAATATTCTTGATTTAGTTTTCAGTAACAATGAACATATGATAAATAATGTAGAGATTGGTGACCACCTAGGAAATAGCGATCATAAATCTATTTATTTTAATATACAATGGACAGGGAATGCTAAAGAGAATACGACTCTTATCCCAGATTTCAGAAAAGCCGATCATGGTGGGCTAAGAAGAGACTTAAGGGTGGACCCTATTGTTAAGCAATTAAGTCAGGATATGCCAGAGTTAAACTTGCCACCTACATATAACCAGTTTATTGCTTCACTCCACAATGCTCAAAATAAATATATCCCTAAATGAAGATTTAGATCGACGCAGAACCAACCAAAATGGATGGCTAATAAGCTAATAGATCTTATAGGAAAAAAGAAAGGTATATATCGAAAAATAAAGAAAGGCGAAAATCATTTACACCAGAGCGGCTCGCTTGGTGTAGTGACTAGCGTCTCGGACTTCCACCCAGAAGGCCCGGGTTCGCGCCCACGCTCGGCGCATTAAAGATTTTTCACAAGCACTGAGTCGTTACCATCCCTCATGAGCAAAGGGATGGGGTAGTAGTACAGGACCCCAATGGAAATACGCCTAATCGGCCTTATTGAGCTATCCTTAGCTAGCTTAGCATGCACTAGCTTTAAGAACTATTATTATTATTATTATTATATATAATATCAGACTCTATCAAGACAGGTCAAAAAGGAAATCAGGAAAGCAAAAAGAAATTATGAAATAAGGATAGCCAGTGACTCAAAAAATAACCCTAAAGCTTTTTACCAACTATATAAATCTAAAGTTAGAGATGTAATAGGCCCCCTAAAAACTTCAATAGGAGAAATAACAGAAAATTATTTAGAAATGTGCAGTAGGCTACATTAAATAGTCAGTTTCTTTCCGTTTTCACTAATGAAAATTTGGCACAGATTCCAGAAGTCAATATGGTATATAGTGATAGTATAGAAAATATGTTAAGTACAGTTAGTATAAGTAGAAATGATGTGCTTAAGGAAATTGACAGACTGAAACCTCAAAAATCGCCTGGTCCTGACGAGGTATATGCTAGAGTATTAAAAGAATGCAGAGATGAGTTAAGTAGCCCATTAGCATTTTTATTTAACAAGTCATTAGAAACAGGTTTAGTTCCAGAAGCTTGGAAGCTTGCAAATGTAGTTCCGATCTTCAAAAAAGATGATAAATCGATAGCATCCAATTACCGTCCCATTAGTCTCACATCAATCATAGGAAAGTTGCTAGAGTCTATTATTGCTAGGAAAATTAGAAGCCACTTAGTAAAATTTAACTTAATAAATTCTTCTCAGCATGGATTCACTCAGGGACGTTCTTGCCTTACTAATTTGCTTAGCTTTTTCTCAGAGGTATATGAAGCAGTAGATAGTGACAAGTCATATGATATTATATATTTAGATTTCAGTAAAGCTTTCGACAGAGTCCCTCATGAGAGATTGATGAGAAAGGTTGAGGCACATGGAATAGGAGGGTCGTTGATGGGATGGATTAGGTCATGGCTAATTGGTAGGAAGCAGAGAGTCAGCATAAATGGTACGAAGTCAGAGTGGGGAGCAGTCAAAAGTGGTGTCCCCCAGGGATCGGTATTAGGTCCCCTGTTGTTTCTTATATACATAAATGACCTAGATTTAGGTATAACTAGTAGGATAAGTAAATTCGCAGACGATACTAAAATGGGGAGATCAATTGATTCAGATAGCGATATAGAGTGCCTCCAAAGGGATCTAGATACCTTACATGAATGGTCAGTAAATTGGCAGATGAAGTTTAACATTGACAAATGCAAGGTATTAAAGATAGGGAAGATGCAAACAAATGTTAAATATAAACTAGCTAATTTAGAATTAGAAAATTCAGACTGCGAGAAAGATCTAGGTGTGTTTGTTAGCAATGATTTGAAGCCTAGAAAACAGTGTATAAGCGTTCGTAATAAGGCAAACAGGATTCTCGGGTTCATCTCTAGGAGTGTGAGTAACAGAACTGCTGATGTTATCTTAAAACTTTACTTGTCATTAGTGAGACCCCATATGGATTATGCTGTCCAATTTTGGTGTCCTTATTACAGAATGGACATAGATTCATTGGAGAGAGTTCAGCGTAGAATGACAAAAATGATCCATAATATTAGAAATCTTCCGTATGAAGAAAGGTTGAAGAAATTAGGTTTACATTTGTTAGAGAGACACAGAGTTAGAGGGGATATGATAGAGGTGTTCAAGTGGGTTAGTGGGATTAACAAAGGGGACATGACAAATGTACTAGTGGGTTAGTGGGATTAACAAAGGGGACATGACAAATGTACTAAAGCTCAGTGATAGCGAAAGAACTCGTACCAATGGTTTCAAATTAGATAAATTTCGTTTCAGAAAAGATATAGGCAAATATTGGTTTGGTAACAGAGTTGTAGATGGGTGGAATGGACTACCAAGTGCTATAGTGGGATTAAAAACGGTAGGGAGCTTTAAGATAAAATTGGATAAGCATATGGACGAGAAGGGTTGGGTGTGAAGGGGGATTAGCCGGGTTAGGCCAATCAGCACTCTGCAGACCCCGTAATCCTGCGTTAATCTCTAACCGTTTTGGTAAGATGATCCTCAGGGTATTAGAGTGTTGAGCCTATAATTGGGCTTTGTAATTGGGGTTGTGTGGGACAGGGATCTGCCTTGCTTAGGCCAATCGGCTTTCTGCAGACTCCCATTTTCTTATGTTCTTATGTACTGTAAACCACTACTGTACTGCCACCTCTCTGATATACACCTTTACCTTTTGATACCTTTTGATGCAGTAGCGTATCTAGGGTGGGGCAGGCAGGGCACGTGCCCTGGGCGCCACTTGAAGGGGCGCGCCAAATCTTCCTCAAGTAAACCTTATATTTAACTATAGTGCAAATATAATATCAAGTATTATGCCTAAATACCTATCCATTCGTCATTAATAGGCTATAATATGATGAATAACGCCATAGCGGTTTCTTATTATGATGTACAGTTACTACAGTAATCACAGTAGGCTATATATATTTTAAATACAATTTAGCCTTTTAGGCAACGAATTCCTGCAAGCCATTGCCTAAACATAATAATAATTAAGTTACCCCTCTAAATATTTTCTGGGTGCTATATTTTATGCAATGTTGAAAGGTGTATATATTTATTGATATTCTGGATTATTTCTCATTTGACTGATTAGTTAATAGTAAAATATTGTTAATACTTCTAATTTTACTATATAAGAGACCCACAAGAAAATCAGGATATAGGCTATTTATAACTTTAAGCATTCTCGAATGCTAGCGAACGTTCTTTGTTGACAAACACTAGAGGCACCAGGCTGCCCAGGCCAGGGACAGGCAAAGCAAGGATCCAGAGTCTCTGAGGTACGAAATATATGTATTCTACTGTAAGAAACTGTAAGAATCACTCTATACTATAATACTCCGTTTCATTTTATCTGACGGTACATTGAATACCTTAGCAACTGATTTCTCGATATGTAATGGAAATATATACCATTACTGTGTTTCTACATCATATAAATACCAAATGTTCACAATTCAAAGCGTATTTGCTATACAATATTCGCAACAGCTAATTAATCAGAGGTGAATACATTGCAAATTTGCAATTTACCGTCAGCTGGAATGAAACTGACTAGTCTATAGTTTAACCCATGCTGTAGGCCATGTAGGCGACGTCCTAGTTATTATATCATGGCTTCCTGGCAACTAAACCTATTAGACGATTATATTAAACTTTTAGAAGGATCTCGGGCAGCTCAAATGATTATTGAGATAGTTTGTATTCTTGTAATGGTTAGAAATCCTTCCTACACTTAGTAAAATAATATATTCTAATAGTTGCCAGAGTATGGGTTACCTATAGCATAATGATAATCAGATGATAAAGGTAAAATTTACCGTATCTTCAATATGGTAGATTTTAATCTACCATATTGCAGATACGGTCATTTATACTTTTATGATTTATCATCTGATTTTGGCATCAAATCAAGGGTTTTCCTATAGTTTTAGGTGAGATTATTTTGGATGTTGCTTAGGCTAAAATCTAAATACTTTTAAAATTTAGCTTAAAGGTTTAGACGTGGTTTAGAGTGTAATTTTCCTTATTTCAGAGCATTGTGTAAGATTATGAAACCGGTCCTAGCGAAGAATGAAAGAGGTTTTACCTTTATTTCTTTGGACAATTGGTTTATTGCTTAGGCTAAATACTTTTAGAATTTAGCTTCTAGGTTTAGACGTGGTTTAGAGAGTAATTTTAATTATTTCAGAGATTTGTATAAGAAGATCCCAAACTATTCCTCATGAAGAAGGAAAGTGGTTTTACCTTTACTGTATTTCTTTAGAAAATTGCTTTATTGCTTAGGCTAAATAGGGGCCTACTTTTAGAATTTAATATATAGGTTTAGACTCTAGAGTGCCAATTTAAATATTTCAGAGCATTGTGTAAGATGTAGAAAGCGAAGAAACTGAAAAAAAAAAATTACTGAGGAAATCATAAACCAATTTGCATCAGTAAAACAAGAAAGGTGCAGTTGTAATTTTAATTTACAGTAGATGTCAGATGTACTGTCGAGCAATAATTTGTTAATTACATTATTAACGAGATTAGTGTTTAATCTAAATATAGCTCATATGCTTTAACAGGGGCTTATATATATATTTCCTCGAAAACCGGGTGTTTTGGCCGAAAAACGTCTAGGCTAGGCTAACCGTATATTCGTTAATCAGACTGCTTCCCGCATTCCCGCGCATCCCCAAGCGTAGCTGTGTTATTTACCTGTAGAATGGCATTAAGTAGAGCTCTCTAAGTCAACTGGTTGAGCTGTGATGATGATTTCATTGGAGATAACTTTATGGCCAAAACAGCCACTTTACACCACTTTTCGATACTTAACAACAACATACAGGCACACACGAACAAGCGACGCTCTCCTTCTTGTGGCCGGAGATGCGGAGCGTCGGTCCTGCCGGCTGTTGTTTACATGCGTCGGACCGACGCCTCGCACACCAAGCTCACAGGCTTTGACGTCATGGGTGTTTAAGAGCCCTTCCGGGTAGCTCGTGTATGCTTTTTTATGGGCGTTCAAGAGCCCTTCCGGGAACAGAGGGTTAAAATGTGCCTAGAATTGCTCATATTTTTAAAAATATATATTTTTTTTTTGGGGGGGGGCTTACAGGCCCCCCCCCCCCCCCCCCCCCGAACGACCCAGCTGGAGAGGCTCGCTGAGCTCACCCCCCACCCCAGGGGGCGGAATTCCAGTTCTTGCCCTTGGCGCTATTTACCATAGATACGCCCCTGTTTTGATGTGTTCGCCACTCTTCTAGCGGCACCAAGGAGCACGACGCCCCTCGTTATGGGTACTATGATTTGGAATAGAGGAATAAATAATTGGGAATAAAGTATTAAAATCATCTGACTGATACAGTATCAGTACCGAACCAGTATGTGATAAAGAGGACATTCTTTATATGTGTACTGTACATCCTGTTGATAATGATTTCCTGGCAAACTGTAGCTACACAGGTTTTTTTAATTATTAGGCCGTTTCATAATAGTCTCCGTTGCAATAATATTATTTATCTTTGTGATAATGTCAGTCAATCATTACAGTAGACCTATCTGAAATGTGATGATAGGAAATTTTATTTGCAATTTTCGGAATCAGTTGTGTACGTCGTAAGTCGTGTAAACACGTAAGTTGATGTCAAACAGCGGGGGTGTGGGGGCAGCAGCCCCCACCCATAATACTAGGATAGGTTAGGCTAATGTCCTTTCAAAGGGATATAGAAAACACTAGGATATACCCGGTCAGAGGTAGGTGATACGCCCGATAACACAACTATTGCCCAATTTTCTTTTACAGTACCGGTATATATATTTATGTTATTGTTATTATAATTTTGAAGAATGTATGTGTCAATATAATCGGTATTATACTATAATGTAGACTGTATTCAAATTGTGATATTGGGATTATAATTATTATGCCATGTCCATGATTACAGACATTTTCATATTGCCTGGCCCGTCCTTATTGAATTTCCCGACACATACTTTCTTAACCTGACAGACTCACCTGCCTGGGTATGTGGCCGAGAGTGCAGCACTGAAGGACAAGGGTATACAAGAGGTGGTGTGTGTGGCCGTCAATGACCCCTTCGTTATGGCTGCTTGGGGGGAGAAGCAGAATGTGGGAGATAAGGTATGTATTATGTTATGATATCAGAGTGTAGCACTGAGGGCCAAGGAGGGGTACAGGAGGTGGTGTGTGTGACCGTCAATGACCCCTTCGTTATGGCTGCTCTGGGGTGAGAGACAAGGTATTATATTATGGGGGTTTGTGTGTATGGTATGTGGCAGATACCTTAGCACTGAGAGCCAAGGGTGTACAGCGAGAGGGTGTAATGTGTGTGGCTGTCAACGATCCCTTTGTTATGGCCGCTTGGGGTGAGAAATAGGGTGGAAGACAAGGTAGCTATGTAGGAATAGGTTTTTACACCATACCCAAAAGAGGATTTATGGAGCTCCGATCTTACTCGCAACCATCTTAACAATTTTACCAACACACCTAAACTTCGTTAGATGCTGAAATAGCCTCCCGAAAATATGCCATGGGCCGGGATTGATCCCGGGACCCTTAGGCTTTAAATTAAAATGTAAAACTTGCAAACTAAACAAACCAAAATTGGGACAACGACAATATAAAGTCAAATTAAATTAGCAAAATCGCTATTTGGAAACAACGCTTACTAAAATGAGGCAGACACTTTACCAGTTAGACCAATAGAGATATCTTTCTTGGTCTAACTGGTAAAGTGTCTGCCTCATAGTCTAAGGGTCCCGGGTTCAATCCCAGACCATGGCATATTTTCGGAAGGCTATTTCAGCATCTAACGAAGTTTTGGTGTGTTGGTAAAATTGTTAAGATGGTTGAGAGTAAGATCGGAGCTCCATAAATCCTCTTTCGGGTATGGTGTAAAAACCTATTCCTACAGCTATATATTATAAAGCCCACTATGTTAGTCATGTAAACTGTTAAGCTCAGCAGAGATAGTTTACTAGTAACCTTTTGGTTTGTCCTAATCTAAATTGGGTAGCTTCATAAATTGTAGGTGTATTTTTAGTTCCCCTTGTTTCTTAGTTGATAGTTTTATCTTTGCTAGGATAAAGGCCCACCCTGTCCATCTCTCACTACAAGTCAGTACCAGCACATCTATAGGCCTTGTACTTGTATCTTTGGATGCCAGCTGTAGGTCTATACATCTGAGCACAACTCTGCATTATAACAACAATGACAGTACAGTTAGTATATATCCGGTGAAGGGATTTGTTGATCACTTTTCTGGAATTAAGGCACCTCACTTCTGGGCAGCAACAACCACCTAAAGAATCACTTGCTTGCACCCTCTACCAGGCAATTCACTGATATCCAGCAAATTTCAGGATGCTGGCAGAGTTCAGGGACCCTGTCATTAGCAATCAAGTCACCACCAGACTTGGTGTCCTTGTGGACACCAACAACAATCGTTGTTGGTGGGTTTAGTCTTTGTTATCGGGATGCCTACAAGGTAACGGCTGTTTTTCACTAGGGTTTTCTTTCCTCTAATTTGGAGTAATTACTCTGGTTGCAGACGACAAGAACCACAAATATAGCCACTCCAACAGTGCAGTAACATTTCACATGCACTTCATATACTGCACAACACAATGATCACCTCACCTAGGCAGGTTGTAGTTGTCATATGAAAAAAAAAAAAAAAAAAATATAAAATATAGTTATGTTGAATACAAATCCCTCCCTTTCCCTAGGTGCGCATGCTAGCAGACACCAACGGGGACCTAACAAAGGCCCTTGGTCTGGGTCAGGACCTGGCGGTGCTGGGTGGGCTGCGGTCTAAGAGGTACTCCATGATGGTGGAAGACGGCAAGGTAACACAGCTTAATGTGGAGCCGGACGGGAAGGGACTCACTTGCTCTCTGGCAGAAAATATGCTTGCCAAGTTGTAAAGTGATACACAATAATGATAAAGGTAAGTTTGGATATTGCAGCAATAGGAATTTAACCATTTCTATACTATGGCATGCGATTTTGATGAGTTCCTTTGCTTTTATATTGTGTTGTCCCTGTTTTTTTTTTTTTTTTTTTTTTTTTTTTTTTTTTTTTTACATAATTTAAAATGTAAAACTTGCAAACTAAACAAACCAAAATTGGGACAAGGACAATATAAAGTCAAATTAAATTATCAAAATCGCTATGTGGAAACAACGCTTACTAAAATGAAAATTATTAAATAAAAGAACACAATCCACCACATAGGGTGTACATTACTACATGAGCAAGTTAATCTGTTTCCCAAGCAAACTAATCGCACATATAACAACGCACTATCGTCACGTTAAAGGAATTAGTCAAGTTTGGGAATATGTGAAGGCATCAGGGAGTCTCCACATAATATATTGTTTACTGTTTACAATAATACCTGTAGTTAGTTTCGTATATGCTTGCTGGCAGATAATATGATCATATAAAAGTAGATTGATTTGACATATGAAAGGATGTTTGACCATTTCAAAATAAGGGAAGTACCACATGCTCTGAGATATATTTTACTGTACTAGTATGTACAGTGGCGCTAATAAGTCATGTCCCAGCTGGCATTACGTTTGGCTTTTTCTATGCTATATTAATGTCTGTCAGATGTTGAATAGGGTGGGTAAATGTAGGAACATGTTTGTATATTCCACTCGATATGAAGAAATGAAGCTTGGATATTGATGATACCTATTATTTATCAAAATATAATTGGTGCCGAGACATCACTTATTAGCGCGACTGTACAGTCAGCTTGCCTAATACGCGCCTTCCTAATTCCCGAAAACTCTAATACGCTCCTGGGGGTCGGACAAACCCAAAATTCTCAATAAGCGTCTACGGTTCCTAATAAGCGTTTCGGAGCCCAAAAGTGTCCAAATCCACCCTTTTTACCTATTACGCCTGGACACCCATCATTTCGCGTGGCACCAGATATCATATTATGAGGATATTACTTACCACATAGACTTTTATTTGAAACCATAGTCATATTTAGCATAGCCTAACTCATCGTCATGTTTCTGCGGCTTTCGTCAGACATGGCACTTGACTTGACTCTGTTTTGATGGTCCCGGGGATTCAATTCCTTCATCATTACCATCAGGCCCACCGTCGCTATCACTGAATACGCTAGAGGCCATCATAAATGCGAGAGATACAAGGTTCAGGCACAAATAAGAAAGTAAAAGGCGGGTGGACTTAAAGAGCGTCTGCCTGGTCTTGACAACATTAAAGATAGCGGCCGAAACTTGGGCAAGTGACGCTCCGATCGTCGGATTCACCGTATTTATTAAAAAACCTTAACAATTCATATTTTTTCACCAATCCACTTTACTTCTAAACTCAATTAATGAAATCAATAAATACAGTACATGTGGCACTCCAAGGACTCGAACCTAGGATACTCACACTGAATTCCGCGCATTTATGCATTACGCTATCAAGACAGTTTCTTGGAGTTCAATTCACTTGATTGTTTGTTGTCTAGTTTGATGTAGAGTCTTTAATTATTTTTGCTTTTGTTTTCGGTGTATTTTCTTATTATTGTATGGCCTATTGTTCATAATTTAATCCACTTTTGGTTGGTATTTAGGACAAAAATTGTCAAAATTAGGCAATTTTTTTTCTAGGTGCCCACCATAAACTATTTTTCCCATAAGGTATGTTGTTCCTAATACGCGCCATCCTGTGTTGCCCATATAGGCGCGTATTAGGAGAGCTGACTGTAGTCGTTTATTCACAATTGATCAATACAATTCAGAGTTTTACAGCAAATTATTCCTTTTAATTGGGGAGTGTATACAAATGAATGTGGCCTACTGTGCATCCATTTGAGCACGAGTCACGCCCTTTTCACAGTACAGTACTTTAATTTTAACCCTTTTTTACCGGCGCCTTCCTTTTAACATTATTCTGGCTACTGTTAGACGATTTTATTCAGTTTAAAAAGGCCCTCCAGCAATTAACAGGCTTCAAACTATCTCGCTTAACCCTTTTTACGACCACAGATCCTTCTTAAACTGCATAAAATTGTCTAAATATAGCAAAAATTATATTCAAAAGTCATCGTCGGTAAAGAAGGGGTTAAGCATTTCTCTTCTAGCTAACTCTAGACATTTTAGCCAAGAGGTTAGCTAGTATTAATCAATTGATATTTCCATCCGCAGTGTGTTGTCAAAACCCAAGATAGCCTGGAATTATATCGCCGGAAGTCTAGCCCAGCGAGTGTAGTCCCCCCTCCCAACCCTCGCCTCATCCCTGCCATTCTTCAGTCATCCTTCGCTCAGCTCTTCAGGTGAACTTTGTATTTCGTGTACAGTACAGGTCTCCCTCGATATACGATTGGGTTACGTTCCTGAAAACCCGATCTTAAATACAAAAGTTGTATAGCAAACCCTAAGATAAATGGGGATGCGTTCTTGGACCAGCCAAAACCCAAACATCTAAAAACCTATAATAATATTGCAAATCTGGGCATTGGATTGTGAGGGAGACCTGTATAGGGTTCTGTAAACTGATCTTTTTTTGTATTCTATTGTGGTCTGTAATTATCGACCTTATATGAAAGTGAACGTTAACTTTTGCATTCAGTTGAGTCCTGTAATTTGCACTTTGTATCTGACCATTTGTGATATTTCTGTTTTAGGCAAGTTGGGAAATTCTTATGCTGGTAGTGACATTGTTAAGGTTTTGAGTTTATGTAAATTTTGCCTTTTTATCTTTTTTTCTATTCTTTTTGATATTTTTCTTTTCTATTAATTTTCTCTCAGAATTGATCAGTGAAACAGTTACTTGTGTACAAATTGCTAAGGTCTTACAAACTATGCACTTCCAGTTGCTCATATCAAATGTTTTTTTTAATAATAATACATAATTCATATCTAGCTACTGTACAACCCTCCTTAATAGTTCTGCTGGAGATAGTGATTGACCCTACTCCAGTACAAGCAGTTTTCAAGATTTTGTATAGCAAGGTCTGTACAGCGTAAGTTGAATAATTGAAGATCTATTTATTTTGTTTTCATTTGAGATTCTGTCATAATACGTAAAGCAACTGTCACAATTGGCAGTTAAATACTAGGTAACTGGCATAATCTTGGTACAGTGTTGTAATTATTTGTAGCTGCATAATTTGTTTTGGGATAAAAAATGTTTTGTAGATACTCATAGGCATAATGTTACTGTTTTCTTGTAGTCAAATTTTTGTAGGTGCTATACCCTGAATAATACTCTTATAGCAAATCAAAGACTGTTTTTCTTATTCATATAGTAGCCTACTGGGAAGGGGTATAATATGCAATATATTTTATATAGCTAGATATAAAACACCTATACTAGCGCAGGTAGTTGCTTGCATAGGTAAAGATCGTAGTTACTCCTTGGTTTGTTCATTTTTGGACATGCAAAATAATGATAAATCTGTTAGACAGTATGTGGTCAGGTGGGGCACCATCAACCACTCACTCATACAGTATTGCCTTGTACATCAGTGCAGTTTAGGTAAAGGTCCATATTCATAGACCACTTCCAGCATTGTCAGTGGTAACTTAGAGCCGCGGCGGTCGAGTGGAGAGCACGCTCGCGTGTGAATCTGTTTGACCTGGGTTCAATCGCAGCTAAGGCGTACATTTAGTGGGTGTGGTAGTGCGTCCTAGCGTGTTACACATGCTCGCACCCAGTCGGAGGACACCTCGATGACGTATACAGACTAATAAACACACACAACAAAGCCATTCCAACAACTTCCTCTATCTTCAACACCCCCTCTCTGCGATCTACACAAACCCAGCCGTATGGTCCTAGTGTACTGTCTGATGGTGTAATGGGATTCCAAATGTAGGAGATGTACTCTAGTTCTACTGTATTCTAAGTCAGTTGTAATTTTTTTTTTTTTTTTTTTTTTAAAGAGACAATGAACGGAGGAAGGAAAAACACAGATAAAACAAAAAGGTCCATGTGCCTAAAGGCATCCTCCATTCATAAAATGTTTGTAACAACTGGATTTAAACATTTGTAGATTGTAAGTTTGTGGAAAGCAATTCGAGGGAAGTGAATTCCAAAGAGTAGTAGCTCTGGGGATAAATGAATTCTGATAAGCAGAAGTTCTGCATTGTGGAGGAGAAAGTGTAAATTCATGGGCGCTCTCAGCTGCCCTAGTTCTACGGGGAAAGATGTGGAGAGGCGGCACAATTGAAGCAAGTTCCTCGGAACAATTGCTGTGAAAATATCTGTAGAATAATGCAAGGGATGCAACGTTTCTTCGTATGGCTAATGTAGGAAGGTCCTGTGTGATTGCAGGGTTATTGATTAATCTAATAGCTTTATTTTGAATTTTGTCCAACTGCCTCAATGCAACCACTCCACTTCCACCCCACAGAGGTGAACAGTAATCCATCTGAGAGCGCACATGAGTTTTATATATTACAGTACTCTCAATTCAGGTACAACAACTAGTGTACAGGTCTCCATCGATTTACGAGTTACGTTACTGTTAGGGGTCACTTGAGGCATGCTATGCTTACAGGTACAGTACCTACCCGATAGCACTATTGTTAGTGAGAGCCATTTGTATTTTGTACTATTGTTAATGTCTTGTCAAGTTGCAAATTTGATTTTAATAGAACATTTTGTAGTTTCTTTATTCATGCAGAGTTTAGTAAAAATTTACCAGAGCGTCCCCGACTTCCCAAATTGACTAATTCCTTGAACGTGACGATAGTGCATTGTTATGTGTGCGATTTGTTTGCTTGGGAACCAGATTAACTTTCTCATGTAGTAATGTACACCCTATGTGGTGGATTGTGTTCTTTTATTTATTAATTATTATTTTACTTAAGCGTTGTTTCCACGATTTTGATTAGTTGTTTTGTCCTTTTACTGTGTTCGTATAAGTTTTGGTTTGTTTATTTTGAAAGTTTTACGTTATACATTTTTTTTTTTTTTTTTTTTTTTTTATACAGTAGCGAACCTTAAAATTTATGGGGTAAATGGGGATGCGTTCGCGGACTAACCAAAACTTAAACACAAACACCTAAGGATCTATAATAATAACTTAAATTTGGGCATCGGATAGTGAGGGAGACCTGTATCATATTGACTGGATAGGAGTACGGTAAATCTCTAGTAAATACCTTGGAAAACTACGGGGTTTGTCTGAATATGCCTCCTGTAACATTGTCATGGAGGGTACACACAGGCTGAACCATGCTATCATAGATGTACAGTGGTCCCTTGAGTAGCACTAATTGAGGATTACTGTTGACCTTTAATTTGAACAAATATGTTATCATTAAGGTCTAATGGTTCAGGAATTAATGTCTAGCGAGTCTGGTCCTAGTGATCTTGGCCCCATTCATAGTCACTAAAACATTACGTTGTCCATAATTCAGTTGGGTTTAAGTACTTTATTAGATAAATATCCATAATTCATAAATAGATATTAATCGTGATCGTGTACTTAACCTTTAAAACAATAATAATTTGTATATACCAATTATGCATTATAAAAGTGATGCTAGTTCCTGTATAGCAAGGGAAAACAGGGTAGCTACTGGCGAAAGAGGCTCACTTTGGACAGGAAGTTAGCATCCAAAATTTTTGAATGAGATTTAAAGAGTCCGTTATGCAAAAATTGCTTGATAGTATGGAAAAACAGACATGCTTGCAGTGTCTCTCCATAATATCCAATCATATTTCCATAACTGTGATTCTTTGCATTGTATCTATAATTGTCCAGAGTATGCCTCCATGTTCGAAATTTGTCTATTTTTCGGAAGGCAATTTGGGCATAATAGGAGATTGGCCTGTGGGTGTGATTCGTGATATTGCAGAATGGATCAGATTGTTTATTTTAATTTAATTTTGACCTGTGTATTGAAACTTCACGTGTGAAATTGTACCGATATTTTACTCACTTAATGTAGGTTAAACCAGATTAATTGCAGTACAAGCAATCATAAAAGTTCATACAAAAGTTTGCTTAAGGAAAAATACAATAGGTCCACAAACTTTAATAGGTGACTGTGCATCTATCTAAGTCTCAGTACAGTATATTGGTTAATTTATTGGTGTATTCAACTGGTATGAACTTACAAGGAATCTGTTTATAAAGCGTCGGAAGTCTTGATTTGTGCAGGGAATTTTGGTGTGGTGTAAAGGTGGAATTTTTGGAAAGAATGTTAGAATGTGAATGATTGAAAATATAGAGTTGTATTTCATAATTTATTTTAGTATGGTTAATTGTTGATCTGAACTCTTAAATACAATAGGAAAACAAAAAATAAAGGCATTTTTGTATCCATATAGGTTTAAGTGGTTACTTCATATCTCATTTTAGTATATTTCCTGATAGCATTCAATTTTTCATGTAACTGTTTGTGTGTATAGATTATACTTAAGGGGAATGGTTCATTTTTTGGGCCGAGTTTTTAATTTATTAATTAAAATGTAAAACTTGCAAACTAAACAAACCAAAATTGGGACAAGGACAATATAAAGTCAATTTAAATTATCAAAATCGCTATGTGGAAACAACGCTTACTAAAATGAAAATTATTAAATAAAAGAACACAATCCACCACATAGGGTGTACATTACTACATGAGCAAGTTAATCTGTTTCCCAAGCAAACTAATTATAATTTTAGTTTCCTCTAGTCCTCCATCAAACTTTAAAAAAACATTCCCTAGACCCTCCATCAAGATAAAGTTATAAATTTTTCGATAAAATAATGTCCTGGCCGAAGGCCGGTTAGAGGCTCGCTATCGCTCGCCAGGAAAAAATAGACACCTAAATGGCATGGAAGGTCTTGTAATTGATACAGAAATGGGACAAAAGGTTTTAATATCGAGAAACTAATGGGGTGAACGTCTTAAAATCTGAAAACTAATGGGGCTAAGCATTAGGAAGAAGAGGGACCAGAAAAACGACCCATCTCCCCTTAAGTATACATTGACGTTATCTTTCTTTTTGTTCCGGCTAATATTAGACAATATTATGAAGCTTAGGAAAGATCTCTAGAATTGACAAAGGTAATATGATCTCAATTAACCCTTTGACTCTCACCTATGGAAGCTGTATAATAAACATTGCCTGAATTCCTTCAATACGATGGCTTCAATTTAATTCAATTCTGGTTATGGGCGTATTTATTTGCTCATTTATATATCTTTTTAGCATTTTTTTAGTTTTCTCCCTAGACCTCCATCAAGCTCAAAGAAAACCTTCCCTAAGGCCCTCCTTCAAGATAAACTAGTACATTTTTCGATATATAAATGTCATGGCCGGTTCCTCGCCAGCAAAATATCGACATCTAAAAAGACGCAAGAAATTCTTAATACTGTATTAACAAAGAAAGGGGGTGAAAGGTCTTAAAATCGCCAAACTGTTGAGCCGCGAACATCATAAAATCTGAAAACTAAAGGGGCTAAACATGAGGAAGAAGGGGGACCATAAAAACAACTTATCTCTACTTGAGGTGTGGTTTCAGTCTTGGTGGTGTAATGGTTTAGATGCTTATGTTCTGGGTGTGGTGTCCCGAGTTTGAATCCCGGGAGGATCGTATGCTTTCATTAGTTTATTCTAGTACATTGGGGTTTGTAATGGATGATTAATGTTAAGAACGGAGTGTTCCTTAACTTAAATCCTAATGGCGACATTCCAGGCAGCTCTATTAACAGCTGCCTACCAGTCTGGTTTTTAAATTAGAGATCTGATCCCAAATCTTTCTAGGTCTTCCTTCTGTGTAGCTCACTCCAGGTTCACAGACTTGTATCTTTTTACTCAATTTAATTCATCCATACTTTTGATAAATTCTATCTATCTATAAATTCTATCTACTCAGGCACATTCCCCATTTTTCTATATTATTTTTTGTTTATTAGCTGGGAGTGGCCGACTCAAGACAGAGCACGAACAGGGACAACACAACAACAAAAAGAAAACATTGAACATACAAAACAAAACACAAATTCACACTATACTTTTGATAAATAGCCAAAATATAATGAAAGAATTTGTTGTGATAGGGTAAATAAGATTTGGTGTGATACAATATGTATATTTTTAACCTGACCTTCAGATCAGATGTATTTAGCTAAGCGTGCATAAAATCCTTCTTTGTTTGGTATGACTATGCATAACTTAATAGGCTTAGATGATCTGCAAGAAGTATTATCTCATAATTAATGTACAGTATTCAAGTAGCATTTTTTTGGGGTCACAGACTCCTTAAACTGGTAAGTGCTTCTATTGGTATTTAACCCTTGTCTAGCGGGGTGTTTTGGGCTCATTTGGGCATATTCAGGCCCTCCTGCATAATAAATCAAGCATCTGCATGAAAAATAAAATTATTTAGCAAAAAACTAGGCACTAAAAGCTTCAGAACGAGCTATGTAGCACTCTTGCAATGGTGCCACGAACATGGAAGTTTAGCATATATCGGTATATTTTTCCCAGCTATGCTCACTACTGGCTACACTACCGGCCTCTCGAGAACACAGGGAACATGAGTTAATGGGCAGCGGTAAGCCCTGGGAGTCGGCTGTCTGGCCCGCTGCTCTCCCGGCCATTTGCACTCGATTTTAACCCTTTAAAAGCCTTAATAATGCTCCTAACTTGCTGCAAATTGGTGCACGACTTAAGTCGAGCGCCGCTCTTTAAGGGTTAAATGGCAAAATGCCTGAGGCCTTGTGCTCCAAATTACAAAGTATTCTACTATAGTACTTTGCTGCTACTGTTTGCGAATGTTTTTTTTAATTTTTTTATTGTTGTTCCCCAGGCTGTCTGGCCGAGCATAGAAAGGTCAATCCATGGAAGAGATCCCGTCACTTGAGATCTAGAAAATATATAAGCGAAAGGAACAGCCAGAGTAAGCTATGGGTATGACAGAGAATGCTCAACTCTCACTCTGATCGACCAGCCCATCACCACTTTTGGGTGCGAATGGGTGTATGTGTGGCACCAGGCTATGTGACCACATGTCGCAGCGGGTGTTAGTGGATGGGTTTTAGGTCCCAAATGAAGCTATCACTTATAGCTCCTCGGTGGTCTAGTTGCTTTGTTGCTGAACTGCTGTGCTACTGGTCCGGGTTCGAGGCCTGGCCAGGTTATATCGCAAAAATGTTAAATACTGTACATAAAATGGCTTAATGTCCTTTTCCATTACAGTACATTATAATGGCTCAGACAGGTGGTGCATTCAACCATGGAACAAAAGGAACAAAATTCACTTAAGCTTATGTTTCATTACTAAGTTGTAAATCAGACAAAAAATATAACAAATCGCAAGAAAATTAAAACAATATACTGTTAAGCTTATGTTGCATTACTAAGTTGTAAATCAGACAAAAAATATAACAAATCACAAGAAAATGAAAACAATATACTGTACTGTATTGCTTCAATTAAAGCTGTTTCATTTTAAGTTTCAATTTACGGGAACGTAGCTACAATTGTAACCCATTCTGTACCTGCGACTTCCTTTTCATCCTATTCTGGCAACTATTAGACAATTTTATTCAGCTTAACCCTTCCTGCCCGGGTGTAATTTTAAAACGACACCCCTTGCGAAGGGCAGGAGCCCGGGTGTCCTTTTAAACTCTGTAAGCTTGAAAGCCGGTCGGAGCGACGCGCAGCTTCAAAAACAAGAAGAAGTCGGACCTTTGTTGTTGTTGTTTGGTAGAACGAAAAGTAGTGTTTGTAAGTGTCCGATATTGCTAAAACCGCATCAAAACTCTCCACAGAAATCGTCATCACAACTGAACCAGTTGACCTAGAGAGCTCTACTCAATGCCAGTCTACAGATACAAAACAGGGCTACATTTTGAGATTTGTATGAATTCTCTAGCAGTTAAAATAAAAAAAATAGGCCTAGGCCTTTTACAAAGTTTTTTGGCCAGATCACCCGGATAGGAGTGCTGTCATTTAGAAGGCCAGCCCGGGGAGGGTTAAGAAGAATATGTGGTAGCTAAAAGGATTAAATGAGATAAAAATATTTTATAGTAGCCAGACTATAGCGAAAAAGATGTCACTGGTACTGAAGGAGTTAAGTGAGGAATTACTGTAGATAGGACACATATTTTGAGCTTGACTGTACCCTCAATGAGAGAGGAACTTTATAATCAAGCGTTGAGTGCCGCTACGCTACACCGCAATGTTCTATGGTCTGCTATGTAGTCATGAGCACAATTCCCTTTACCCCCCCCCACCCCCAACTCCGACATGATTTTCCTTTATTTGGAAAGGGGACCGACTGGTTATTTACTAACTTCCAGGCCTTCCTTCCAATGTAAATGCAATTTGGCACAGGTGTATGTGACCATAAAAATTTTGTTTTTTGTTTTTTTGTTTTTTTTTCTTCCTTCTTTCTTACAATTTAGGTAAAAAAAGGTTGCAAACTATAGCACTACTACGACCCATTCTACTCCTACAGAAATCCCTATAGCACGTGCTGTATGTGATCAAACAACTCACAATAGGTGTGTCTGTAGTTGCTATAAGGAAAATTTTATATATTTTGTGTATTTTTGGATTTAGGTGATTATGAATTAAGGTGAAATTATTTTGTAGAATTTTACGACTGTGACAACATGCTGCAACCAAACAAAGTTGGCTAGAGTAAATTGGCTTTATAGGACTTGTAGTGTTTTTAATTACCTTTCCAATGGTATATACACCATTCCTATAGGCCCAATAATTTTTTTAGAGTAACATCCGAAAGTGCGACAATATAGGTTCTGAGAAAAACATGTGAAAGTCTAAGGTAATTAGGTGAACATTTTTACTTTTGTTTTTTAGTTTTACAATATTTTACGCAGGAACATGGCCAAGTAGAAGATAAAGCGTATGGGAGGTTGTAGAGTAGCTTACTCTCTTTCAATTTATATAGGTATGCTCCTCGTACGACCAGTAGTTACTGAGCATGTTAATTTCAAAGTTCGCTATATAACTTTTTTAGAATTACAGGAAAAGTTTGGAAAACATAAAAAAAAAACTATTTCCAATGGGTTTTCACTAATAACATTTCACTGGCTTATAGTATGAAGGGATGTTGACTCTTGTTGAGTAAACACCTATTGGTATTTTCAGGATTTCGAGTTTTTTAAGCCTAAATTAACCGCTTTTTAATAGGGGGTGTCACTGAACTTCGTCCGATTTCAATGAGCTTTCGCACACGTATAGAGGATAATGTAACAAAGATTTTTTGTTAATTGTTTTTTATTCTAGGTCAATTAGTTCCTGAATTAGGGTGGAAATTAGCTCGAAAATTGAACAGAAATTCGGAAGTCGTATAATTCGAAACCCAAGCACTGTATAATATTTTCAGAGGGATCATACAACTTAGGACAAGGTGGTTTTACAACTCTCTTGATCCACTTTTTATTATTTTTATCTAATTGCGGAATTAGGTGACTCGGAAATTAGGTAATGATTTTGTACTCGGTGGTTAGCTACATATGCCAAGGGGCTGTCTCAAATTAAAAACAAAAATTAAAGAACTTTGTAGAGCATTTCACGCGCTTTCCAATGGTATATAAAACGTTCCTAGAGGCCCAATAATACATTAATTATAAGATCCCAATGTGCGACAATACAGGTGTTGAAAAAAACATGTTAAAGTCTAAGGTAATGGGGGACAATAACAAATTTGTCTGCTATTTTTCCCGCCTTTGGTTCACACCAACCTAAATTTGTTGCCATCGAGTGAATTGAATGTTTTAAATCGCAGTCATCAAAATATCACTGGATTTCTATAGTCATGAATGTTACAGACATATTACTCTAACATTCTATTCAGTACATTGTCCAATATACAAATTATTTATGATTAATAAACATATTTGATTAGGCCCACAAAAACACATGGCAGTCATTCGAAAAATAGTCCTGTTAATATTTTAATAGATAGGTATCCATGTCCTAAAATTAAAATGATATGTATAAAAACTCGAGATGAACTTATAAAATAATCGTCATTAGCCACTTTACTGGATATTAGATTATACAATTATAAACTAGTTTCAGATCTGGCAAGCGCATAATAAATTGATGCCAGTGTTCGCTACCCATAATAGTCATTATACGAAACTTCTCGGACAGTAAACATCTCTTCCCCACTTAACTTACTTTGTTAAATTTGACATTAGTTGTGCATCTATGTGCACATTAGCAGTAATGGTGGTAGATATTTGTTTCTCACAGATGGAAATCTTAATATAATGTGGATTATAGTCTTAACCCTCTCACATCCTGACGCGATTTTTGAGCCTATTAGGGATACTTTAAAGCCTTTGTTACCGTCAGGGGTATCTATAAACCTTTAGTTTGTTTACTTCAACCTCTGCAGTTGTCTTTGAGATAGCTGTGGGCAGAAAACTAATTTTGGAGAGGTAATTATAACAGTGAGAGTAATCTATTTCTTATTGCTAATTTGGCAACCTCTGCGTCCTATGGTCGTGAGAGGGTTAATAAAGGTAAAATGTTCAGTTATAGATTGTGTCGTGTGTGTGTGTGTGTGTGTATTCCAAGGTTGCCAGCGCACATCACATCTCCAAACTCGCCCAAAAGTAGCCCAATCACTTAATACCGCACAACAGACAATTTCAGCTATTTTAATCCTATCACACACATTTTCTGATATGTTTATCTTTAACAGCCATGCGTGCATGATACTATGAGTTCCTCAAATATAACTAGGCCTAGTCCCATATAGCCTACTGTATGAGTAGTGGCCTACGTGTCACATCATTTAAATATTAATGAAATACCACATACATTATTATCACAATCATGCACTCATCAAATCTGCATCAATGTCCCAATCCCCCCTCACAAACAATCACTTAATTAGGCTATTCAGTCACCACCACATAGGCTACCATACATGTATAGTACAACCAACAGAAAGCCATGATGAACGTTTGTATGAAATGTAGCCCAGCTACAGGCTACTCAACACTCGACACCTCTACAACTTTAATAGTATATAGAACCAGCCCAATTCCGCTTTCCTCAATGTTAGTTAGTTAGGATAATACTTCAGAGGCTATCCACCCCATCACACTGTAAATCAAGAATATAATATAGTTTGAAATGGAAACTCACAAATCTACGCTTCTGAACGAATCCTAACTAGCCCAATAGTGCGAACAAAAGAAGACCTTGGCAACACTGTGTACGTATATCCCGCCGCGGTCAGATGACGACCTAAACAGTCGCCCGTGGAAAAGGCAGTGTTGTAAACATTTTTGTCATCATCTTTTTCGAATTTCCTGCATCTCCACGTATGTAATTTGCTGCCTCTTCTGTTCTATGACATTCTGATTCACATTGATTGATTTCCTGTCACTGGTCTAATAAGAAATATAGCCGGTAACATATTTAGCTGCCCGATTTGATAGTGGATTATAAATTGGTAACTTAAAAGCGCACGATAGCTTGTTTTGTAGGAAAGAAACTATAGTGCGCAGGCGCAGACATTCAACCTGCCAAATTCTACAGCTACAGAATATAATACCGTATGTTCAGCCAATTTCTACTGAAACACGTATTTGTTAGTAACTAAAAAGGAAGTAAATACAATACTTCAATGAGTATTAAAATTTCGCCCAGCCTACCACACCACATTAGATGAAACTAAATTTCTTGTTCAATAAGCTGATATTTATGTATCAAATTATGTTAATTATTATATATTCACTGCATTAACGAGTATATAACCATCATATTATGATTCTAGTAAAAATATACTACACAACTATGTGTCATAGATAAGTGTGGAAACTGTATTAACCCGTACAGCCCCAGCGACGCGTCTGACGCGTCGGCGATGTATGTAACGCACAGCCCCAGCGACGCGTCTGACGAGTCACCCTAATTGCTCCGACCGTAACCTCAGGTGTAGCCACTCGAGAGGGCTCAGATTTGTATGGGAACTGTGTACGTATCCCACGCAACCGTGCCGATGGTTGAAAACTCTCAAAGTCCACGTGCGTGCGCGTGAGCGCGCAATAACCTGTTTTTTTGGGGTAATTGCCTTCAATTTTTTACTCTTGTAAAATACGTTTTCGGGGGCTCTGTAGGACCATTCTTTAAGCTTTTTGAGCGGTTTTTCGTGGTTTTTCCTTCATTCCTAACCCATTCGCTATTGTTGCTGGAATAAAACAATTTTTTGAAAACCTCTTTCGACCACTAGTTACTGAGCCTGTCAATTTCAAAGTTCGCTATATAACGTTTTTAGAAATACAGGAACAGTTTGGTAAACATAGCAAAAAAATCAATTTCCAATGGGTTTTCACTAATAATATTTCACTGGCTTATGAAGGGATGTTGAATAAACACATTTTAACACCTAATGGTGTTTTCAGGATTTCGAGCTTTTTAAGCCTAAAAAGCGGCCGGTCCCCTTAATTAAGGGGGGGAAGGCATTATTTTTAGGTGTATTTTTTTCATTTATTATTTTTTTTTTAGTTTCCTCCCTAAATCTCAATCAAGAAAAATTTGTACAATTTTCGATAGAAAAATGTCCCGAACGGAGGCCGGTTACTAATATGTTACAGACTCTATCGCTCGCCAGGAAATAATTGACACCTAAATTGTACGAAAGGTCTTAATATTGACAAAGAAATGGAGCGAACATCTTAAAATCTCAAAAGCAATGAGGGAGAAGGGGGTCCAGGAAAACTACCCATTTCCCGTTAAAATCTGCTTCTCTATTAATCTTTTATTTTTTTCAGGAACATGACTACAACTTTAACCCCTTCTGTACCAGCGATGTCTTCTTTATTTGATTTTAGCTACATTTAGACGATTTTATGAAGCTTAGGAAGGATGTATAGTAGCTAAAAGGATGAACAAAATTGTCTAATAGTTGCCAGAATATAATGAAAAGGATGTCATTCAGAAGTATTTAATTGGTATGTCCTTCCTCAGCTGAATACAATCGTCTAATAGTTGCCAGAATATAATGAAAAGGACGTGACCCGTACTGAATGGGCGAGAAGTTAGTGTAACCGGCAAATAATGAGACCAAAGGATATATAATTAAGGCACGCTCAATAGTTTCTCTTTATTGTAACTACTCGCACACATTTATAATTATGATACAAAACTAACTTATTCTATCTAGTATTACGAGGATATCTCTATTAAAATACATAATGATAAATACACTATCTAAATACAGATTGGCCCCTAGTGATAATAAAATCTCCTACATGAAGCTTTGTACATGGAATATTACTAATCTAATACATGTTAGATAGTCATTTTCAGCCATAATTATGTTTTCAGGTTAATGTATTCGACTGAACAGATCGAAGATGATATATGTCAAAGAATAGTTTTCATTTGTATGAGGTGAAAATATTCCTCAATATGTCTGACCCTAATATATTGGTATACTGTATAATTATATACTGTACTGTATATATACTGTATATATATATATATATATATATATATATATATATATATATATATATACTGTATATGTATGTATACTCAGGGACATACCCCATAGCTGGGGGTGGCTGACTCGAGGCAGAAGCCGAACAGAAACAACATTAAAAGTTCCAGTTCTTAAGGTTCGGGACCACTTTTGCGTTCCCTCACCCCTATACAATATGTACAGTAATAATAATAATCGTCTGGTTACTTATATAGCGCTCGTTCTCCTCCTTCGAGGATTCACAAGCGATTGGTTTTCTTCAGTCTACCAGAGACCATTACCCATCCCCCTTGCTCATGGGGAGATGGTAACCGCCGGCTATATCCCAGAAAAACTTTTCAATCTGAGCAGGGATTGAACGCTAGACCTTCAAGATGGGATTCAGGCACGCTATCAACTGAGCCAGCCGGACGGCTGGCTGGCTATATACTAGTACAGTATATGTGTGTATTCTTGTGTCCTGTGTTTGTGTTTGTGTGTATTTGTGTCAAGTAAACATTGAGAGATGGACTAAGAGTTTAACATAGTGAAATAGATGACCAAGACGATACGAGAATGAGGCGTCGGGAGAAGCTTGTTAATGAAGGAATGAAGATGGGATGTGAAGGTTGGCATTGTTACCTATATGGATGCCTACTGAGCCAAGGGTATAGGTCATTTAGCCCTAAGGCATATTCAGGATTTGTTCATACTTGTTGGATTTTTTTTTTTTTTTTCTTCTTTTAAATGCAATTGTGGAGGTAGATCATACATTTTGAGTGAGTGTATTTTGCTATAGGCCTATATTGTAATTTTATGTGAGTATATTGTGCTTTATTTGGTATATATTCAAGGCCATAATACTACAATCAGTCAGTTGTTGATAAGATAAAATAGTGTTATTATTGTAGTTGTTTCCTAAGCTGCATGGCCGAACAGCCCTGAGCCCCTAAGGAAGGCCATGGCCGAGATTGGGCTTTCCCACAGGTCTCTCAAGGAGTGTAGATTATGTTGCTGGCATAAGTGATTGTGTGGAATGCAGTCTTCTATGATTTGTTTTATAATAATATATTTAATAGATGAAATATTGTAAAGAATGATACATGGATGAAAATACAAGCATTACTCAATGAAGACATTTTGAATATTAATGAAATCAAAAGTTATAAATATGAAAGCTGACATGTAACATCACAAATATAATACTGGAGTAAAAAAAAAAGTTTGTGGACATAGACTATACGATTTTGACTTGCACAAAGGGTAAAATAACAACAATGTACAGTGGCGCTAATAAGTTATGTCTCAGCTGTCATTACATTTGGCTCGCTCTGTGCTGTATTAATGTCTGCCAGATGTTGAATAGGACGGATAAGTGTAGGAACATGTTTGTATATCTCACTCAAAATTAATAAATACAGTTTGGATAATACTGATACTAATTATTTATCAAAATATACTTGGAGCCGAGACATCACTTATCTGGCCGACTGTACAGTATATGTTATACAGTTGCTTGGATTGTAATAGAACCGATGAACTTGAATCATCAGCGGTTATTACTGTACCATGGTTGAAAAACGGGGAGAGAGAGAGAGATAATAAAGACTGGAAGAGAGGAAGATAGATAATAGAGAGAGTGGAAGAGAAAAAGGGAGATAGAAAGAATACAAAGAGTGGAAGAGAAAAAGGGGGGAGATAATACAGAGAATAGAAGAGAAAAAGGGAATAGAGAAAGAGAGATACTACAGAGAATGGAAGAGAAAAAGAGAAGAGAGATAGATAAGACAGTGGAAGAGAGATAGATAATACAGAGAATGAAAGAGGAAGAGAGATAATACAAAGTGGAAGAGAGAAAGAGATAATACAGAGAATGGAAGAGGGGGAGAGAATAAATGAGAAACATGGGAATACAGTAAAACTTCTCTTTTGGACTAAGCATGGGATATCCTGTTTGGAAATGTGAAACTTCAGTTTCAGACTTTTTCCTCAGTTTTTCCAACTTTTTTTGGTAGCTCAGGATGATGTCTGAATCCGTTATTGGGTGCTTGAACATTTATCTCTGTTACAAAGGCCCTCAGTTTTAGACAAACCCATAAGCACAGTACTATTTAACCAGTCAGTATGCCACGCTAGTTGTTGTAAATTATTGAAATGTGAAGTACAGTATCACTAGGGATTAGGCAAAATCATAGTCATTACCACTGATAATGATGGAGGTTTATTTAGGAATATGGCCCTAAGTAGGCCTACCGTGTGTTTTGACAATTGAAGTCAAAGTTGTTCCAATAACCAAGTCCAAAAACTGATGAATATAAGAAAAAAGACAAAATTACATTGGAAGAGTTAGAGAGAGGGAGGGGCGGAGTGGGGGGGGGGGGGGGTGAAGTGGAAAGGAGGTAGGTGAAAAGAACTTGGCGCTAGCAGAGATAGTAAAGCAAAAAAGAAGTTAAAATGTTGAATGGTAGCCCTTCAAGGGAGCAAAACAATTAGATAGGAGGAGAGCAAAAAGAAAGGATGAGAGGAGATAAAAGTGAGAAAAGACATCAACTTTACAGCTAGCAAGGATAATAGGCTGTAAAGAGTTGGAAATTATTGACGAGAAGGAACGTAGTGACGGCCCCGACAGCAGAGCCGACCTGAGTGACGGCCCCACACCAGAACAAGGCCCGGGCCCCCTCCTCTCGCAGCTGGTTGGCAATCTCCACGCGCACATACGTCATCAACCCCGTGAACGCCACCCACGCAATCACCTGTGTGGAGATTCAGCCAATCAAATTATGTTAATTGGAAAATGGGAAAGGGCTGTTTTCTGGCAGCATGGTGTGTGGGATATTATTATCATTATTATTATTATATATTTACTTATACAGTATATTTAGCCTATTTATTTATATATATACTGTATATATATTTTTTTTTGGGGGGGGGGGGGATTTAGATAGGATAATAATTTAGTAACACACTTGCTAACCTTCAATATAATTAGTTACCCATAGTTTTCATACTTTGTGAATGCTACCCGTTGGTTAACCTGTATGTTTAAATCATTGGGTTATATGTCAAGGTCAGCTTTCTGGTAGTACAGTATGAATAAATTTGACTGTACAGTATACCCATGATAAAAGTTGAAGTCTGGTTTAGTACTCTCAAAACACAGGAAAGTATGAGATTCACAGATTTGTTTGTGATTATAGTCAAGAAAAGAAAACACAGTTCTACCCTGCAAGTGAAAAATAATTAAAGCCGTGTTTGATTAAATGAGGGAGAGAAAGAGAGAGAGGGCACACTTTAAATTCATGTGTTAATGTAAAATATTAGGGCGGTGAACTGATTATGTGTCCCAGCATACATCCTGTCCAACTATATGAGCACTGGGTGATGGGCTGGTCTATCAGAATGAGAGTTGAGCGTTCTCTGCCATACCCATAGCTTACTCTGACTGTTCCTTTTGCTTATATATTTTCTAGATCTCAAGTGACGGTGTCTTTTCCGTGGATTGACCTCCCTACTGCCAGATTGGCAGATTGGGAGCCAAAGCGTCACATTTTTCCTTTGCCCCTCAACTTTCCCTTTATAATTGCTGAGGGGCACAGGGCCTTGGGTGGGGCTTTTGTTTCCCGGGCGTTTCCGCACCCTCCTCAGCTCCCCGCCTTTGAGTGGCTTCGGTCACCTGGGCATTATTAGTGGTAAGCTGGGAGGGTTCTGTGGGGTCGCTCGGTTATGGCCTTGGCCTTGCTCGGGACCTTGGGGCTGCTCGGCCAGGCAGCCTGAGGAACAGCAACAACAACAACTATATGAGCACTCACTCTCTCACTCACACTCACACTCACTCTCATTTACACTCCCTCACTCACACACTCACTCACAGTCACACCCACTCACACCCTCACACACTCATCTTTTTTTCTCAGAAGCCATACACTGGATCTATAGCATAGGGGGAAAATGATGGTCAGGCTTGAAGAAAGAGAGGAGACATACTGTAAAACAGTAAATTAAGAAAATGTTTACATTTATTATCTACCAATAATAGTGTCATGGTATGATAGTTTATTATATTTTTATGAATATAAGAATTTAACATTGTCAAGCTAAGTTTGTTTTTTTAACAAATGTTTATGCTAGCCATTGTTATACTGTACTTCAATAAAAAGTAGCTAAAATATTACCCTACTACTGTATATAAGTCAAATTAATTGTAACAGTTAAATGTGATGGCATTAGTGTCAAATATTCTGAAAGATAGGGAACAAAGTTACATATAAAACAAAATCTTTATACTCACCACAAGAGCCTCCCCACCGGCTGTTCCCATGAGAGGCGGACTTGGACTCAGAGCTGCAGTGGCCATGATATACGCTGCTACTAAGGTCCCAAGACCTCCTAGGAGGGTCAGGAGTAACCGATGAGCCCTTGGTAGAAGCATCGTAGCAAGGGCTGCCAGTGGGTTAGCTAATGCGGAGAGTGTGGCGGCTAGATGGTAAGCTACGTTACCATAGGCGCCACAGGAATATGACTGTATAGAGGGCAGCACTCCATTGGTTAGACTGGAGGCCCATGCTTGGCCCAGTAGCATAATGGCAAATGCACTGGTACTCATGCCGGTGTTTATTTTGTTCATATGGAAGTCTCCGACTAAACGAGTGTTGGATTGCGAGGCGTCCAAAGCTGCCACACTGTCTGTTGGGGAAGGGGACTGTACGCGTTCAGTGGCCAGCCCAGGGAGACGTTCTAACAGAGTGAATGCTGTGGCGCTTGCTACCATCATGGCCATTAGGAAGAAAAAGAAGCCTGTGACAGAAAATCTGGGATCGAGAGGTATTGGTTGTGTCACCACGTAAGTGAAATTTCCACTGTCTGTCACGTTGGTCATGGTTACATTCTCACATTTAGCATTGCCGCCGACTCCTTGTGTGAGGGCCACCAGCGCAGGAAGCAGCCCCGAAAGCCCTTCTCCCACCAGATAAGATGACAGGTAAATATGTCGCCAAATAGCCATGTAAGGCATAAATAGCACCGATGATGTACAGTCCACCAGCGCCAAGAGGAATACCACTGATAGTAACGCTGTGGAATGCATCGACCCTCCCACCCATGATGTCTCTTTCCAGAATAGTGCCAGTAATAGCGAGGCCAGACATCCCACACTCAACACCCCATACACTACTGGTGCTGGCTGCAGGTTGGGCTTTAAACTGCGTAATAATGAGTACGCTAGAGGGCCCACATTTGCTATCTGGAAAGGAGATTACCATTATGAGCATTTTTTATACCTATTTGATACACAGACTACTATTAAATAACATTCTTTGGACCTATCTGATAATCTGAAACAGACTACCATTTGTGACAAAATTTATACCAACATGGAGCTTTGATCACCTTTTACATCTGAGTATTTTTTTTTATAATTTTATATTCTTTGTACAGGTGCTGTCCGTTGAAAACAAGACCATTGATCAAATTAGAAAATTAGTATTGACTAAAGAAACAATGTTTCAAACTTTGAGTATGCAACACCTTTAAAATAAACTTTGGTACTTTTAAATCTAGAATACCAATTAATATAGTAATCATCGTAACCTGGCACGTTTTCTCATATGCCAACGTGAAGTAAGCATTAATGTAAATCTTATGATAGAATCCTTACCCCCAGGGGATAAGGGGGCCTTCATCTAATGGTGGAGGAAAAAAAGAATATGCCTCACGCATCCTACTGCGTTTCGTACAAGGCGACTAATAGGGGGGATGGCGATAGACTTGTGGACCAACAGCCATTACTAGACAATAAAGTCTATCTTAGCACTGTCTTGGTATGGCACTGCCGAGGCTGGTGGGGTGCGGATAGGTGCCACAGGGGACTGAGTCTTACCTGGGCGTTTGGCACCACACCTGTGTCGGCAACAGTGTTTGCATGTTGGGGCAGGACTTTATTGTTCTATAGTCCAATTGCCTAATATACAGTAGAGTCTTGTTATGGTGCTGTCTTTTTGTAACACTGTTAAGGCTGGTGTGGTTGCAGATACTGCAGGTGCAAGTGCTGCAAGGGGACTCTGTTGAGTCTTGCTGAGGCACGGTTAGCACTATACCAACATCAGCCACTGTGATGACTTGGTGGGGCAGTGCTGTAGCAGGACTTTATTGTACTACAGTACACTCCAACTACTGAAAGGCAACCCCGTCTGAGCCGTTACAATGCATGTAATGGAAAAATTACGTTAAACCAATGTATGTATATATGTATGTATGTATAATACAGGAAAATTTCCAACCTATGACTTATTCTGAATGTCAAGTCAACTTTCAGTGGATCTTTCTATTATCCTTTCCCCAACCCATAATGACCCATAATGCCCCATAATGCCGGGGGAGTGCTGGAGTACCCTTGGTGATCCCTGGTCTCTGGGTCTTCTCCTGGGTGACCTAGGTGTGTGTGATTTTTTTTTCGGGCTCTGTCCCGAGTCGGCCACCCCCAGCTATGGGGTATGTACCTGAGTATATACATAGCCTACATACTACTGTACAATATACAATAGGAGAAAGGTGATTAGGTGAGAAGCTAGAGTGTTTTGTGATGGGACTGGAGCTTGGAGGTCCAACTGCAATACCCACCTATGTATATATATATACTTTGCCTAATATGACTTGGGTATGGCCCTAAGCAATAGATAAACAAATAAATATCGATAAAAGTGCCACCAATGTAAGATAAATGTTAAATTTATAATGCAATGAGTTTATTCCCTTACCCCAATATTGGTGTCATATCCACATATATCTGTCGCTGTGAGACTATCTTCATTTTATCCTTCAAATCCTTTAAATTAATTGGCCAAACTATGAAACAAATTTGAAATTACCGCGCATGTTGTGAAGTAAATACTACAATTCGCATCATAATATTAAATATTAAAATACACTATTATGAATCAGCCTAGATTAATCTACTACCAATATAATGTGAAACATGATAAAATATGCATTTTACATTACTGTGAATTATAACCCAATGAATATTTAGTTTTGATCTAACTTCCTGGCACGGAGTATAAGCGCCCTCCTCCGTCATGTTTACTTCAAAGCGTGAGTGTTGTGTGGAATATGTTCGAAAATTCGCTATTGTCTTTCTGCCTTTTGCAATGGCTACATGAACCGTAAAACTCACATTATAAACACTTCATAGATGTAGGAACAGCGTGTGAGCACGCCAACAGTTGGTAGATGTGATAGTAGAGACACGTGTTATATCCTAGCAGGGTACCCACAGAGCCCTTGACTCCCTGGAACCATTCTTCAACATTTCTGGCGTGTGTGAAGACGTAAGTGTTCCTTGCTTTATTCATGTAGCCTACTGTGTATTCTATATTTGTGCACTGATGTGAGGACGAATGCCGGTTTAAGTTACCGACCAACCAGTGACGGGCCCCATCGATGATTATTAGTGTGTTATCACTTTCATGAACGATACTTTGTTGGTGTATATGTACTTAACGTCGCAAATTAGTTATAAGTGAAATACGAGAAACTGTAAAAAATACCTCTCTGTGATGGTAGGTTAGGTTAGGTTAACCCCATAATACTAGGTTAGGTTAGGCTAATGTTAACCCCATAATACTAGGTTAGGTTAGGCTAATGTTAACCCCATAATACTTGGTTAGGTTAATGACAAAACTTGGCTCGGATTTCAAGGATTTAGCGGGGGTGTGGGGGCGGCAGCCCCCACCCATTATACTAGGTTAGGTTAGGTAAGGCTAGGCTAGGCTAGGCTAGGCTAATTTTAACCACATTGTTACTGGCTTTATCCACGTTGAAAAACAAAAAACCCGAGCCAACTTTCGAAATATGGTTACTGTGATTTTGGACTCGGAAAAATTGAAAAACCCGAGCCAAGTTTGGTCAAAACTTGGCTCTGGTTTTTCCATTTTCAGGTTTTGTTACTTTTAAATATTGTATTTTCAGAGTTCTTCCAATATTACCCCTTTATTTACGCCTTTTACCCCGCAATTTCCCTGATCTTCATAGCCCTCCCCACTATCGGGGGCCATGTCTTAAGATTGATGGATAATGGGAAAATAGTAAAATGCAACAGTCCTTGGTATTAAACAACACTGTACCGGTATATCAAATAAAACATAAAAAACAACCAAAAATAACCTGAAAAACTCGTCACTGGTTGGTGATAAACATTTACCCGAATGCCTTAGTGCCTTAATATATGGGTAAGTTTGCACCATTAGTTAGGCCTATGGGTACCGGTAATTATTAATATGATTTGTCTGTAGTATACAGTATAGGGCTATAGCTTACATTAATTTCCATTGCAAGTCACAGGTATTCTACACTTGATTGTGAGATTCGGGAAGGATGTAGTATCTGGGCGTACGGTCGTCATGATGTTTACATAGGCAGATCGCTCGCGGTTACGTTCCGGTGTATTTTGACGGCTATTTTTTCTGTTATTTCCCCCCTGCTGGCAATATATATGATGATAATAAGTCATGACGGGGTGAGGGAACCTAGTATTGTATTCCACGGCAGTCAAAATAGACGGGAACATGATCAAGAGCCGCGACAAGCGTCCGCGTAGTGTAAACAAGGTGGGAGGTTTGCCCGAAGATAATATTCAAGGACACTAGTGCGACGTTATGAGAAACAATTTATGAGGGAAAATAGGCACCAATAGATTCGCCATATTTTTCTCCATATAGGCTAGTCCGCATGGAGGATTTTCGGGGATGGATGTAGAGTTCGGGCGTACGGTCGTCATTGTTTACATAGGGTGATCGCCGCGCTCGCACTTACGTTCCCGTCTATTTCGACGCTATATTTTCTGCTATTTGCCCCCTGTCATTAATTACTACATGAATACTAGGTCAGGTTAGGTCAGGTCAGGTCAGGTCAGGTTAGGTTAGGTTAGGTCAAAATAGACGGGAACATGATGGGAAAGGTCCGACGCCACTACGCGTAGTGTAAACAAGACTGGCGGTACGCCCGAATTCTACATTCCACCCGATTTTTGTTATCAACAAATTGAAAAATACCCACTTCACAGACAAATACAGTACACCAAAAATCTAAGTCAAAGGGGCGGCAGCCCACCTATAATACAGGATAGGTTAGGTAAGGTTGTTAAGTTAGGCTAATGTCCTTTCAAAGGGGTATAGGCTAGTAAACACTAGAATAGCCTATACCCGGTCAGAGGTAAGAAGAAGAAGAGTCCTGCAGTAGTCTCCTTGAATGCTACCTGCCCGAATACTACATCCTCGACTGGGATTCTTGCCTTATGGATTTCCATTTTTTTTTGCTCTTACCTTAGGCTACTGCACCCGTTTCCTATTGACCATTTTGTTATTACGCGCATTTTCAGGGGTGTTTTTCACTCGCACATTATTGTTTAGTATTTGACACGCTAGCAAGGGTGTGGGGGTGGTAGCCTCTACCTAAGATACTATGTTTGGTTTGGTTAATGCCAACAATTGCATGGCTTAACATTCATCCTGCTGTGAATGTTAAGGGGATGGATGTAGTTACCGGGTGTACCACTACCGACATACAACATAAATCATCTATAAATACTTATAAATCTATAATATTAGGTTAGGTTGTTTGGTTAGGGTAATATATTTTTCTATCCAAAGGCAGTCAAAATAGACGGGAACATGATGGTGAGCGTCCTCGTAGTGTAAACAAGACAGGCGGTACACCCGGTAACTACATTCTTGCCATGTTAAGCTATGAGTATGTCATTAACCTAACCTGACAACCTGCTGGATACAACCTGCCCCTCAACTTTCCCTTCATAAGTGTTGAGGGGCACAGGGCGTTTCTCACACCCTCCTCAGCCCCTCATCTTGGAGCGGCTTCGGTCACCTGGGCTTTCTTAGTGGTAAAGCTGGGAGGGTTCTATGGGGGCGCTTGGTTATGGCCTTGGCCTTGCTCGGGACCTTGGGGCTGTTTGGTTAGACAGCCTGGGGATCAACAACAACCTAACATTTAACCTATTCTAGTATCTTAGGTGGGGGCTGCTGTCCACAACCCTGCAAACATTTCAAATTACTAAACACTGATATGCGTGTGAAAGAACATCCAAAATTGCGCGTCATATCAAAACGATCTACAGAAAACGGGTGTGGTAAGTTACGTAATACACCTGATAATACCACATTACCACTCTTACCCATTCTTCTCATGAATTAAAGTTTTTATCATCATTAGGAGTAGAGAGTAACTTCTTAAAAAAAACCTACCTGGATTATAACCGATAGATAAGACGGTAGGTTCCATCCCTCGGGCAGCTCATTCACTAGTAACGGCAGCTCCACCCACAGGCCGTTGATAGCCACCCACGCCCCTATACCGAACAGGGCCGCAAGGATGTCGACCAGTGGCTGGCGGCCATTACCAATACTGGTGCTCATTCTGCTACCGTAGCTGTGACTTTGGCTCAATCTGTGGCTGAGGGTTAGCAGGGCGGTGCGTTCGTCCTGTAGGGAGGGAGATATACAGTGGTTAATGCACTAGGTCTATGATACACAGACTGGGGCAAATGTTGTTTCAAGACAGTGGAGTATGAGAGGGAAGACAGGAAAATGTGCATGAAGGTGCATTTTTGTTGCTGTCCAGGGGTATAATTGCAACTACCAGTATCTATTTATTGCCGGACGCCGTGATCCTTGAAGGGGTGGCCACGAACGAATCAACCCCATGTACCTCTGTCCCCAGTCAGTTGACGCCCTACTCCCATCCAGCACCGCATTCACACATATACTTCTTAATTACATCCTTCCACCTCTCTCTCGGTTTACCTCTCCCTCTTTGTCCTTCCACCTCACTCTCGTACACTCTCTTAGTCATTCTCTCGCTTCTCATACATTCCACATGGCCGAACCATCTCAAGGTATTCCTTTTCACACTATGGACCATACTTTTATGGTTGTATATTTAATAATAATGAACTAAAATCAGACTTATTATTGAAACTGGATATGAATAGTCTTGTTTGCCAGCCTGTGTCTATTGCTACTGGTACTATGTTCATCTTTATTGGGCGGTGGTATGGAAACATGCCACTTACCCCTTCTGTACCGGTGACGTCTTTATACTGTATATTCTTCTAGCTACTATTAGACGATATTATTCAGTTTAAAAAGAGCCGGCAAGAATGTTAAGTGCGGGCGTACCGCCACCCTTGTTTACACTATGCGGAGCGGTATTGGACGCTTGCCATCATGTTCCCGTCTATTTTGACTGCCTTTTGATACAATAAAATGTTGTAACATATTGTCATCATCATATTGCCAGCAGGGGGCAAATAACCATCAAAATAGATGCGAACTTAACTATGGCAATCGACAAATGTAAACATGACGGTGGCGGTGACGTCGGACGTTTTCTATCATGTTCCCGTAAATTTTTAATGCCATTGGATACATAATATGTTGAGGGGGCTTTGCCCCCCCCCTCACCCCCCCATGACATATTGTCATCGTCATATATATTGTCAGGCAGGGGGCAAATAATCGAAAAAAATCGCCGTCAAAATAGACGCGAAGTTCACCGCGGGCGATCGCCCTATGTAAACATGACGACCGTACGCCCGAAAAATACATCCATCCCAAAGAGCCTCCAACAATTAACAGGCTTTGAAGTATCTCAATTAACCCTTTATACTACCTCAGATCCTTCATAAGCTGAACAAAAGCATCTAAATATAGCTAGAATAAAATGAAAAAGACGTTGCAGTACAGAAGGGGTTAATCATATGTTACATCCATTTCACTGTCACATGTTTTTTTTGTTTTTTATAGTGTAAGAATCTGGTAGGAAAGTCGCAGTTACCCAATAAAACATTCCGAAAGGAACGTCGTCGTTCTTGGGTTAAATACGCCTTCCAAGATCAACAGCTAGAAACAGTAAGGATTTTAAGGGGAGATGGGTCGTTTCTTTTCTGGACCCCCTTCTCCCTCATGTTTAGCATATTAGTTTTGAGATTTTATGACGTTCGGCCCATTAGTTTGGCGATTTTGTGAATTTTCTCTCCATTTCTTTGTCACTATTAAGACTGTGTCATTTAGGTGTCAAATTTTTCCTGGCGAGCGAGCGAATCTCAAATTTAAGTCATGTTATATATATTGGTACCGGTATTTTCAACTTTGGGGGCTTAGTCCCTAAACCTCCGCTGGGATCATTTAATCATCACTATTCATTTGCGTGAAATCCTTAGGTATCCAGTACGGTAGCCTATGTAGTGAGTATCGTGAGGATTCAGCGACAAAAACTTCAAATGGTCATAATTTTTGTTTGTTTTATCTTTTACTTTTTTTACAGGCTATTTATTTTATATATTTCATTATGTATATTTATTATTATTATTTTTATTTATTTATTATTACCATTATTATATTTATTATTATTATTATTATATATATATATATATATATATATATATATATATATATATATATATATATATATATATAGCCTATACCCGGTATTTTTTTTTTTTTTTTTTTTTTTTTTCGTGTGTGTGTGTGTGTGTTTGGGGGGGGGGGGGGGGCGGATTTTGTAAAGTAAATTTACTTCCTTTTCTGGTACCAAATGAAGGTGCGGACGACGTTTCATGTAAATCTGTCAGTTAGTTTTAAATAAATCCTGTTTACAAACAAGAGACAAAAACAGACAGACAGCGACGATAACACAATCTCCGCAAACTTCTTTTGGCGGAGATAATAATAAGTGAATCGGGCCACCGGTATATTTAGTATGATTTGTTATAGTCTGTTTATTTTAATTAGGATAGAAATCCTTACCAAATAACCTCTATAACTCAAAAAGGACTACGGTAATCGAGCTTATATTTCTACCATTAGGGACGAGTCAGCCAGGGAACATATGCGCAAATTTACAACCCATTTGATCTAGCCACTTTTGAGTTACAGAGGTTTGGAGTCAAGATTTCTGACCTAATTATGATGAACAGACTATAGTGTACACACGTGGTCATGATTATAGACTGTTTCTTTGTAACTGGCGGCAAAGTTCCCATCAAGTTTTCTAAAAAAAAATGAAGATTTGGTAGTGAAATATGATGCTAATTATATATACTTTGTCTTACTATGATGCAAAGACATACCGGTACTAGTTTCATATTTTTACATTAAGTATCGTTAAATCAGTTGCTAAGGAATTCAATTTATCGTTAGCTGAAAATAAACTTAGAGTATGCTATAGTTGTTTACCGTACCTGCACAGTTTCCGGCGATAGAGGTCTAAGCATGTCTGATGAATATTGTTCATTAACATCAAGTATTTCCATCATTGTCGCACAGTCAGGTTTTCAAAATGTTGCATAAGTGCACCATTAATGTTCAGCCAAATATTGCACACTTTATTCTGGCCGCCACTAGACCTAAACCCTATACACTTCGAGACACAACTTTTAGCCCATGTTGAGATCTCGCACAACATTAAAGCCTCCAGAAATGTAAATATTGGGTAAAGGATTAATTATAAGATTCGAGCATTTCGATTCAGTCTTGGGAAGTTGGAATTACCGGTATTTCGAAAAATGAAGTTCAGGTTTTGGTTAGGGTCTTTGAAAGTTTAGAGTGCGACTTCTTGACCAATAGAGCTACCGGTACTGTACTCTGTCCATCTTAACCAGGCGAGAAGGTGTGCTGTCTCTAATATGTATTTTACGGGCTTGTAGAGTTATTGTTGTTGTTGTCGTTCTCGTTCCCTAGGCTGCCTGGCCGAACAGCCCCGAGTCCCTAAGGAAGGCCATGGCCACGGTCGGGCTTTCCCACAGGGCTCTCAAGGAGTGTAGATTATGTTGTTGGCGTAAGTAATTGTGTGGAATGCAGTCTTCTATGATGTGTTTAATAGTATGGGGTGCTGTGTTACATCCTGGTCAAGTGTCACCGACGGATTCATCCAGTTTCTTCTGATAGCTCAGAAGAGCTGGATGGTGCCCACATCTCAGTCTGGCCAGGTGGACTCTGTCCTCGCGAGGAAGGGAGGATTCAGAAGGATGGATTTCGGGAGATCGTGCATTCAGCTGCGTGTTGTCTTCGAGTGATTGAATGGAACGGCGAGAGAGTTGTAGAGTTTTAAGGAACAGCATACATAATTCCAATGTATTTTTGAGACTGGAATTATTATTATTATTATTAATACGGTATTATTATTATAATTATAGTTCAGGACTGAACACACAGGAGGGCACAGCTTAAACGATCGAACAAGACTGATCTTAGTACCGGTAACTCTTATCGTTATCTCTTATATTATATATGTATACAGTAGACAGACCCAGCTTATTGAATTTTCATTATGACCAAACACGATCCCACCACACTATCACCCGCATTCTTAAGGGGGATGTGCTGTAGTCGATTTTTCTGAACCTTCTATTCCCTCATCCCTCATGTTTAGGCCCATTAGTTTCGAGATTTTAAGACGTTTATTCCATTAGTTTGTCGATTTTAAGACATTTCGTCCCATTCGTTGTCAACATTAAGACCCTTCGTGCCATTTAGATGTCAATTTGTTTTCCTGGCGAGCGATAGCGAGCCTGTTATTATAGAAGGAACCGGGATATTTTCCTACCGAAAAATGTACAAATATATCTCGAAAGGGGGTCTATGGGGTGCTATTTTAAGTTTGATGGAGGTCTAGCGAGGAAACTAAATAACAAATAGATTAATAATTATTTAGACTAAAAAAAAACTAAATAACATAGATTCTGACATACGGAGCCCTGTATGTTAATTTAAGAGTTAGAATTAGAGTTGAAGGAGTGCCAAACTACCCAGGCGGCGAAGCAGACTAGCGAGCGAACTAGCGAGTGGGAAACCAGCTAGTCCGCATACCAGCAAACAAGCCTTCACACCTGCGTGCGTCATAGGGGACCCTGCAATCTACTTCGATGACCCGACGCTATGACGTATGATCGACGCCAGGAGACCCCATTGGACCATGCACCTGCTATGCAACTCGAGGAGCTATGATAGAGGCGCGCACCATCACTCGCCTCCTGATTCGTTCCTACACCATCATTGTTTAGTATATAAGACCCGAGTAGTGGGCATTCAAATCAGTCTCATTTGGAGTTGGGGAAGGTGAACTTGCAGCTGGAGGAAGATGGGGTGAAGTATTATAATGGGATTGTGACTGTCAGTCAGATTATATAAGTGTGTGTTAAGTGTGTTCGGTGTAAACACTTATGTTATGTTGGTTAGTGAGATATGTGATTGGGACGTTAACGCTACTATTCTGTACTTAACTATTTGATTGGGAATTGATGTTAACGCTATTATTATGTACTTAACTATTTTAGTTGACTAACTTGTGGACTAAAGCAACTCTTTAAGTAATTGGGTTATGATGAAAGTAATACTATTGTTTTATATTAATACTTACGAGTTCTTTAATTTCTTTTAATTAAGCTTACATTGCTTAACGGTGCTTAGTACGGTGATGCTATTGTCTCATATTAGTAATATCACCTTAGACTAACATGGCTGTGTTAATATTACTTCTAGTGATTTCCTAAGCTGAAGAAAATTCTTTTAGCTTCAAAATATTATTTTTGCTTTTCATATTATTTGAGTGAGACCTGAATCGAATCTATGAAGCGATCCTGTAACTTAATTTACTCCTAATCAAACCTCAATGTTACGTGGTTAAGAAATACATTTAACTAATTATTAAATATATATCTAACTTTTTATGTGACTTTGATATTAATCCTGATGATAATAATAATATAATACTATTAACGCAAGACAAGGACCAAGAATAATAACTACATTTAAATATAAATAAAAGGACATAGGCTATAAGAAAACTATTTATTCATTTCAAAGAGGGTAAGAGACAGAAATATTCTTACTTTAATATTTATCTTTCAAGACTTTTTATAGAATTAATAGTCCTTCTTTAGATATACTTCTTCGGTTCATAACCATAGCCTACTAAGCTTCGGTTAAATAATAATTCTTTATAAATACTACATGACTTTAATTAGTTTCAGTATTTTTCATAATTAAAGAGTATCAGTCAATAAAGGAGTATCAGTCAATAAAGGATACTAAGTCCTAAGATCCAAAAGGAAAGGAAGCAACAACAGAAACTAATTTTATTAGATTTTACTTTTGTTTTGCCTTCAGCTGACTGATACCTTAATATATATCTCTGTGCTATCTAGATTCATCAAGTTAACCACTTGAGGATCAAGATACGTAACAAGATTAATAATTATATACCGTACTCAAAAAAACTAAATAACAAATAGATTAATAATTATATAGACTCAAAAAAACTAAATAACAAATAGATTAATAATTATATAGACTCAAAAAAACTAAATAACAAATAGATTAATAATTATATAGACTCAAAAAAACTAAATAACAAATAGATTAATAATATATAGACTCAAAAAAACTAAATAACAAATAGATTAATAATTATATAGACTCAAAAAAACTAAATAACAAATAGATTAATAATTATATAGACTCAAAAAGAGAAGTACTAGCTCCTTAAACAAGGTATGTACGATCGCGCTAATATGTCATGTCTCAGCTGGTATTACGTTTGGCTGGCTCTGTGCTGTATTAATGTCTGTCAGATGTTGAATAGGGGGGGTAAGTGTAGAAACATATTTGTATATTTCACTCTATATGAAGAAATGAAGCTTAGATATTGCTGATACCAATTATTGATTAAAACATACTTGGTGCCGAGACATCACTTATTAGCGCAACTGTACACTCTTGGACATTAATCGTGGTGGCCGGAGAGCTAGGGTGGTCTAATCGAAGCTATCCCGAATTAATCTGATCTTCCCATAAATGTCTTGCCTATTCTTTGCAGTTTGGAAGTTCGTTTTGTTGTTAGGTGTTTTTATTGGCGAGCGATAGCGAACCTGTATCTTTTTGGAGGAATCGGTCATTGGCCGGGCCGTTTTTCTACTGAAAACATGTACAAATATACTGTATCTATTATATTTATTTTACTTGTTTTTACCTACTTATTTTTAAAGCTTGATAGAGTTCTAGAGGGGACCGGTAACTAACAAAATATATAAAAATAGAAAAAGATACATAAATAAATACAAACTCTTAAATATGTATAATACAGACCGACCTTATTGAACCTTCATTATGACCTCACACGATCCCTCCATCATCACCCGTACTCCTAAACTTATTTGGACTTCACCTGTTTTGATCCATTAGTTTGGGGATTTTTAAACTTTTCACCACATTAGTTTGGCGATAATAAGACGCCTCACCCCATTCAGGTGTCGATTGTTTTTATGGACGAGTGATAGCGAGCATGCAATATTAAAATCTTCAGATGGGCAGTTCAAGGAGAGAGTAGATAGTATTTTGCACACTCTGTAATGAGTGTAGTGAACTAAACAGTCTCTCTCCTTCCACTTCGAGTATCTCCTCGGAATGGACCGCAAGGTCTCTGATTTCTTGTAACTCATTGTAACTATCTCTCTTTTACTTGAGGGTCTACTTAGCCTTATACATTCTCTCTCTCTCTCTCTCTCTCTCTCTCTCTCTCTCTCTCTCTCTCTCTCTCTCTCTCTCTCTGTCGAGTGAATGGGTTTGGTCAGTACAGTCAGCACATCAAAAGGTATCAAAAAGGTAAGTCGACCTTCGTTCTGTGGAGTGCAGTGACCTCATCAGCTGTCTATACTACGTGGTGGTGGCGGTGCACGGTCACTTATATAGCCTTTAATGGTGTGTGATAAGGGAAGTCGGTCAGTAGTATATTGTGTGTGTGTCTGCCTGTGTGTTCTATGTGTGTATGTGTGAGTTTGTTTTATGTGTGTGTATGATTTATGTGTGTGTGAAGAGAGAGAGAGGGAGAGAACAGGTTTATAGCTAAGTAGAGATCCTTTAGAGAGAAAGAGAGAGAGAAGGGGGGGGGAGGAGAAAAGTAAATATGTCTGATAATTAGTGTGTATGTATGGTACACTGTATTGATAATTAGTGTGTATGTATGGTACACTATTGATAATTAGTGTGTATGTATGGTACACTGTATTGATAATTAGTGTGTATGTATGGTACACTATTGATAATTAGTGTGTATGTATGGTACACTATTGATAATTAGTGTGTATGTATGGTACACTGTATTGATAATTAGTGTGTATGTATGGTACACTATTGATAATTAGTGTGTATGTATGGTACACTATTGATAATTAGTGTGTATGTATGGTACACTGTATTGATAATTAGTGTGTATGTATGGTACACTATTGATAATTAGTGTATGTATGGTACACTGTATTGATAATTAGTGTGTGTATGGTACACTGTATTGATAATTAGTGTGTGTATGGTACACTATTGATAATTAGTGTGTATGTATGGTACACTGTATTGATAATTAGTGTGTATGTATGGTACACTGTATTGATAATTAGTGTGTATGTATGGTACACTATTGATAATTAGTGTGTGTATGGTACACTATTGATAATTAGTGTGTATGTATGGTACACTATTGATAATTAGTGTGTGTATGGTACACTGTATTGATAATTAGTGTGTATGTATGGTACACTGTATTGATAATTAGTGTGTATGTATGGTACACTGTATTGATAATTAGTGTGTATGTATGGTACACTGTATTGATAATTAGTGTGTATGTATGGTACACTGTATTGATAATTAGTGTGTATGTATGGTACACTGTATTGATAATTAGTGTGTATGTATGGTTCACTGTATTGATAATTAGTGTGTATGTATGGTACACTGTATTGATAATTAGTGTGTATGTATGGTACACTATTGATAGTTAGTGTGTATGTATGGTACACTGTATTGATAATTAGTGTGTATGTATGGTACACTATTGATAATTAGTGTGTATGTATGGTACACTATTGATAATTAGTGTGTATGTATGGTACACTGTATTGATAATTAGTGTGTATATATGGTTCACTGTATTGATAATTAGTGTGTTTGTATGGTACACTGTATTGATAATTAGTGTGTATGTATGGTACACTATTGATAATAGTGTGTATGTATGGTACACTGTATTGATAATTAGTGTGTATGTATGGTTCACTGTATTGATAATTAGTGTGTATGTATGGTACATTGTATTGATAATTAGTGTATGTATGGTACACTATTGATAATTAGTGTGTATGTATGGTACACTGTATTGATAATTAGTGTGTGTGTATGGTACACTGTATTGATAATTAGTGTGTATGTATGGTACACTGTATTGATAATTAGTGTATGTATGGTACACTGTATTGATAATTAGTGTGTATGTATGGTACACTGTATTGATAATTAGTGTGTATGTATGGTACACTGTATTGATAATTAGTGTGTATGTATGGTACACTGTATTGATAATTAGTGTGTATGTATGGTACACTGTATTGATAATTAGTGTGTATGTATGGTACACTATTGATAATTAGTGTGTATGTATGGTACACTGTATTGATAATTAGTGTGTATGTATGGTACACTGTATTGATAATTAGTGTGTATGTATGGTACACTGTATTGATAATTAGTGTGTATGTATGGTACACTGTATTGATAATTAGTGTGTATGTATGGTACACTATTGATAATTAGTGTGTATGTATGGTACACTGTATTGATAATTAGTGTGTATGTATGGTACACTGTATTGATAATTAGTGTGTATGTATGGTACACTGTATTGATAATTAGTGTATGTATGGTACACTGTTTTGATAATTAGTGTGTGTATGGTACACTGTATTGATAATTAGTGTGTATGTATGGTACACTGTATTGATAATTAGTGTGTATGTATGGTACACTGTATTGATAATTAGTGTGTATGTATGGTACACTGTATTGATAATTAGTGTGTATGTATGGTACACTGTATTGATAATTAGTGTGTATGTATGGTACACTGTATTGATAATTAGTGTGTATGTATGGTACACTATTGATAATTAGTGTGTATGTATGGTACACTGTATTGATAATTAGTGTGTATGTATGGTACACTGTATTGATAATTAGTGTGTATGTATGGTACACTGTATTGATAATTAGTGTGTATGTATGGTACACTGTATTGATAATTAGTGTGTATGTATGGTTCACTGTATTGATAATTAGTGTGTATGTATGGTACACTGTATTGATAATTAGTGTGTATGTATGGTACACTGTATTGATAATTAGTGTGTGTATGGTACACTGTATTGATAATTAGTGTGTGTGTATGGTACACTATTGATAATTAGTGTGTATGTATGGTACACTGTATTGATAATTAGTGTGTATGTATGGTACACTGTATTGATAATTAGTGTGTATGTATGGTACACTGTATTGATAATTAGTGTGTATGTATGGTACACTGTATTGATAATTAGTGTGTATGTATGGTACACTATTGATAATTAGTGTGTATGTATGGTACACTGTATTGATAATTAGTGTGTATGTATGGTACACTGTATTGATAATTAGTGTGTGTGTATGGTACACTATTGATAATTAGTGTGTGTGTATGGTACACTATTGATAATTAGTGTGTATGTATGGTACACTGTATTGATAATTAGTGTATGTATGGTACACTGTATTGATAATTAGTGTGTATGTATGGTACACTGTATTGATAATTAGTGTGTATGTATGGTACACTGTATTGATAATTAGTGTGTATGTATGGTACACTGTATTGATAAGACATGTATAATTTAGATAGGCTACTCGGATAAGAGACCCATTTTATATACCGGTACTATCTGGTTCTAGTGATATACAGTATATTACCGTATTTACAAGAACAATTAAAGTTCGTAATTTTCGAGGGATCTGTACCGTATACATTCAACATCTGGCAGACGTTACTGCAATGATAATGTCAGCCGGGAAATTTTTCTACCGAAAAATGTACAAATTTATCTTGAAGGGGGGTGTAGGGGTTGTTTTTATCTAAGTTTGATGGAGGTCTTGCGAGGAAAATAAAACATAAATTAATACATGAATTAGGCTAATAGACCCCCCAAAAAAAATAAAAATAAAATAAAAAACAGCCACTAACCCCTTAAAGCTTAATAAATAAAGGTCAATGTCTGTGTCTGTCTGTCAGTTACCCGACCTTTGTTACTAAACTCCTCCCACAGTTTTGGTGCCAGGTGGGAGTGTGGGGCACCGTTGGAAAGCCCAGGCTTTGGAGATGGTTTTAGGCGAGTTTAGTGGAAATCAGAGACACTTTTGTTTAATAAAATTTTCGGCAGAACTTATGTAGTATACGGGAGCGAAAAAAATACGAAAAAATGGCCGTTTGGGGCAGGAGGCCTTCGATCGAAAAGGTGTATGGAACGAAAGTTGTTCGCAGCCCCTCAAAATGGGGGTACGGATGAGGTCAGAACCAAAATCGGAGGTCATTTAGCGGCCGAAATCGAGGTCGCCGTTTAATGAGGCACAGGGAGGTCGAGGCCGGTGATTATGGTAGTAGTGATTGTGGTAGATGGATGGATGGATGGATAGATGGATGGATAGATAGATGGATGGAAAGATGGATGGATGGATGGATGGATGGATGGATGGATAGATAGATGGTTGGATGTATGGATGGATACAGGAAGGTCGAGGCGTAGCCGAGACAGCTCCCTGGGGACTGGAGGGTCGAGGCAGAGCCGAGACAGAGCCCCGGATACAGGGAGGTCGAGGCGTAGCTGAGACCGAGACAGCGCCCTCCGGATACAGGGAGGTCAAGGCTGAACCCGCCCCGGGCAACGCCGGGTAGCCCTGCTAGTCCCTAATACAGCACAGAGCAACCCAATCGTAATGACAGTTGGGACATGACTTATTAGCGCTACTGTACAGCTTCTTCTATAACATACCGTAACGACATAATGTATAGTCAGATATAAATTATTATTATTATTATTATTATTATTATTATTATTATTATTATTATGTGTCTTTACTTACCTCGTCAACGAACCACGTAGCTTCCAAAACCATGTAGCCTTGTTTTCACTTCGCTTCAACTCTTTCACCAATAGTATATTATATTTATTTATATATTTTTGTTTACTGGACGTTTACACTGTTTTGTTTTGTTTTGTATATACCGTATCTACATCAGTTCACATTTATGGTATTTCACAGGGTAGTCAATGTCACATTATTTTCATCGGGTTTGTTCACACTGTTTACACAAAATTCACATTGGTTCATTTAGTCGGGCCTTATGCTAAGCCGAGAAGTTTATGAGCAAGATAATAGCAGTTCATTCACTCTTTTCACTGATTAAACACATATGTAGCTCTGTCACTATTACATAAAAAATATATAGAATCACTATATAATATCCAACCGGTACCGTACTTTTCAAAGGTTGTCGGTATATTGTATTTAGCTCGATTGTATGTTGAACCCCGAGAGAGAGAGAGAGAGAGAGAGAGAGAGAGAGAGAGAGAGAGAGAGAGAGAGAGAGAGAGAGAGAGAAGATGATAGAATAGATCGAGTATACGAGAGTAGAGTAGAATTATATATAGTTATTTACAAGAGAGCTAGAGAGAGAGAGAGACCTATAGATCTATCCAGGTCTAGTAACTATGGGGGTTCTGTGAAACACTAGACGTTCACCGCCAATGTAACCCTGACCACGAGAGAGCCAATCTATAAGGTGCCAGTTTGGGAATTGGCTATCTAATATTGTATCGGCACTATCGTAGTTTAACCTATATTGTAGCCATCCCTTATTTGATCTAAACCTTCCCTCCCTCCCTTCCCTTCCCTCCGAACTCGAGTTGGGTATATTGTTTTTGTTGAGATAGTTTTGACCTTTATAATTCTCACAAATCCTTCCTAAAATGTATATAATCGTCTATTGATAAGCCAGACTAAACTGTCAAAATGCGTCCTGATCTTGAAAGGGTTAAGCTAATAGGAAATGTTGAGCACTACGTAACCCTGACCGAGACAGCCGAGTTGAGGTGCCAGTTTGGGAATTATAGCAGGGTGGCACTATCGTGTAGTCATGGAATCGTCTGTATTCTCTATGACGTAGCTTCAGTTCATACTTATCTCATCTTTACATCACTTATACAAAGAAAGACAAAGGAAGACAATCAACAACACACCTGATGGTAACTACTTGTAATTTAAAAAATAAAAAACACAGAAAAAAGAAAGAAAGAAAAGCAAATCAAAGATTGCCACAGTAATTATCTGAAGGGCTTTAGCTCCAGAAAGACTGTGGTTCAGAAAACTACATTATAGTACGTACTATGAACGATTTTGTTTTATTATATTTTTGATTTATATATATATTTTTTTTTAAAGTTTAAAGGAAGTCTGGGAAAAAGGTTTTGTTAGCTTAGGGGACAAACTAAAATACATTGCTCGAAAAAGGCAAAAACAAACAAAATCCTCAATAATAATTAAATCCTCAATAATAATTAAATCCTCAATAATAATTAAATCCTCAATAATAATTAAATCCTCAATAATAATTAAATCCTCAATAATAATTAAATCCTCAATAATAATTAAATCCTCAATAATAATTAAACAAAATATCATACTAACCCGCAAGACGTCGGATCAGAGAGTTATTATACATTCACCCTGTATAACCTAGCTTACAATAGCCTAATGAAACCTAACCGAACGTAGCCTACCGGTACTTTCATTTTACCTAGCCTAAACAGATGTGTACTCTAACCTAGCCTAATCTAATCTAATGTACTCTAATATTTCCTAACCTAACAATTGCCTACTATATCCTAGCCTAACCTAACCTAACCTAACGTACTCTAATATTACCTAACCTAACAATGGTCTGCTCTAGCCTAACCTAACGTACTCTTAATGTTACCTAACCTAATTAATTGTCTACTCTATCCTAGCCTAACCTAACGTACTCTGATATTACCTAACCTAAACAATTGTCTACTCTATCCTAACCTAACCTAACTTTCGCTAATCTTACCTAACCTAAACAATTGTCTACTCTATCCTAGCCTAACCTAACGTACTCTAATCTTACCTAACCTAAACAATTGTCTACTCTATCCTAGCCTAACCTAACGTACTTTAATCTTACCTAACCTAAACAATTGTCTACTCTATCCTAGCCTAACCTAACGTACTCTAATCTTACCTAACCTAAACAATTGTCTACTCTATCCTAGCCTAACCTAACGTACTCTAATCTTACCTAACCTAAACAATTGTCTACTCTATCCTAGCCTAACCTAACGTACTCTAATCTTACCTAACCTAAACAATTGTCTACTCTATCCTAGCCTAACCTAACGTACTCTAATCTTACCTAACCTAAACAATTGTCTACTCTATCCTAACCTAACCTAACGTACTCTAATCTTACCTAACCTAAACAATTGTCTACTCTATCCTAGCCTAACCTAACGTACTCTAATCTTACCTAACCTAAACAATTGTCTACTCTATCCTAGCCTAACCTAACGTACTCTAATCTTACCTAACCTAAACAATTGTCTACTCTATCCTAGCCTAACCTAACGTACTCTAATCTTACCTAACCTAAACAATTGTGTACTCTATCCTAGCCTAACCTAACGTACTCTAATCTTACCTAACCTAAACAATTGTCTACTCTATCCTAACCTAACCTAACGTACTCTAATCTTACCTAACCTAAACAATTGTCTACTCTATCCTAGCCTAACCTAACGTACTCTAATCTTACCTAACCTAAACAATTGTCTACTCTATCCTAGCCTAACCTAACGTACTCTAATATTACCTAACCTAAACAATTGTCTACTCTATCCTAACCTAACCTAACTTTCGCTAATCTTACCTAACCTAACAATGATCTACTCTATCCTAGCCAAACCTAATCTAACGTACCCTAGACAATTGTGTACTCGATCCTAACATAGCCTATGCTTTGTACCTAACACCCTTATTTAATTTAACCTAGCTCAACCAAACTTAACTTAATAATACCTAACCTAACTTAATTATACTTCACCTAATTATTATCCGGTAATAAAATGTAACTTAATATAGGTAGCCTGATAACATATCTTAAGGGGGAGGTAGTTTTTTTTTCTGGACCCCCTTCTCCCTCATGTTTAGCCCCATTAGTTTTGATATTTTAAGACGTTCGTTCCATTAATTGGCGATTTTAAGACCTTTCACCTTAATTCTTTGTCAATATTAGGACCTTTCGTGCCATGTAGGTGTCGATTTTTTCCTGGTGAGCGATAGCGAGCCTGTAATTTTAGAACGAACCGGCCGAAAACCGAAAAATGTACAAATTTATCTTGAAAGGGGGTCTAGGGGGTGTATTTTTAATGGTGATGGAAGTCTAGCGAGGAAAGTAAAACATATAGGCTAGATAAATAAATAAACCTAGCGAGGAAACTAAAAAATAAATAAATAAATATACATAACAACAAATCCCTCTCTCTCCGCCGCAATGTTGCATCTCTCTCGCTATTCTATCGCTACTATAATAATCAGTGTTCCTCAGAGCTTTCCCAGTGTATACCACCTCCTTTACGTAGGGCACGTGGTACCCGTCTTGCAACTCAATCCCACCCCTACTCTGTGCTACTCAAGTGTTCAAAATCATCAAAGGCATCGACAATATGAACTGTAGTAAGTACTTCACTATCGACCAATCTAATTACACGCGAGGAAACGGTTGCAAAATTATTGGTAAATCTTTTAACTCACACGAATCTAAGAATTTCTTCTTCAACCGAGTTGTCAACTTGTGGAATGGGCTTCCCCGAGACGTTATAGACTGCAGAACCGTTGATTCATTTAAATTCCGCCTAGACAAATATCTCGCATCAAACCCGCGACTGACTGCGTTTGTAAATGAATAACTTTATTTTATCCTCCCCTCAGTTACTAACCCATGTCACCTACTAACTTCCTAGTCCTGCCACGTTAGTGGCAGGGCAGTAGTTCCCTTTCCAATGTTCCCTTACCCACTCTAAACCACTGTTTGGACACTTGATCCTCAGTGTTTTGGAGGACAAGCAGCCTAGAAAGGTCACTAGATCTGTTGTTGCTTGATTTCCTTTGTACTCCTTTGTACTACTCTCCAACCCAAGAGTGAAAAGTTTCTCTCATACTTTCTTCTACTCAACAGAGGTGAGCTCTGGAACTCTCTCCCAGAATCATTCTTTCCCTCTTCCTATGACTTAAATTGCTTCAAACTCCGTGTGTCCAAGCATTTTGGCTCGAACGTCCCTTGATTTTGGCCCTGTCACTCTTTCAACTATGGGGGAGGCACTCGCTATAGGCAGTTCTGCCTTTTGCCTCCCTCAATCACATAGAAAAATAAAATAAAAATAAATTAATAAATATACATACCAACAAATCCCCCCCCCCCCTCCCTTAACCTAACTACACACAAAACAACAATCACTGGATCATCTTGACCCACAGACCAGGTAGCAGTTTAGATCTCTGTATTGTTGAGGATTCCAGTTTATTTCGACAGCGGACTTTTATTTATTCTCTCTCTCTCTCTCTCTCTCTCTCTCTCTCTCTCTCTCTCTCTCTCTCTCTCTCTCTCTCTCTCTCTCTCTCTCTCTCTCTCTCTCTATATATATATATATATATATATATATATATATATATACTGTATATAGCTAAATAAATACAGATAATAACACACCATCTCCTAAGCCCTAAGGTAAAGGAAATGGTTGGGGCAGTGCATGAAGAATACAAATATAAATGACTTTGCATCTTGTTCAGTGCTGGAATAACCTTTACTGTCGACCAAGGTGACTCTTCCATCCTCACATTCTCCGTATTGGGACTTACTCTTAACTATATTTATTGGGACTTACTCTTAACTATATTTACAGAAATTATGGGGAGAAGTTATATAAATATGTACCGGTATTTAGATTCCTTGATTTTCCTCCCTAGACCCACATCAAGCATAACAAAAGAAAGATCGTTAGAAAGAAGAAAAAGGAAGAAAACAAAACGAAGAAAAAGAAACAGTACCCCCAAGACCCCTCTTCGAGATGAATTTGTACAGGTACATTTTCGATAGAATAATGTTCTGGCCAAAGGCCGGTTCCTCCTAAATCACAAGCTTGCTATCGCTTGCCATGAAAAATAGACACTTAAATGCACGAAAGGTGTCAAAAGACAAAAATGGGGCGAAAGGTCTTATAATTGCCAAACTATTGGGGCGAACGTCTTAAAATATCAAAAGTAATGGGTTTAAACAGGAGGGAGAAGAGGGGGCAGACAAACAATATCCCCTTGACTACAGTAGATACAACGTCCTTTTCTATCCTAGACTAACAGCCTATCTTAACCTGATCTATCCAAGACTAGGTTAATTAATGGTTCACTTTTTGGTCAATTTGTTCATTTATTAATTATGTGTCTAGATTCCTCCCTAGACCTCCATCAAACTTTAAAAAACATCCATTAGATCCCCCTTCTAGAACAAATTGTAAATTTTTCGGTAGAAAAATGTGCCGGCCGAAGGCCGGTTCTTCCTAAATTACAGGCTCACTATCGTTCGCCAGGGAAAAAAGAGACGCCTAAATAGCATGAAAGGTCTTAATATTGACAAGGAAATGGGGTGGGTCTTAAAATTGACAAACTAATGGGGCAAACATCTTAAAATCTGAAAACTAATGGGGCTACACATGAGGGAGAAGGGGACAGACAAAACATCCCCTTAAGTGAAAATATCTCCTTGACTACAGTAGATACAACCTTTTCTATCCTAGACTGATAACCTAACCTATCCCAGACTAGGTTAATTTAAGCTGTCCTATCTTTTAACAACCTAACCTATCCTCGACTAAGCTAATGAAAACTATCCTATAATAACCTAACCTATCCTAGACTAGACTAATTTTAAATCGTACCTAACCTATCCCATAGACGAGACTATTTTTAAACTGCAACGAAATTGACTAAAAAAACACCCTTAAGGGGAGGTTTTTAGTTGATTCCCTAGACTTCCATCAAGCTTGAAATGACCCCCTTTCAAGATAAATTTGTACATTTTTCGGTAGAAAAATGTCCCGGCCGAAGGCCGGTTCCTCTTAAATTACAGGCTCGCTATCGCTCGCCAGGAAAAAATCGACACCTAAATGGGACGAAAGGTCTTAAAAGTGACATAAATGGGGTGAAAGTTCTTAAAATCGCCAAACTAATGGGGCGAACGTCTTAAAATCTCAAAAGCAATGGGGCTAAACATGAGGGAGAAAGGGGTAAAGAAAAAAAATCCCTCAAGTGGAAATCTCCCCTCTTAAGTCCAAGTTGGGTTTGGGTTTAGTAAGACGCTAGCTATCCAGCACACGACATACAGCCCCAAGGTTTTGTAAGACTTCCGACTTGCCCGGGGTCATCAACATCCTCTTAACCCCTACTGTACCGACGGCGTCTCTTAAATTATATTCTAGCTCTATTTAGATGATGTTATGCAGTTTAAGACGGATATAGGGTAGCTAAAAGGGTTAATTGAGATAGTCTGTAGTCTTTTAACGGGTAGACATCCTTCGTAAAAGGGATATAGGGTAGCTAAAAGGGTTAATTGAGATAGTCTGTAGTCTTTTAACGGGTAGACATCCTTCGTAAAAGGGTTAATTGAGATAGTGTGTAGTCTTTTAACGGGTAGACATCCTTCGTAAAAGGGATATAGGGTAGCTAAAAGGGTTAATTGAGATAGTCTGTAGTCTTTTAACGGGTAGACATCCTTCGTAAAAGGGTTAATTGAGATAGTGTGTAGTCTTTTAACGGGTAGACATCCTTCGTAAAAGGGTTAATTGAGATAGTGTGTAGTCTTTTAACGGGTAGACATCCTTCGTAAAAGGGATATAGGGTAGCTAAAAGGGTTAATTGAGATAGTCTGTAGTCTTTTAACGGGTAGACATCCTTCGTAAAAGGGTTAATTGAGATAGTCTGTGGTCTTTTAACGGGTAGACATCCTTCGTAAAAGGGTTAATTGAGATAGTGTGTAGTCTTTTAACGGGTAGACATCCTTCGTAAAAGGGATATAGGGTAGCTAAAAGGGTTAATTGAGATAGTCTGTAGTCTTTTAACGGGTAGACATCCTTCGTAAAAGGGTTAATTGAGATAGTGTATAGTCTTTTAACGGGTAGACATCCTTCGTAAAAGGGTTAATTGAGATAGTCTGTGGTCTTTTAACGGGTAGACATCCTTCGTAAAAGGGTTAATTGAGATAGTGTGTAGTCTTTTAACGGGTAGACATCCTTCGTAAAAGGGATATAGGGTAGCTAAAAGGGTTAATTGAGATAGTCTGTAGTCTTTTAACGGGTAGACATCCTTCGTAAAAGGGTTGATTGAGATAGTCTGTAGTCTTTTAACGGGTAGACATCCTTCGTAAAAGGGATATAGGGTAGCTAAAAGGGTTAATTGAGATAGTCTGTAGTCTTTTAACGGGTAGACATCCTTCGTAAAAGGGATATAGGGTAGCTAAAAGGGTTAATTGAGATAGTCTGTAGTCTTTTAACGGGTAGACATCCTTCGTAAAAGGGTTGATTGAGATAGTGTGTAGTCTTTTAACGGGTAGACATCCTTCGTAAAAGGGATATAGGGTAGCTAAAAGGGTTAATTGAGATAGTCTGTAGTCTTTTAACGGGTAGACATCCTTCGTAAAAGGGTTAATTGAGATAGTCTGTAGTCTTTTAACGGGTAGACATCCTTCGTAAAAGGGTTAATTGAGATAGTCTGTAGTCTTTTAACGGGTTTAATTGAGATAGTCTGTAGTCTTTTAACGGGTAGACATCCTTCGTAAAAGGGTTAATTGAGATAGTCTGTAGTCTTTTAACGGGTAGACATCCTTCGTAAAAGGGTTAATTGAGATAGTGTATAGTCTTTTAACGGGTAGACATCCTTCGTAAAAGCTGAAGAAAACCGTCTGATAGTTGCCAGAATATATTGAAATGATGCCATCGGTACTGAATGGGTTATGGGGGAAGTGGTTATTATTCGGTCTATTTAAATGTATAGGTTTGTATTTTAAATGTATGGGTTTGTATTTTAAATGTATGGGTTTGTATTTTAAATGTATGGGTTTGTATTTTAAATGTATGGGTTTGTATTTTAAATGTATGGGTTTGTATTTTAAATGTATGGGTTGTATTTTAAATGTATGGGTTTGTATTTTAAATGTATGGGTTTGTATTTTAAATGTATGGGTTTGTATTTTAAATGTATGGGTTTGTATTTTAAATGTATGGGTTTGTATTTTAAATGTATGGGTTTGTATTTTAAATGTATGGGTTTGTATTTTAAATGTATGGGTTTGTATTTTAAATGTATGGGTTTGTATTTTAAATGTATGGGTATGTATTTTAAATTTATGGTTTGTATTTTAAATGTATGGGTTTGTATTTTAAATGTATGGGTTTGTATTTTAAATGTATGGGTTTGTATTTTAAATGTATGGGTTTGTATTTTAAATGTATGGGTTTGTATTTTAAATGTATGGGTTTGTATTTTAAATGTATGGGTTTGTATTTTAAATGTATGGGTTTGTATTTTAAATGTATGGGTTTGTATTTTAAATGTATGGGTTTGTATTTTAAATGTATAGGTTTGTATTTTCTTAGTTTCCTCGCTAGACCTCCCGGCTGATTTATTTTTTTCAGTTTTAGGCTCTCTATAGCTTGTCCAGAACAATAAATAGATAAATCAATCAATATATACAATAAATATCGACACATGAATGGGGTGAAGCGTCTTAATATCGTCACATGAATGGGGTGAAGCGTCATAATATCGCCACATGAATGGGGTGAAGCATCTAAATATGAACACATGAATGGGGTGAAGCGTCTTAATATCGCCAAATGAATGGGGTGAAGCATCTAAATATGAACACATGAATGGGGTGAAGCGTCTTAATATCGCCACATGAATGGGGTGAAGCGTCTGAATATCGCTACATGAATGGGGTGAAGCGTCTAAATATGAACACATGAATGGAGTGAAGCGTCTTAATATCGCCACATGAATGGGGTGAAGCGTCTGAATATCGCTACATGAATGGGTGAAGCGTCTTATCATCGACCCAAGGATTTATAAGACTTCCGGCTTGGTTTTCTCGCTACTTTTACTTTCCTTGGATCGTCACCTTAACCCCGTCTATATTTCCTCGTTTATATATTTTTTTAATATTTTTTGTTTTGTTTAGTTTCCTCCATAAACCTCCATCAAGCTTATAAAAACACCCCACAAGAACCTCCTTCAAGATGAATTTGTACATTTTTCGATAGCAAAATGTCCCGGCCCCCTTTAAATTTCAGGCTCGCTATCGCTCACCTAGAAAAAATCGACACCTAAATGATACGAAAAGTCTTAATATTGACAAACAAACAAAATGTGGCGAAAGGTTTTAAAATCGCCAACCTAATGGGCCGAAACTTAACTTCTGCAAAATAACACGTATCGAAGAAAATTAGTGATGTTGGTACGAATTATAAGATTGTTTTCGCCAGTATCTCTATCTATCTATCTATCTATCTATCTATCTATATACTCAGGCCTAATCCCCATTTTTTTTTTTTTTTTTTTTTTTTTTTTTTTTTTTTTAGTATTTGAAAATATATTAATGCTTTAGGAACAAATGGGGATATGCAGTGGAGATTTACAGAAAAGTGTGTTTAGGTTAGTTATGCGTAGGTTATAGTTATAGTATTAGATAATTAGATAGATTCGATTAGATTACATTACATTACATATATTAGATAAGGTCGATTAGATTATATAGTTGGATAGTATTGGCAGTGAACGCATTTACTCTGGGATAATCGACATTTCGAATGTAACCTAAATTAATAAAAGATAAATATGATAACTTATACACCAATACAAAAACAAAACACACACACACACACACACACACACACACACACACACACACACACACACACACAGAGAAGTAAGCCTTGTACAGTGCAGATAACAAAAAAGTGGATTTGATCTTTGACTTTTATGTTTTAATTATTGGCGATGAAATTGATACATATAGTAAGTAGGCCTCTCATTATTGCTACAATGATGATAGTGTGTGTGTGAGTGTGTGTTTGTTTGTTTGAAGGGGTGCTGCATATTCGTGGTTGTTAAAGAATGTGTGTGTGTGTGTGTGTGTGTGTGTGTGTGTGTGTGTGTGTGTGAGTGTGTGTGTGTGAGTGTGTGTTTGTTTGTTTGAAGGGGTGCTGCATATGCGTGGTTGTTAAAGAATGTGTGTGTGTGTGTGTGTGTGTGTGTGTGTGTGTGTGTGTGTGTGTGTGTGTATATAATGACTACTGGTGTGAGTCTGTATATTAGTACCGTACTAATTGATTATAATTGTGCTATAATCTCAGGAGGATGAAGATAATGAGCAAAAAGTCGAAAACCATATTCGCATTTTTCCGAACACCTGAAAAATCCCCTATTTTACGGGTTACGGAGGGGTAGTACTATTGCCAACATAACGGCTGGTCCTATCCAGATTGAGGTTTAGCATCCTCTACCCTACCTTAGCCGTTTCTGTCTGTCTCTTTTCCTTTCCTAATATTCCTTGTAGGTGCTGGCGAGATCGCCCGATAGGTTGGCACTGCAAGGGGGGCTGCGGACGGTGGAGGCATTGGCCCTGGGGTGCAAGCCTGTGGGCTGATGATCCCCTCCCCCGCTGCCCTCACTAGAGACATAACTCCTCTCCCTCTGGGCCTTTCGGGGGCCAGAGCATCTGGATGGCTTCGGTCTACCAGATTCGGGACTGCTCGGCCAGACAGTCTGGGGTACGGTACTACAGTAACAACAACATAACCTTTTAACCCCTTCTGTACCGGCGACGTCTTTTTCATCTTATGCTGGCTACTAATGGACGATTGTTATTCAGCGTAGGAAGGACCTCTAGCAATGAACACACTTCGAACTATCTCGCTTAACCCTTTCCACTACCACATATCCTTCTTAACCTCCACACAATCGTCTAATTATAGCCAGAATACTATTAATAGAACGTCGCCAGTACAGAAGGGGTTCAGTATACGCTGACGCATTTCTGTCTTATATTCTGGCTGTCATTAGACGATTTTAGTTAGTTTAGGAAGGGATTGTGTGAGTCACAGGCTGGGTGAGCTAGATATTACCCCTTTGATTCCTACTGGGTCTCCGAATAATTTATGGACGATTGAGTTTAGATACGGTGATTAAATAAGGCTAAGGTCTATATAAAAACACCGCTTATAAATAAATAAATAAATATCTATCTATCTATATCTATCTATCTTTTTCTATCTATCTATCTATCTATTCCCATATGGATGATATGGGCTGGGTGTGAATGGGAGCTGCCCCGTGTGGGCCGCATGGCCTTATGCAGTTTCCCGCGATATTATATATATATATATATATATATATATATATATATATATATATATATATATATGCAGTCGGAATATTTTGAATCGTTGTGAATAAGGTTTGGAGTAAATTGGTCCCTCATTAGGTAATTAAGCTGGATCACCTGTGCAACCTTTACCTTTGAACGTTTGAACTCTTTACCTTTCAACGTTTAATTAAGAGGGTAGTGGTTATTTGTTGGTGTATTTGTTTGTTTGTTTATTTATTTATTATGTTTTAGTGTCCTCGCTAGCCCTCCATCAAGCTTAAAAACTCACCCCCTAGACCCCCTTTCAAGATAAATTTGTAAATTTTTCGGTAGAAAAATGTTTCGGCCTAAGGCTGATTCCTCTTAACATTTCAGGCTCTCTATCTATCGCCAGGAAGAAATCGACACCTAAATGGCACGAAAGGTGTTAACATTGACAACGAAATTGGGCGTAAGGTCTTAAAATCGCCAAACACCGTAATATCTCAAAACTAATGGGGCTTAACATGAGGGAGAAGGGGATCCAGAAAATAACCTTGAACTTTAAATGGTGTCACCGATACTAAAATAATGATCTCCAATAGACTGCCTGCTGTCAACATTGATGTGATAGTTTCGCTAATACTGAATCTCTATCTATCTATCTATATGCTCAGGCCCAATCCCCATTTTGGGGGTAGCCGACTCAAGACAGAGCAAGAACAGGGAAAACACAAAAACAACATAAAACAAAAAATAAACACAGATAAAAAACACAAACTCACACACATCCAGGTCACCCAGGAGAAGACCCAGAGACCAGGGTTACCAAGGTCGCTCCAGCACTCCCCCGGCCCCTGACCACCCGGAGAGGTTCCGATCTCGGCAGGCAGACATGCAGCGGAGCCAAAGCCACAAGCCCTCCCACCACACTTCCAGGCACACCCTTCATATTAATCGTCCCCCCTGAATAGGATTTTTATTTAATTTTTATATTCAGTAGAAATGCGTTTGGTAGGCTAATGATTGCACAGGTGTTACGCAAATGTTGGGGGACGATTATACATGTGGGTGGGTGTGGATGAGAAATAAGTGTGTGTTTGAAGAGTGAGTGTGTGTGTGTGTGTGTGGGGGTGTGAGTGTGTGTGTGAGAGAGAGTGAGTGTGTGTGTGTGTGTGTGTGTGTGTGAGAGAGAGAGTGAGTGTGTGTGTTTGTGTGAGAGAGTGAGTGAGTGTGTGTGGATACGTTCCTCCCCAAAACATCTCATTTCTCACTATAATGACACACACACACCTATATATATATATATATATATATATATATATATATATATATATATATATATATATAATATAAAAGAATGATGCTGAGTGGTGTGGGAGAATTAATTATATACGGTACCGGTATACTGTATATACTATCGTGTTACCTTGGGTGGAGGTATATGATTATCTTTATTATATCTCTAGTGTTTTGTAGTGTAGGCCTAATTGTTATCATTGATATAATCTAATATCTTCGTTATTTTTTAATTGTAATAAATTCTTTTGAATCTTGATGTTGATATAACCGCTTTTTTTTCATTATTTTCTTAACTTCATGATTTCAATTAGCCTATAACCATATTTTTGTTTTGTTCATTCTACCATCATTATCCTCATCTTTCTCATCTTCTTCCTCATCATCGTCATCATCATCACCATTATTATAATTTCATCTTGCTATTTACAACTTTCAACCCATCACCACCATCTCACATTGCTATCACTATTATCACCATCATCGTAATCTTAGGTTGTTTCATCTATCAACATCACCACCATCTTCATCACAATTGTCTACATCCATCATAATCATCACCACCACCATTATCTCTACTTGCTACATCATTGCCATTATCATCACCACCGTTATCATCACCTTCACCATTATCATCATCATCACCTTGCAGCATCCATCGACACTGTTTGATCTCACCAGAGTGTGCGATGAATACTAATAAGAAAATAATATGACGCAGTTGCCAGTCATGCTTGATTGTGATACTGGTTAATATAAATATATAATCTCCAAATCCCTTAAACATAGTAAAGCCCCTGCACACACACACACACACACACACACACACACACACACACACACACACACACACACATATCATAAGAGTGAGTGGTGATAGTGGTGATAGTGATAGTGGTGATGACAAGGCAAGTTATATACGGATCCTATAGCGAGGTTATTTGTTATTATGGTTGATAGCTTTGTGTACGGTACTGGTGTGTAGTATCGGGGGTATAACACGTACATACACACATCAACGGACCGGTACACACACATTGATATTCATACATACATACACACACATTCATAGTCTAGCCATGTCTACAGTAACGATGTGTAATATTTGCTGTGATACATCCTGTGCATAATACACATAGACGTAAAGCACATACATATATACCTTCCTACACATACATATATACCTACCTACACATACATAATATATACATGGATAAAGTCACATCCATCCATACACATTTGTTATTGTGGTAGGCTTGTGTACCGTGGCGCTAGTAAGTAATGTCCCAGCTGTCATTACGTTTGGCTTGCTCTGTGTTGTATTAATGTCTGTCAGATGATGAATAGGGTTGGTAAGTGTAGAACCATGTATGTATATCTCACTCGAAACGAATAAATCAAGTTTTAGATATGGCTGATACCAATTATTGATCAAAATATACTTGGTGCCGAGACATGACTTAGTAGCGCGACTGTACAGTACCGGTGCGTTATACCTGCTGTAATAAGTACACATTTTATTTTGTCTATGTGTATGAAGGAGACCAAAGGCAAAGGTATCTGTAACAAGTGTCTCCCCCAAAGTTGAATGAGATATATTCGCTATTATTTTCGTTATATATTATGGGGAGATGGGACATTTTTTCTTTTGTAAAATATATAGGCCTAACTATAGCTTAATGTGTGTTTTTTTTTTTTTTTTTTTTTTTAAGCTTGAAGGAAGTCTGGGAAGGCGTTTTTTTTGTTTGTATTGCCCGAAAATGGCAAAAGCCAAGCCAAATCTTCAATAATCACGACGCCCAATATCAAATCAATGCCCCCCAAGACGTCGGACCAGATAGATAATGTACCGTAACCCGTCTGTCCTTTATACATCCTTGGCCACACAGGGGGAGGCTTGGGAATAGTTAAGGGGAGGTATTTAGTTTGTTCCCTAGACCTCCATCAAGCTTAAAACTACACCCCCTTGAGTCCCTTTTAAGATAAATTTGTACATTTTTCGGTAGAAAAATGTCCCGGCCGAAGGCCGATTCCTCTTAAACTACAGGCTCGCTATCGCTCGCCAGGATAAAATCGACACCTGAATTGCACGAAAGGTCTTAATATGGGGTGAAAGTTCTTAAAATCGCTAAACTAATGGGGCGAACGTCTTAAAATCTCAAAATCAATGGGGCTAAACCTGAATGAGAAAGGAGTTCAGTAAAAAATCCCTCAAGTGGAAATCTCCCCTTAATACTCTGAAGGGCCCTAGTGGCTGTTCTTTTGGTCTAGTCCTTCATTGATGTTTATTGAGTTTCCTCGCTAGACCTCCCTCAAACTTAGAACCCCCCCCCCCCCCCCTCCCCCCCCCCCCCCCTAGACTCCCCCTCAAGATAAATGTGTACATTTTTCGGTAGAACAATGTCGGGTCCTCTTATAATTACAGGCTCGCTATCGCTCGCCCTGGAAACAAAGCGACACCTAAATGACACGAAAAGTCATAATATTGCACACATAAATGGGGCTAAAGGTCTTAAAATCGTCAAACTAATGGGCCGAACGGCATACAATCTCAACATTAGCTAATATGCTAAAGATGAGGGAGAAGGGGGTCCAGGAAAAGCGACTGTATACCTCTCCCTAAATCCTTGGCGACACCACAGAGCTGCTTGTGAATATCTATTTTGGTTAAGGGGAGGTGGGTTGTTTTTCTGGTCTCCCTTCTCCCTTCGTGGTGTTTAGACCCATGGTTGTTGTTTTTTTAGATTTTAAGACGTTCGGCCCATTAGTTTGGCGATTTTAAGACCTTTAGCCCCATTTATTTGGGCAATATTATGACTTTTCGTGTCATTTAGGTGTCGATTTTTCTTCCTGGCGAGCGATAGCGAGCCTGTAATATAAGAGGCACCGGCTTTTTCTATCGAAAAATGTACATATTTATCTTGAAAGCGAGTATTTTAAAGCTTGATGGAGGTCTAGCGAGGTAACTAATATATACACACATACATAAATAGACCCCAAAACAAGCACTGCCCCCTCCCCCTCCCCCTAATCCTTGGCAACTCAGAGATACTTATGTATATTCAATTATGTTAAGACACTTGGAGGAAGTGCGTCATCATCATTTGTGTCCATAAGCCGCTTGAGATTCCTCGCTAGACCTACATCAAGCTTGAAGATACACACACTCCTAGACTCCTGTTCATGATATATTTATACATTTTTCCGGTTCCTTTTTATATTACAGGCTCGCTATCGCTCGCCAGGAAAAAATCAACACTTAAATGGCACGAAAGGTCTAAAAATGACAACAAAATGGGGCGAAAGCAAACTAATGGGCCGAACGTCTCAAAACCTCAACACTAATGGGGCTAAACACGAGGGAGAAAGTGATCCAGAAAAACCGGCCCATCATCTCCCCTTAGGGGGAGGTTTTCAGTTTGGTCTCTAGATATCCATCAAGCTTAAGATTGCACCCCCTTGAGCTCCTTTCAAGATAAATTTGTAAATTTTTCGGTAGAAAAATGTCCCGGCTGAAAGCCGGGAAAAGCCGGCTGAAAGCCGGGCTGAAAGCCCATCCCCCCTTAAAGCCGGCTGAACCTCTTATATTACAGGTTCGCTATCGCTCGCCAGGATAAAATCGACACCTAAATGGCACGAAAGGTCTTAACATTGACAGAAATGGGTCGAAAGTTCTTAAAATCGTCAAAATAATGGGGCGAACTTCTTATAATTAGAAAAGCAATGGGGCTAAACATGAGGGAGAGAGGAGTCAAGAAAAAAATCCCTCAAGTGGAAATCTCCCCTTAAGAAACTCCGAGGAAGCCCATCCTTATGTGTGTGCATAAGCCGATTTGTGTTATACCGGCATACACACACACACATATATATATATATACCGTACTAATTTCTCCCTCATGTTTAGCCCCATTAGTTTTGAGATTTAAAGACATTCGTTACATTAGTTTGGCGATTTTGAGACCTTTCACCCCATTTCTTTGTCAATATCAAGGTCTTTCGTGCCATTTAGCAGTTGATTTTTTCCTGGCGAGCGGTAGCGAGCCTGTAATTTTAAGAGTAACCGGCCTTAGGCCGGGAAATTTTTCGACCGAAATTTTACAAATCTATCTTGGAGGGTCGGGGGGGGAGGGGGGGGGTCAAGCTTGATGAAGGTCTAGGGAGGAAACTAAAACAATAATAATAAAATACATAAATTACAAATAAATACGCCCATCCCCCCTTAATAAATACGCCCATCCCCCCTTAATAAATACGCCCATCCCCCCTTAATAAATACGCCCTTCCCCCTTAATAATACGCCCATCCCGCCTTAATAAATACGCCCATCCCCCCTTAATAAATACGCCCATCCCGCCTTAATAAATACGCCCATCCCCCCTTAATAAATACGCCCATCCCCCCTTAATAAATACGCCCATCCCCCCTTAATAAATACGCCCATCCCCCCTTAATAATACGCCCATCCCCCCTTAATAAATACGCCCATCCCCCCTTAATAAATACACCCATCCCCCCATAATAAATACGCCCATCCCTCCATAATAAATACGCCCATCCCCCCATAATAAATACGCCCATCCCCCCTTAATAAATACGCCCCATCCCCCCTTAATAAATACACCATCCCCCCTTAATAAATACGCCCATCCCCCCTTAACCCTCTCACGACCATAGGAAGCAGAGGTTGCCAGAGTAGCAATAAGAAAAAGATTACTCTCACTATTATAATTACCTCTCCAAAATTAGTTTTCTGCCCACAGCTAACTCAAAGACAACTGCAGAGGTTGAAGTAAACAAACTAAAGGTTTATAGATACCCCTAACGGTAACAAAGGATTTAAAGTATCCCTAATAGGCTCAAAAATCGCGTCCGGATGTGAGAGGGTTAATAAACTTTGAGGAAGCTCATCATCATCATTTATGTCTATAAGCCGATTTAAAGTTCCATTATAGCTAACAGCTGGGGGTGACCGAACACAAGCAACATTTAAAGTTCCTAGAGCCCGAACAGAAACAACATTTATAGTTCCTAGAGCCCGAACACAAGCAACATTTAAAGTTCCTAGAGCCCGAACAGAAACAACATTTAAAGTTCCTAGAGCCCGAACAGAAACAACATTTAAAGTTCCTAGAGCCCGAACAGAAACAACATTTAAAGTTCCTAGAGCCCGAACACAAGCAACATTTAAAGTTCCTAGAGCCCGAACAGAAACAACATTTAAAGTTCCTAGAGCCCGAACAGAAACAACATTTATAGTTCCTAGAGCCCGAACAGAAACAACATTTAAAGTTCCTAGAGCCCGAACAGAAACAACATTTAAAGTTCCTAGAGCCCGAACAGAAACAACATTTAAAGTTCCTAGAGCCCGAACAGAAACAACATTTAAAGTTCCTAGAGCCCGAACACAAGCAACATTTAAAGTTCCTAGAGCCCGAACAGAAACAACATTTAAAGTTCCTAGAGCCCGAACAGAAACAACATTTAAAGTTCCTAGAGCCCGAACAGAAACAACATTTAAAGTTCCTAGAGCCCGAACAGAAACAACATTAGAGCCCGAACAGTTTTAAAGTTCCTAGAGCCCGAACAGAAACAACATTTAAAGTTCCTAGAGCCCGAACAGAAACAACATTTAAAGTTCCTAGAGCCCGAACAGAAACAACATTTAAAGTTCCTAGAGCCCGAACAGAAACAACATTTAAAGTTCCTAGAGCCCGAAACACATTAGAGTTCAACAACAAGCAACATTTTAAAGTTCCTAAGTTCCAACATTTAGAGTTCTAGAGCCCGAACAGAAGCAACATTTAAAGTTCCTAGAGCCCGAACAGAAACAACATTTAAAGTTCCTAGAGCCCGAACAGAAACAACATTTAAAGTTCCTAGAGCCCGAACAGAAACAACATTTAAAGTTCCTAGAGCCCGAACAGAAACAACATTTAAAGTTCCTAGAGCCCGAACAGAAACAACATTTAAAGTTCCTAGAGCCCGAACAGAAACAACATTTAAAGTTCCTAGAGCCCGAACAGAAACAACATTTATAGTTCCTAGAGCCCGAACAGAAACAACATTTAAAGTTCCTAGAGCCCGAACAGAAACAACATTTAAAGTTCCTAGAGCCCGAACAGAAACAACATTTATAGTTCCTAGAGCCCGAACAGAAACAACATTTAAAGTTCCTAGAGCCCGAACAGAAACAACATTTAAAGTTCCTAGAGCCCGAACAGAAACAACATTTAAAGTTCCTAGAGCCCGAACAGAAACAACATTTAAAGTTCCTAGAGCCCGAACAGAAACAACATTTAAAGTTCCTAGAGCCCGAACAGAAACAACATTTAAAGTTCCTAGAGCCCGAACAGAAACAACATTTAAAGTTCCTAGAGCCCGAACAGAAACAACATTTAAAGTTCCTAGAGCCCGAACAGAAACAACATTTAAAGTTCCTAGAGCCCGAACAGAAACAACATTTAAAGTTCCTAGAGCCCGAACAGAAACAACATTTAAAGTTCCTAGAGCCCGAACAGAAACAACATTTATAGTTCCTAGAGCCCGAACAGAAACAACATTTATAGTTCCTAGAGCCCGAACAGAAACAACATTTAAAGTTCCTAGAGCCCGAACAGAAACAACATTTAAAGTTCCTAGAGCCCGAACAGAAACAACATTTAAAGTTCCTAGAGCCCGAACAGAAACAACATCTAAAGTTCCTAGAGGCCGAACAGAAACAACATTTAAAGTTCCTAGAGCCCGAACAGAAACAACATCTAAAGTTCCTAGAGCCCGAACAGAAACAACATTTATAGTTCCTAGAGCCCGAACAGAAACAACATTTAAAGTTCCTAGAGCCCGAACAGAAACAACATTTAAAGTTCCTAGAGCCCGAACAGAAACAACATCTATCTATCTATGCCTGTGTATCTATCTATGCCTGTGTATCTATCTATGCCTGTGTATCTATCTATGCCTGTGTATCTATCTCCCCTCCATATCGACTTCCTCCCCCTCTATAGAAGCCGGAAAAAAACCCTATGGTATTTGGTGTCACGTGGTCTACACACACACAGAGAGAGAGAGAGAGAGAGAGAGAGAGAGAGAGAGAGAGAGAGAGAGAGAGAGAGAGAGAGAGAGAGAGAGAGAGAGAGAGAGAGAGAGAGAGAGAGAGAGAGAGAGAGAGAGAGAGATTTAATTTGATTTGATTGTTTTATTGAGAAAAGTACAAATGTTACACAAGTATCATAGTTACATTATCTCAAAAGGGCGAAGGTGCATACGCAATCTTCACCCTATTTCTAGCTTAAACTATGTCATTACATATATAGTTAGATGAGTAATACATTGATATTGAAGATAATTTTTAACACTACCTAAGTTTAGTATATACAGTATTATAATAAAGACATATCTAAAATACATGAGTCCCCGTTATAGACCTTGATCAGATTGTTTTTTGTTTTTAAACACGCATGCTGTCCCACAAGACCCCCAACTGAGCCCCGACCGTGTTAATCCCTCCTTAAACATCCTAGAGGGACCCTAACCGTCGTGAGCCAGTCACCAGACCCCAGCACCCAAAACATACAGCCATACAGATTCATATTATTTTATTTCCATAAAATAATATTCGGAGGGAAGGTGCAAGTAGTCCTCCGGGAGGGATGTGCCGCATATCCAAAGGTACTTGTACATCAAGCCATTAGCCGAGAATATTGAGGACAATACAGTAGTATGGTTAGGGAGCGTAGGTTCGCTGACCCAGGGTGGCCTGTAAAAGGCACCACTAGAATGTACATGTGTTTAGTTGAAGAGCAGAGCTACACATCAAATTATATGTTTTATAATTTTACATTCTTTTAAAAGGTTGTACATAGTTCCACTGTTGAACATCCATATTATCTGTTTAGTTACATTTTCAATTGTATTATTTCTATATTTTATTAAAGTTATACATTGCAGTATATAATGTTGAAGGGTGTGAGATCTTGGCCTATTGCACAGTCTAGAACTCCTATCCTTCTCTGCAGTATTAATGCCTAATTCCCAGTAATATTTGTAGCCTAATCTTAACCTAGTACATACAGAATCTTTCCACTTACTTGTAACATTCCCATAATTGAATTTAGTTTTATCTACCACCTCTCTGTAATGATGCATGGTGGCACTAGGCCTGGCTATATATTACACTCGATATCTCTAGCTTCTTTTACTTCTTGACATTTCTTTATTTATTTTTTACCTGTTTCAAAGATAGGGTACATTGTACATCAATTTCCATTTTTTCAGTAGCATTTTTAGCTATTATATCAACTTTTTCATTATAGGTAATCCCTGTATGTGATGGTATCCATGAGAACACAATTTTTCTCCCTTTTAATTGGAGTTGATGTACAATATTCCGGCATTGGATAACAATATTTTCGTATACTGGTGTTTTACAGTTTAGGGAGTCCAGAGCCCCTCTGCTGTCAACAAAGAAGCTTACATCCCCTTCTCCTCCTTCGATTTCTTTAAGTCCATATAATATCGCATACAATTCAGCCTGAGTTGATGATATATTATCGCTTAGCCTATAATTATATTCTGTTTCTAGCCACATGTTGGAGTCTTGCATGTAATCTCTAATTAAAATCCCACAACCTGCCCTACCATTTTCCATTACCGACCCATCACAATAAATATGTGCTACTTTACCAGTGTACTTTTTGTTTATTCTCTCTTCATAAATGTTTCTTAATTCTATTGTACCATACATGTTCTTTTTCTTTTGTAATGGCATAATATCTAAAATTACGTCTTTCTCCTCCCATGGTATATATATATATATATATATATATATATATATATATATATATATATATATATATATATATAGAGAGAGAGAGAGAGAGACAGAGAGGCACGTGAGGTCTATGGAGAGGGGGGGGGGGGGTAAGTATATAACGATCTCTCTCTCTCTCTCTCTCTATATATATATATATATATATATACTGTATATATGCACACGCACACACACGCACACACACGCACGCACACACACGCACAAATACACACAGACAGAGACCATTATGTATACTATACAGTATGTGAACATTAATATAATATTTGAGTTCAGAACAATATAAACTAACCAAGGAGTAATTAAATACGAAATGGTAATATTTTCATAACAGTAATTCAATTTAAAGGATATGAAGTTGTTTTGATCCACTTAGCTACAGACCAAACGGAACAGCACAACACTCCACAATATTTAATTATCATCAACAATCACACTGGTTAGCGTCTTGAATCATGAGCTCACTAATCTAATCAATGAGTGACAACAGGAAAAACACACACACATATATATATACAGTACATAATTATATATATATACATTATATATACTCTAAATTGTGAAACTTATACACTTGCCTTTAGCTATTAACATAATAATTATAATGTGTTGACAGGCTATGGTAC